>JABXJD010001041.1:0-121533 GCA_013375575.1 Percina caprodes
ATGAGGTAATATCAACCTTTAAGGACACCAATTTTCTTTGTGAATGAATAACGTGTGTAAATAAATAAATGTTCTTATTTAAAATACAGGGTCATAAGTATACATACTATGTTAAATTCCCATAGAGGCAGGCAGATTTTTATTATTAAGGCCAGTTATTTCCTGGATTCAGGATATTATGCATCCTGATAAAGTTCCCTTGGCCTTTAGAATTAAAATAGCCCCACATCATCACATACTCTTCACCATGCTTAGAGATAGGCATGGTTTTATTTCAGTTAGACTAATACCTGGTTTGATTTGCATTGAGAGATGATTTTATAGAAAGTATCCCATGCCTATCTCTAAGCATGGTGAAGAGTATGTGATGATGTGGGGCTATTTTAATTCAAAGGCCAAGTTTATCAGGATGCATAATATCCTGAAGTCAGGCTCCTTTAATAATAATCTGCCTGCCTCTATGGGAACATAGTATGTATATGACCCCTGTATTTTAAATAAGAACATTTATTTATTTACAATACGTTATTCATTCACAAAGAAAATTGGTGTCCTTAAAGGTTGGATTTTACCTCATTTTTTAATTTAGGTATTAAAATAAATTTCCAAAACATGATTTTTTTATTCCTCTTTTTAGTCAACTTAAGCATGTGTATGTAAACTTTTGAGCACCACTGTACAGTATACTGTATATATTCATTATATATACATATGTACATATATACTGTATATATATGTACATGGTATTGTAAAAAAGCTGTAAACTGAGAATACTTTCAAAAATAGTTAATTTTCATCAATTAACAAAATGCACAGTGCAAAATGAACAGAAGAGGAATCTAAATCAAATGAATATGGTGTGACCACAGTTTGCCTTCAACACAGCGTCAATTCTTCTAGGAACACACAGCACACAGTTTATGAAGGAACTTGGCTGGTAGATGGATCCAAACATCTTAGAGAACTAACCACAGATCTTCTGTGGGTGTAGGTTTCCTCAAATCCTCTCATGTAGTCCCAGACACACTCGATGATGTTGAGATCCGGGCTCTGTGGGGGCCACACCATCACTTCCAGGACTTCTTGTTCTTCTTTAATGATCTTAGCTCTCAAATTTATTCAGTTTGGGGTTGTTGTCCTGCTGCAGAATAAATTTGGGGACAATCATACACCTCCCTGATGGTATTACATGATGGATAAGTATCTGCCTGTATTTCTCAGCACTGAGGACACCATTAATACTGACCAAATCTCCAACTCCATTTGGAGAAATACAGCCCCAAACTTGTTAGGAACCTCCACCATGCTTCCCTGTCGCCTGCAGACACACATTATGCCCTTCGGCCAACAAACTGCCTTCTACTACAGCCCAATATTTCAAATTTGGACTCTTCAGTCCAGAGCACCTGCTGCCATTTTTCTGCACCCCAATTCATGTTTTTGTGCATAGTTGAGTCGCTTGGCCTTGTTTCCATGTCAGCGGTCTGGCTTTTTGGCTGTCACTCTTCTATGAAGACCACTTCTGGCCAGACTTCTCCGGACAGTAGGTGGGTCCCACTGGTTGCTGCCACTTCTGAGCTGATGTCACTGCTGGACATTTCAAAGAGAAATAAGCTTGATGTGTTTTTCATCTGCTGCACTAAGCCAACATTTTGCAAGTGTACCTATGAGAATTGATGCTGGTTTGAAGACAAAGGGTAGTAATATTGATGTGATTTAAATTTTTCTTTTTGAAAATTGATAAAAATAAAAATTTTCAAAAATTGAAAATAAACACTCATATTTATATTTTTGAAAGTATTCTTAGTTTGCAGCATTTTTATATATACAGTATATATTAGAATATATATATATATATATATATATATATATATATATATATATATATATATATATATATATATATATATATATATATATATATATATGGCACTTCATGCCAAACAGCAGCAGATTTCATATCATAGGTATGTGCTGCTGTCGAAGACATGAGGCCAGAGGAACAACAAAGTCCCAACAATAATAACTTATTTGGTTAAACACAAAAACTAAACAATAACTTATGAGTCATATATAAAATTGCTTCCCAGTTTTTTAGGGAAGATCGAAGAACAGAACAAGAAAAAAAGCAGATAAACAGAGAAAAGTGAACCAAAAGAAAGTAAGAAAAGAGGGTTTGGAAATCAGTTAAATTAAGGAAACAAGATGAGGGAAGAAAAGAAGTCAGGGTGGGAGATGTGAGTGGAACAGATCGACGAGGAGTATAATGATATTGAGAGGAGAAAGAGAAGCGAGGGAGGAGATGAGGAGAGATCCAGGATGAAGATATTGCTGTAGCAGCTTCTGAGAGATAAAAAAGGCCATCAGGATTTATTTTTTTCTTTCAAGAACAGCTGACCCTGTAATGATGCATCACCATCCCTCTTAGACCTGAAGAGTCACCAGCTGTCACTATTTTACACTGTGTCTCACACAGAAAGTGATGTTAACATATGGCCCACTACTCTGCTAATCACAGCTGTCATATTACAGCATGTAATCTAGTAAGGCAAACAGTCATCTGCTGAGGGTTCGAAATATCTGCCATTGAGAGTTACAGTGGAGATGAATGGAATTTTATTTGAGATGCTCAAAGCATTGGAAAATAAATCCAAAAAATAACTAAACAGTAATGTGTCTGTCCAGAAAGTGTCCATGTTCTTTCAGATTATCCTCATACATGACTGTTGACAGCTACGATTGCGCCAGAAGAAATTATAACGTGACATGCTTAGTATGATATGGTATGAAACTGAGGAGCGTTTATTACTGACTACCCTTCACTTCTCATCACTTTACTTTGTTTTACAATACTGTACTTGCTTTACTTCAGTTCACTTTAGTTTCCTTCACATGAGTCCACTGCATGTCACTCACTTCAACAAATTACTGAACTGCCCTTTTTGCGATAAATAAAGTTGATTGAACTTGACAATTATACTTAACTTCAATTCTCTTTATTGCACTGTATTAAACTGCAGTGCACTGCATTACACTTTACTGTAACTCACTGCATACAACGTGCATGCAAATACACATTATTCAACTTCACTTTACATCTATTTCACTTTACTTCTTTTTGTTTTTCTTTCTATTTTACTTTTACTTTACTTCATGTTACTGCATTACACTTAACTGTAATTCAATCAGGAGAGACTTTGTTGCAGATATGCAAAGATTTATTGTATATGTACGCAATAAGAAATAAGTCTTTGGGGCTAGAGGGCTAGAGAAAACCCCAAACCCCAATGGAGCCTAGACATTGGTGATGGTGGAGAAGGTGGACAACTGTCAGCTGGACACTGTCACCCGGAAGAGGACTCAGGTTGCCCAGAGGTGGAAGGGGAGGAGGAGGGTTGCACGTTTGCCTGAAAAGACAGCTGACAGCAAGGAGAGAAGACATTTAAAGCAGGATGTCAACGCCTCTTAACAGCTGAATAGTTTTAGGAAGAGATAGTGGCGAATGTAGTTATTTAGAAGTCTTCCTGAAGGATTTCTCTGCATAGAGCTTTACTTTATTGCACTTCACATCACTGCATTGGACTTCACTTCACTGTACTGCATTGCACATCTCTTTACTACATGCACTTCAATTAACTTGACAGCACTTCACTTCATTTTTCTTTACTTTACTGGACTGTACTTCCATTCACTGCACTTATGGTTTGTGTCCACTGGCATTTTTTCATGGCAGGGATTGCCATCCCAGCATTGCACACTTGTGGGCTTGCCACTAGCTGTTATCAATTTCTCTTCAGTGACCACTAACATGCAAAGAAAAACAAACACGATGGCTGCACCTGATTTGACGAATGCTTCACATAGCGCTGTCTGCTCCAGAGTTTCAAAACAGACCAAGATAGCAGCTTGTATGATCATTTTTCTTATTTTAAATTGACTTATTTATCACCGAACATTTTATGATAGAAAGAAGATCTGCAGTTGCTGAATATGTCTTCATTATAGATATATATATGTATGTGTGTACATGTGTGTATATGTGTACACGTGTATATATGTGTGTATATATATATATATATACATATATATATATATATATATATACATTAGATTAACAACACTAATAAGAAAAGGCCAACAGCACCAGTGTGGAACTACACATTAGCAACTTTAAAAAAAAGTAAAGTGCAGCGGCACCGACACAATCACTTTTTAGGAATAGCAAAATTGCACTGGAATAATTTAGAGGCTATTAATATGCGTTAGGACCCAATACACACAATAAAAAAGCAATAGCACAAAATACCACTGCACACTTTAAAACCCACACATTAATTCCATGCAGGGAAGAAAGAGAAGGCAACACCTCAAACCACACTAGCAGGCAATAAGGTATCTCTAAAGCTATATTTGAGCCTATAAACAGCCCTAAAATTGTGCAGCGCTCGTCAGCGATATTGCACTTTACCCTTTAATAATAATATTTAAAATGAGTGAAAACATACCCAACCAAGAAAGAAAACAACTTGTATAAGTAAATGCCCATTACTCTAAATGAATGTGGGAAAAAAACAATGACAGACAATATTGCAACTTAAGACAATCCTATAAAAAAATCAAGACAATATTTCCAGCATATTACGACACAATGCATTTCATAGAATGGTAGGACAGTCTGCTGTACCTTCAAGTCATTTAGGTTTCATTCAGACCAGCAGCATGTTTTAATGTCATTATGACCAATACTAAAAGGAAAAACAAAAACAATACACTGAACATCTTGTTTGATAGATCATTACCTCCTCTCCAAGTTTGATCTCATCTAAACAGCTGAAATTTTTGGGGGACTTCCTTTGACACACTGAACTCCTCTCTCCTCCCGCTTTCCATTTGTGTGCATCCATGTCCCAGAAATGCTTCTTACTAACCTAGCTCTGGGGAGTTGTTCCCTGGAGTCCTTATGTTCTTTTCCCCCAGCATGTTTCCTTGGATCAGGGAGGCTCCAAAACCATGGTTGCAGCTGTCGCCGTGGTCCTGCTACACGTCCTCCCATGCCCTGTAATGCCCTGCTATGAACTACTACTACCTACTATTATTGCCACTGTTTATCACACCCCCAACTGGCCCCGTCAGACACCGCCTACCATGAGTCTGGGTCTGTCCGTGGTTTCCTCCTAAAAGAGAGTTTTTCCTCACCCCTGTCACACTAAATGCTTTCTCTTGGAGGAATTACTAGAATGGTTTGGTCCTTGTAAGTTATAGTGTGTTCTAGACCTACTCGATCTGTAAAGTGATATGAATTGATACTATAAATACAAATTGAATTGAATTGAATTGAATTTAGGGATACTTAATCTGTAGCCCCGCCTTAGCTCTGAAGCTTTCCGCATATGTATGCCGTTTTAGTGAGTCAGAGAAAGAGTTAGAGGACCCACCGGCCTCTTCAAGATCGCAATTAGTTCAGTTACAGTAGTACAGACGAGAGTGGTAGATAAGACTTCTGTTGTAAGATTAGTCATACGTTTCCAGCGTTCCGGCTCCGAACAGTAACCTCAGTTGAGACAGACACCTTGTTTCTTCAGGCTAACTATACTAGCTTTAGCCTGGCAGGTTGCAGCTTTCTGCAGTAAAAAATATCCGGGAGACGTTGCATTAATCAGGAAATTTAGTTTTTCTTTGCAGAGAACAGAGATGCTGCATTTTCAGTTTTATAGCTGATGGTGTTATTTCCTTTACAAGTTCCAGATGGAGTCTGGAGATGATGTGGGGGACTTCTTGTTTGGTGGTTACATCTTACTTAACACACTTCAGGCTATTGCAGCTAGCTCAGGGGAGAGACTGTATAACATTAGGTGGTACAGCCTCAGACATAAACAATAAAAATATATTGCCTTCTGCATTTTTGTTTTGCTTTTCCCTCCATTGTACCAAACTCTTACCAAACTGTGATGTCTGAACTGAGGTATGAACCAAACCGTGACTTCTGTGACTATAATATATATATAAAAAATACATAAAATAGCTGGTTTATAAATCTCTAAAGGATTTGGGACCAAAATACATTTCTGCTCTTTTACTACACTATGAACCACCCAGACCCCTCAGGTCATCTGGGACAGGTCTGCTCTCTGTCCCCAGAGTCCGAACCAAACAGGGGGACGCAACATTTAGTTTCTATGCTTCACTGCAACAAACTCCCAGAAAACTGCAGGTCCGCTGCAACTCCCAGTTCTTTTACATCAAAGCTGAAGAACTTTCTTTTTGATGCTGCCTTTCTTTAAATAATTGTTAATTCATTTTAATTTCATTTGCTTTACTGCACTTGTCTGAATTTTAATTTACTTCACTTCAGTTAATAGTCTATTCAAGGTAATCCTCCATTTCAAATACAACAGAAAGCATGTATAGCATATATGCACTTTTGTGTCATTTTTAAATAAACAACTTTCTAAATGTAAGCAAGGGGTACAATATGAAGAAATTATGGTTCTATAGTTTTTCAGTAATAATACATCTGGCTTTGTGAAGACACTCGTCTACTGTCATACTCGCCTGTTTCACAATATTTTGCAAACTCAACATGTTTCAAAGCATTAGATTACTTTTTTTTCCCTGCCTAAACTTTCTTCTTGATGAGTATCTAACTGCATGGTTTGGAAGCAGCTGCTGATTCAAAATAGGGCACTCACACCTGTACAGTGCTTTTGGGGCAGAGCATGGCGACAGCTTTAAAGTAGGGTAGAACATCACTGCTGTTCAAGTTCTGCTACGGTCATCAATATTTATCTCGTAAAACCAGCTGAGACTGTGCAGTACCTCAGGGCCAGCTGCCATTGCATGTACTACAGCAGTGGTAAAAAGTAATTTGGAAAATTTATATTGTAGTTTCCTTGAGCATTTCTATTTCATACGGTGTCCCTAAAGTGCAATCCAACAATGTGACAGCAAATCCAACAGCATTTTGCTACAACAAGACAGCATTAGTAAGACTGAAAGGGAAAGGCTAGGTACATGTTGGACACTGATCGTCGTCCTGAATGGTTGCTCTGTCTGTCATTTACAATGGACACTGATCCTCATCCTGATTGGTTGCGTCTGTAATTTACAAATGGGTTTGTGTATGTTTTGATTTGTCTTTTTTCATTTGAATGCTAGGTTATCCTTCTAATCACTGCATTTCAGAAAGAAGTATTTATCTGACAGCTGTAGATATGAATTATATTTAAAATGAAGACTTTACATCAAACCTCGTGATTAGGAACCACTGAACTAAACCATGGGGCTCCAGTGGGGGACTCCCTAGTTCTGCTAGGGGACTTTAACGCGCACATGGGCAATGACAGAGACACATGGTTGGCATGATTGGGAGAAACAACCTCCATGATCTGAATCCAAATGATTGTTTGTTGTTGGACGTCTGTGCTAGTCATCGATTGTCTATAACAAACACCATGTTTGAACATAGGGATGCTCATAAGTGTACTTGGGACCAGAGCACCCTAGGCCGAAGATCAATGTTTTATTTTATAATAATAAATAATTTATTTTATCGTGTCATCTGATCTTAGGCTGTATGTTTTGGACACTTGGGTGAAGAGAAAGGCAGAGCTGTCAACCAATCACCATATGGTGGTGAGTTGGGTCAGGGGGTGGGGGAAGACTCTGGACAGACCTTGTAAGCCCAAGTAGTGCGGGTAAATTGGGAACATCTGGAGGAGGCCCCTGTCCATCGGACTTTCAACTCACACCTCCAGCGAAACCTTTCACGCATCCCTGTGGAGGCTGGGGCCATTGAACCCAAGTGGACAATGTTCAAAGTTTCCATTGCTGAAGCTGCTGCGGGGAATTGTGGTCTTAGGGTCTTAGGTGCTTCAAGGGGCGGTAACCCACGAACACCGCGGTGAACACCAGTGGTCAGGGAAGCCGTCCGACTAAGCCGTCCAACTGAGGAAGGAGTCTTTCTGGGAATTATTATCCCAGAGGGCTCCAGAGGCAGTTCCTAAGGGCTGCAGCCTCTGCCGTGAAAGAGGAAAAGCAGCGGGTCTGGGAGAAGTTTGGAGAAGACATTGAGAAGGACTTTCGGATAAGACGTTGTTGTCCTCAAATGAGAAGGTAGGGCGGTGGAAGGAGCACTTTGAGGAACTCCTAAATCCAACTAATATGCCCTCTATGTCAGAGGCAGAGCTAGTGGATGTTGGGGGATAGTCGTCAATTTCCCTGGTGGAAGTCGATGATGTAGTTAAGCAACTCCACAGTGGCAAAGTCCTGGGGATTGATGAGATCCATTCAGAAATGCTGAAAGCTCTGGGTGTGGAGGGGATGTCTTGGTTGACACGCCTCTTCAACATTGTGTGGAAGTCTGGGACGGTGCCTAAGGAGTGGCAGACCGGGGTGGTGGTTCCCCTCTTAAAAAAGGGGGATCAGAGGATGTGTGCCAATTACAGGGGTGTCACACTTCTCAGCCTCCCTGGTAAAGTCTACTCCAAGGTGCTAGAAAGGAGTCGAACCTCGGGTTGAAGAAGAACAATCCGGATTCCGTCCTGGTCGTGGAACAACGGACCAGCTCTTCACTCTCGCAAGGATCCTGGAGGGAGCCTGGGAGCATGCCAGTATACATGTGTTTTGTGGAAGGTGTATGACCTGGAGATACTGTGGGAGGTGCAGCGTGAGTATGGGGAGAGGGGGTGCCTGCTCAGGGCCATCCAATCTATGTATGACCAAAGCAAGAGCTGTGTTTGGGTTTTTGGGAGTAAGTCAACTTGTTTCAGGTGAGGGTTGGCCTCCGCCAGGGCGGTGCTTCGTTAGCAATCCTGTTTGTAATATTTATGGACAGAATATTGAGGCGTAGTCGTGGTTGCAATTCGGTGGGCTGGGGATCACCTCGCTGCTCTTTGCAGATGATGTGGTCCTGATGGCATCATTAGCTTGCAACCTTCCGTACTCACTGGGTCGGTTCGCAGCCAAGTGTGAAGCAGCTGGGATGAGGATCAGCACCTCTAAATCTGAGGCCATGGTTCTCAGCAGGAAACCAATGGAGTGCCTACTCAATGTCGGGAGTCCTTACCCCAGGTGAAGGAGTTTAAATACCTTGGGGTCTTGTTTGTGAGTGAGGGGACAATGGAGCGGGAGATTGGTTCGAGAATCGGCTCAGAGGGTGCGATATTACATTCAGTTTATCGCACCGTTGTGACGAAAAGAGAGCCGAGCCAGAAGGCAAAGCTCTCGATCTACCGGTCAATTTTTGTTCCTACCCTCACCTATGGTCATGAAGGCTGAGTCATGACCGAAAGAACGAGATCCAGGGTACAAGCGGCGGAAATGGGTTTCCTCAGGAGGATGGCTGGCGTCTCCCTTAGAGATAGGTTGAGAAGCTCAGTCATCCGTGAAGAGCTCGGAGTAGAGCCGCTGCTCCTATGCGTTGAAAGGAGCCAGTTGAGGTGCATCTGGTAAGGATCCCTGGGCACCTCCCTAGGGAGGTGTTCCAGGAATGTCCAGCTGGGAGGAGGCCTCGGGAAGACCCAGGACTAGGAGCACCTCTCTCTTCCTCCTTCTCTCCATCTGTATGCAACCTCTACCCATTAATGCATGTTACTAATTCGACTTCTTCCCTTCCTTTCCCTTTGTCTTGTGCTCTCTCGCCCCTCTCCTCTCTCCTCCAATCGCTTCCTGCAGGTGTTTCTGAGTCTGGATCTGTGGTTGGAGTCACCTGCTGCCTCCATGTTCCTGCTCGACACCATCTGCTACAATTCTCCATGTCTCTCTCTCTGTCTCTTCTCTGTCTGTCTGTCTGTCTGTCTGTCTGTCTGTCTGTCTGTCTGTCTGTCTCTCTCTTTCTCTCAGCCCCAACCGGTCAAGGCAGATGACCGCCCACCCTGAGCCAGGATTCTGCTCAAGGTTTCTGCCTCTTAAAAGGAAGTTTTTGCTTGCTTCTGTCGCCTAGTGCTTGCTCTTGGTGGGAATTGTTGGGTTTCTGTAAATAACATCACAGAGTACGGTCTAGACCTGCTGTTTTACGAAAAATGCAATGAGATATCTGTTGTTATGATTTAGCGCTATATCAATTAAAATGAATTGAATTGAATAGGTAGAGGGATTATATATATTTATATCCAACCTGGCCTGGGAAGGCCTCGGGATCCCCCAGTCGGAGCTGGTTAATGTGGCTTGGGAAAGGGAAGTTTGTGGTCCCCTGCTGGAGCTGCTGCCCCCGCGAACCAACAGTGGATAAGCGGACGAAGATGGATGGATGGAACTAAACCACCAGGCAAACTGTATATACTATTATACTGGCAGTTAATACTAGCTTTAACTCAATAAGCTCAGGCTGTTCTCACGAGCCATTTGTATGTAGTTCTAAGAAATGGTTGCTCAGTGAAGGAGAGAGTTTCTACAAGTACTCTACAAGCCCTATCCAGCTCCTGTTGCTACTGTAGGTTACTTACTTTCCAGTCTTTATCTGCCTTGCCGCCTTTTGTGATTACCTGCCCCATCCTGCACCTATTTCTAATTTTCTCCCCTCCTCCCTCATGTATTTATATACACCCTTTCCCTTTGTTGCGTGCCAGTTCGTCTTCTACATCTGTGTCTCGCATTCCAGCCCTTGGTCTTTGTGTTTGTTCCAGTGAGTGAGTTTAGACCAGTGCCTGTGTTTTTGACTAAGCGTCTGCCTTGTGATTTGGATATTGTTGCCTGCTTATTGTACTCCTTTGTGCAAATAAGAAACACCTTTTTTTCAATCTGAAACCAGAGTTGTGTCATGCATTTGAGTCCTCTGTCTGAGCCTTTTTTGACAGTAGCAGTAATGATAGCTGGCAAATCTTGTGGTATGTTGTGGTAAGTCAGCCAGTCCCGCCTGTCTAATTTGCATTACACACACACACACACACACACACACACACACACACACACAAATATATATACTGTATATACTATATATACCAGATGTAAATTATTAAAATATTTAAAGATAAATAAGAATTGTGAAAACACATTAATCTTTACAGTGAGGATGAAATGTGTAGTTTTCCGTGGTTCTTGCTCAGCTGCAGCAGTCCGCTGAGCACTTCAATAAAACCATAATGAACTCATGAATCAGGTTGATCAGACTTTCATGGGAACTCTGTGATATGAAACCAATCAGAGGAGCTCACATCTCATGAAAGAGTCAATTAATAATCAATAGTCATTAGACCAGAGAGGACGGTGGACGATCAGAGGCTGCAGCTTCTCCTCAGCTAGAGGAGCGTGAAATTACTGCACTTTATGTACTGTACACACACACACACACACACACACACACACACACACACAAACAAGCACTCATAACAATAAGAGTGTAACCCCCCCCCCCCTCCTGAAGTTGAACCTGCCAAATCTAAAAGTATTTTAACAGACAGACAGACACACACACACACACACACACACACACACACACACACACACACACACACACACACACACACACACACACACACACACACACACAGGGCTCAGTCCATTGCTGGTTGATGTCTGTACTATAGGTGATGTACACCCCGTCTGCTGTCCTCCATCGATACAGTGGATATAATGAAGCACTGCAGCCTACTCCATTTACATACACACACACACACACACACACACACACACACACACACACACACACACACACACACACACACACACACAAACAAGCAGTCATAACAATAAGTGGGTAACCCCCCCCAACCTAGAACCTGCCAAATGTAAAAGTGTTTTACAACAGACTGTACAAATATGCAGTGTAACACTCAACATGCAAAAGGCATCGTTTCCTGATAAGTTTCCTGTGTGTGTGTGTGTGTGTGTGTGTGTGTGTGTGTGTGTGTGTGAACACAAAATAACATTTAAGGAGATTTATTATTTAGATTTTTTTGGATTTGGGTCTGAGAATGTGAGGGGTGCTTTTATAATGTCTGCAAACAATTTTAAAAAACTATGTTTTTCTCAATTGTTTTTAATCAATTATGACTGCTGACACAGCTTAATAATTAAAACCAAACCCAAACAAATACACAACTACTGAAATAACCAGTATTAAGTGACGTGCCTTAATGGTGCGATGTGTTTGTGGACACAGGGATACTTGTTTGTTTTGCCTGGTTGGTAAGCCAAATCTAAGATTTATAATTCATTGTAAAAAAAGCAATGTCTTCTAACTGATACTGTCTACAAAGTAAACATATTCATAGTATAATATAATATAATACAAAACAGTAATGGTCCTAAAAGCACCATGATTAAAAGTCTGGTAAAAAACATCTATTCTGCGTGTGATTTTTCAGTAGTTAGATTATTTAGTTTGTGGCTGTCAGGTGAGTTGGAGCTCAGCAGGTAAAGAACAGACAGAGGGAGTATGAAGCCTAAGCTCAATGTCCAAGGTCAGATTGTGGAATCAAGTTTCCACATTTCATAATTCATCATCCTGACCTCAAGATTGAAACTGTTCCTCTTTGAAGATGAGCTCTGTGTGTGTGTATGTGTGTGTGTGTGTGTGTGTGTGTGTGTGTGTGTGTGTGTCTGTGTAAATGGAGTAGGCTGCAGTGTATTCGTTATATCCACTGTATCGATGGAGGACTGCAGACGGACTGTGCATCACTCATAGTACAGACAG
Organism: Percina caprodes; assembly: GCA_013375575.1. Taxonomy (NCBI): domain Eukaryota; kingdom Metazoa; phylum Chordata; class Actinopteri; order Perciformes; family Percidae; genus Percina; species Percina caprodes. The sequence goes on from JABXJD010001041.1 coordinate 12,632, forward strand.
TGACCAGCAATAGAATGAGCCCTGTGTGTGTGTGTGTGTGTGTGTGTGTGTGTGTTTAGGCAGCAGTGAAGGACTGTGTTACAAAGCCATATAGGACAAACCGGCCAGAGCCCTACACAGTCAGAGTTGCATCAAAAAACCAGCAGGTCAGCTCATTCGTCAACTTGTTAGTTCCGTTGTCCAACTGCGGTTCTACTGTGCTCTGAAAGTACGTCCACATGGTTCCACACGAGGGCCGCACTGAAATTCCGTCATAAAATGCAAAAAATGTGTGCAAACATATTTTTCTTTAGAACAATGTGTACCAGGTCTGACAAAAATCTCCTAGTGTTCCACTTCCTTTTTGCGCCTGTTTGTCTTCTTGACCAAATAATTAAAGCATACTGCCTGCAATACCAAGCCTGTTGCTGGGTGTAATTTGACAGTAGATGGGAAAAACGATGATCTGAAGTTAGGGCCGTCTCAAAAATGCATTCAAAACGACCACGAGAACTTTTTAGATATACAGTAGACATTTTTTATTGACAATTCCAAAGATTTAAAATTTCATTCGGACTTCCTCCTTATTAGTATGCACACAAACAAATCCAACATACCCTCATCCTACAAAAGGTTAAGCACAATTCTTCGTTATTCACCATTCACACACATGCATACACTGTGGCCGAGGGTGCCACTCTTACACATTTACACTCCAATGCAGCATCAGAGCAACTTGGGATTCAGTGTCTTGCCCAAGGACACTTTGACATGGGACTGCAGGGCCAGGGATTTAACCGCCAACCTTCCAGTTGGCAGGCAACCGCTCTACCACTGAGCCACAGCCGCCTAGTGATCAAGTCTTTGTCTGTTTCTTCATGCAAACCAAAGTTGTGATGGTTAAAAAAAAAGATTGAGTTGTGAGTTGTCTCTGAAATTTAACTTAAACTTTGAAAATAAACTTGCATTAGTAGAAACTAAATTTAAAAAGTTGTTAAGAGTATTTTGTGAATCCCCTCCTGCGATATCCTAGAAAAAAAAGAAAAAAAGCTTATAGAAGGCAAATAAATGAATTAACTCATTATAAACTTAGTCTGTAAGTTACATACCATACAGTGGGCTGTTACACTATCAGTTCCACTTATCAGAAAAGGTAACACCGTGTTCATATATTTTCATGTTTGACATCCACTGATATAGACCAAGCTGCAAGAAAAGCAAGTAAGTGGAGCTAGAATCTCTGGTCTGAGTCCCTTGTCTGAACTCTGACTCTGCAAGGCTCTGGTCTGAGTCCATTGGCTGAACTCTGACTCTGCAAGGCTCTGGTCTGAGTCCCTTGGCTGAACTCTGACTCTGCAAGGCTCTGGTCTGAGTCCATTGGCTGAACGCTGACTCTGAAAGGCTCTGGTCTGAGTCCATTGGCTGAAATCTGACTCGGCAAGGCTCTGGTCTGAGTCCCTTGGCTAAACTCTGACTCTGCAAGGCTCTGGTCTGAGTCCGTTGGCTGAACTCTGACTCTGCAAGGCTCTGGTCTGAGACCTGCGGCTCTACATGTCCAGAGGCTGAAAGGTCAATTTCTTTTTATTTCAGACCAGAGAGAAGATAAATGGGGGAATTAGGTAAGAGGAGATGGCTGCAGGAGATACATCTCTTCCTTCCTTCACTCATCCCTCCATTGCTCCATGCTTCCACTCCCTCTCAGCTTGTCTTTTCTTTTCTCTCTTTTGTCCTTATCCTCCCTCAGTTTTTCTGGTCTCTCTCTCCACCCCTACCCCTCATTATCTTTTTATAGCTTTCTCACTCCTCTCCTTTCCAGTCTTCCATCCCCTCCCTCTCTTTTCCCACTCTTCTCCTCCAATCCTCTCTCTCCCTTCTGGCTGTCTATCATCCATCTTTTTAAATTTTTTCCCCCCTTTCACACATCTACCAATACCCAGGTAGGAGAGCGGGGGGAAAGAGAGCAGCTGTTGCCAGGCAACCCGGCTGACCAACGAGGAGAGAAATGAAGGGGTAAAGAAGAGAAGGATTGTGGGGGGAGGAGATGAAGGACTGGGTAGGAGGGAGAGAAGGTAGGAAGGAGAAAAGGGGATGAGGCCAAATGAGATGAGACGGTAGAAAAGACAAGGAGGGAGGAGGAAGGAAGTGAGAAAGAAGAGAAGGGGGCGGAGGGATAAGGTGTTGGTCACTGTTCACTGATTGCAGGAGTCGCTTTGGCCAATCAATTTTAGCAGGTGCGTGACCAGAACTGTCTGGCATCAATCTCACTCACACACACACACACACACACACACACACACACAAAACTAATTTATTACTGAGGAATTTGGGAAAATAACAACAAGGGAAACAGAAATAGCGCCGGTGTAACAGATAGAATGAGAATGCAACAGAAGAGCAAAGAAGGAGAAATAAAGGAGAAGAATTTGGCCTCAGATCAATCTGTGTGTCTATAAAATGTTACTGCTGACACCACAAACTAATTCAGTTCATGATTAATCAATCACGGTCATAACAATAATATGCATTAATAATATGGAAGAGGACACAGTAAGAGAAAGAACAAGTAGCTATTGTAGTAGAAGTTTAGATGTAGTAGTAGAATTGTTTTATTATTTGAAAAATTAATGGGCAGATATATATATATATATATATATATATATATATATATATATATATATATATATATATATATGAAGGCGCTTGAGAATTGCTGTATAGCATTTCTGCTTATATTTAAGTATTTCAATAAAAAAAACATAGCACAACATCTAAAATGGTAATGTTGAAAGTTCAGATGCCAGTAATAGGAACTACAACTGATAAGTACTGTACAGTGCATTCATGTAAACATACTGTACTTAAATATTTGAGTACAACTCCGGCCGAATTCTTCTGTCTGAACTAGGGTTGGGTATCGTTTGGGTTTTTCCCGATACCGGTACCAAAATAATACTTTTAAAATGGTGCCTAAACCAACTGATAATTTAACTCTTGTATGGTATTCTGGTCAAAATGATCCATTTCAAATTTTTAAAAGAAGAAAAATGGTGCAATTTAAATTTTTTCTACCTGAAAATCAATGACCTTACCTTATTTTCTGTAATAAACATGTATTCCGTTACTCAACTCAGAAAATTATTCTGAATATGACCACTTATGTTTTTTCCAAGATAAGAATGATCACATAGTGGATTTTTAACATGAATTAAAACCATATTATGACAAAAAACGAATCACACTTCCATTTTTAATTGTGTTCTAGTAGAGGCTGATTGCATTCCCTAAACATATATGTTATCTCAATTGTTTGAAATTGAGATAAAGACAATATTCGTTAATAGATTATGAAGTAAAATTTTATTTCAGAATTGTTTTTAAAACCCCAAATAAGTCACGGGTCAATTTGACCCGAGGGATACGAGAGGTCTCAAAAGTGACTATAAAAAGATTAAAGAAAAAAGAAGAGCACAAGACGACAGTTGGCGACATCATAAAACGGCTTGTTAAATGCTAAGGCCTTATTGTTAAAATTGAATTAAGTTATTTTGAATGTTGTAACAATACTTATTTCACCTGTCAATTGCTGTTAAACGACAAAAAAAAAAACTAGCTGGCAGAAGGGTACTTCAAAACAGCTGTTTCTCAAGGTGCACTTGAATGCACCATTAAGTAATGTAGATGTTTCTTTGACAACTCCGACTACGGCAGTGGCCATGGTGTCTAGAAAGTGCAGCTAGGCTACTCTGTGTCTTCAGCTGCAGACTGTTTTACGTCGCGTGTTGGATGCTGCATTTGAGAGGCAGTGAAATGGTTTCGGTACGTAACCCTAGTCTGAACCCGACCCGAGTCTGAGAGAGCAGCAACCACTGCTGCAGGAATTTCCACCGGATGCATGTCTTTTCGACCGATGTCCTTTTCCATCTGCTTTCTTTGTGTTGGCGTTCTAACCTCCGGTGGATTTCTGAGGACTATGGTTACCTCCTCAGATCTCTGCAAGGTGAATCCAGACAGCTAGCTAGACTATCCAATTTTTATCCAATTTTTGAACGTACATGTTGAGGGAGGATTTGGCCAACTGGCAAGTCTGGCAAATGCCAAATACCATTTTCTTTTAATGTGGGCCGGTCCGATTTTATTTTTTGAATGTACAAATAAATTAACTTTACAGGCCGACCGTGCATAGGACGGGTCTTTATCGCTCGCTATATTACACTATGGTTATAATAATAATAATATTAATAATAATAATAAATATGAAGCATTTGGCCAGTCAGGAACGGCCGGTCTGATCCCGAGATGGGTCAACCGACTCAATCAGAGGTTACTCAAATTGGGATGTTCAGTCAAAATCAAGCCCGTCATCAGAGCTAAAAGCTGGTTGTCAGTAAAAGCTAATGGACTATAAAAAGAGAAAAGGCAAAGAAAGGGCTGTTAACCCTCGTTTTGTCTTCCCGTCAAAATTGAAAATCAACACTTTTGTTGACGCTTTTTACATATGGTTTTAACTTTTTCTTACATTTTTGACCTTTTTTTTAACAAACTTTTGATGCTTTTTTTCAATGTTTGTCATCAGCTTTACAGTTATTTTTGGAATTTATGGTCAATAAACCTTGTTTATAGAAATTATACTTAATGTTTGAGTTAGAAAAACAGAAATTAGGAATTATTTAGACTAAAATTAAAGTAAAGTATGTTGATGGATAACCACAGACTGGAATATGTCAACTTTTACTCAATACTATTTCAAAACCACTTCAATTTGTTTTCAAATGCTATAAAATTGAATAAGACCCCCCAAAAGTACTGAAAGTAGAGATTTGTACTTGGCAAAGAGCATTGTGTGGAATCCATCATGTTATTTTCATATTATATTGTATATTATATTGTATTTTCAATCATGTTATTTTGGGTAATTACAATCGGTAGTGAAAAAGAACATTGATATGGGAAAATGGGTCAATTTGACTTGAGGACAACATGACGCTAGCATGTGCTATTAGCCACCTCGTCTCGGCTAGTGACGTAGAAAGCCGTGCAGATTTTGAACAGCTCACCGGAGACTGAAGGCGGAGGACATTCAGAAACCAGATCTCACTCTAAACAGCATGGATAGGTTTTTTTCCAAGTTTGTGCAGAGACACAAAATAACACCCCAAATCCCAGAAAAAGTGGCACTTTAAATATGTATAAATCTGTTGGTACACACAAACAAGCTATATTACTACAATCTATATTTTTTTCTATATATTCTGTTGCCTTTTGTGCTATTGTTATTAATTATTTGTATTCATGTGTGACGTCCCCGCTTTTAATTTGCGTTTTGTTTGTTTCTCTGACTTTTATTTTGGTAACAACTGTCTGTTTCTATTTCAGGTCACTCCTCCTCTCTTTCCGTCTTTATCTGCTTTCCCTAATGGGTGTCACCTGTGTGTAATCGTCTCCCCCCGTCCCAGTGTAGATATACTCACCTTGTGTCACTTTTCAGTTGCCAGATAGTTGTAATACCTTGTGTGTCTCAGTCTCCAGCATTTTTCTAATATTTGTTTTCCCAGTGTTGCTTGGACTAGCTTGTACTGCAGCTACGTTTTCTGCCTGGTCTTTTTGTACCTCTGCCTGAAATGTTCACTGGACAATAAAAGCTCCTTACCTTTTTCACCTCCTGCTCTGAGTCATGCTTGTGGGTCCGCCAGTGTATCCTGACATCATGTGTACTCCAATGTTGAGAGCAGTTGGCAAGAAAAACATTTAGCTGCAATGTTTCCATCCTCTACTGTGTTCATTAACAAGGATGTTGCTGGAATCAGTACAGCCATAGACCCCTGGTCTTCCAGTACCAGTGCTGTAAGGAAGGATACCACAGTAAAGGCAGAGCACGCAGGAGAGGCGAAGGTGAAGAAAGTATTTCATTATGAGGATGGCATAAATTGGAAGTGGCTGACATACTGTGAGAAGATGCATACATTATGTTGTTCAGTTTGTATGGCCTATGCCAAGCTCTGTGACCTGTGAGCAATCCATTCATTGTATGAATAAGTGATTGCAGGCATATCTATCATTTCGAAAATTAAAAAGTATCAACAAAGTTTTGTCCACATAAATTGTGCAGAAGTCATTAATCATTAACTCTGTGGCCGGCAAATGTCTGCATACAGAAAGCAGGTTCATAAGATGCGTCAGGTGCTGGAAAGTGTTGTAGATGTTGTCAAGGTGATGGGCAAGAGAGGCTGCAGGGAGCCCCAGGACATCTCTGGAACTTTTTGGAATTTATTCTTTTAATCAGCAAGTATGACACCTGCCTGCAAGAACATGTCGCGGGCTGGATAGAGAAGAGCAAGAGGGTCAGACCGCAGGGAGAGGCAAAGGCTTCCTTCTCACTTTGATTTCCAAACATACAGTCAATAATGTAATAGATCCCATCCGATGCATTATTCAAAAATCAGTTTGTTGTGAAGTTACACAAGCTGTAATGTTCTCAGTGCAAATAGATACAACACAAGACATCTCTGGAAAAAAAAAAAATTCAGTCATCCTCTGCTATGTGACCTATGTTGTCTATGAGCAAACTGTTGTACTGGGAAGTACTTTAGTCACTTAGTTAAAGACTAATTAATTACAATTACTCATGTCCAGTTGTGATACACAACTACTAGACATGGGTCTATTGGGTATGGGTATTGGTAATTCTACTGATAGAGCTACAAACATGCAAGGCTAGTAAAATGGCTTTTCTGCGTTGCTTTCTTCACACTCCAAACCACATGTGTGGTGTTATGCACTTGGTACACCACAAAAGTAGTATTCTAGTATTATTCTCATTACTAAATGACCTAGCAGTTTTCATTCAAGAGTCCTATAAAAGAATGAATGAGGAAAACCCATTTTGGCCACTTGTACCCTGGATCACGTTGTTTTGGTCATGTATATGTAAGAAATGTAATTAGTTTGTTCTTTATATGAGTTATAATGTTCCTTATGTTTATTTTTGCACAAATATATAGAACTGTTTTAGACAACACGAATGCTTGTGTGTGTGGCATTGCTGTGTGTGTGATACCAAAAAATATCTGTGAGATTCATCTTCCATTTTATTTATTTGTCTTTATGGTCTTACAACCTTTTTAATATTCAAGTAACCTCACTGCAACACAAATATTCTAATAGCCTACTTTTTTATGTGTTACAATCTTTTATGGAGAATAAAACCAGACGGACCAGAGGTTGTCAAAAATCCTTATTTGCATACGATATTTGCAACGGCACTGTACTGCAGACTTCCTCTCAACGTTTGCTTCCCACCATTACGATTTTACGGTATGTGTACATTTTTAATAAACGTCAGAATGCAGTGTGGACTGGCCAGACCCTCCTCCGCAGCACTGTAGAGGTAGGTCTGGCAAAGAGACACTATTAGTTGCCTAACACAGACAGGTCCATACATTTGAATTACTTTTGCATATTTATTTTCACTAAAATTAATGTAAAGCACCATTCAGTAACTTTTTATCTTGTGTTTTATGTATCTTAATGTTTTTATTTTTATCATTTTTTTTTTTAACTGTTTCTTAACTGATTTTGTGTCAATCACTTTGAATATGCCCTGTTTCTGAAAAGTGCTATACAAACAAAGCTGCCTTGCCTTGCCTTGCCTTGCCTCAATGGAGGCAGAACCCGAACATCATTTGTAAATATTTGTCTGGGTTCCACTCAGGCTTTGGTCAGGATATCCACACACATATAAATATAATACATACTGTATATAGTCATCCACGCAAAGACTGAATTCAAGCGCTGTGTTCTATATCTCAGAGCAGAATAGACATGTGAAAATGTTTGACACCATGTAATGTTGAAAATAATTGTGTGTAAATATAAAATTGTATACAGTAAATAAAACATATCTTGAAAATACAACACACCCTGTGCACAAACAATCTAAATTAAGCCCATAAAAAATTTATCAAACAAAAAACTGAAAATTGTCACAGCTTCTGAGAGTTCAAAATAACACTTATGTTAAACTTCTACTTCTACATTTATACTGTAAGGATTTGAATTAAAAGAAAAGAGCCAGTATGAACAGTATGTATCATATACCGTATGAGTATTAAACAAGCAAAGAAGCTTATTTCTGACAGGACCAGTAAAAATAAATCATCAGTGGGGTGGATTAAGGAGATGGCCTCGTGTGTGGTATTAAAAATACACTCAAATTGTGAAATACATTGCATACAATACATATCTATAATGTAATTTTTAATATGAAGTACAAATGTATTTACTGATCCACAATTGGCATTATGGCTAGTAAAAAAAAAATCTGAAATGACAATTGTGGATAAGAAGAATGTCTCTATATATTCTTTTTACTAAAAATAATAGAATTACAGATATCTGCAATACATATCCAGTCTAGCTATAAAATGTTAAAATGACCAACTATACTTTTTAAGAATTCATTAGGTTAATTTTAACTTCTGTAATGATGTAAGTACACTGCTATTAGTCCAATGTAAACACATTACATGTTATGTGTGTGTAGATGTGACCTGCCAAATTAGTTTGGAGCTAACATTGCTAAAATAGAAGCTACATTAAATTGAAATTTGTCGTGTGTTTAATATTCTAGTCTCCTGACACCTAAATAAAATAAAATTCATGGAATATAAAGAATAAGTTCCAGTATTAGCAGTAGTAGATAAAACTCCTCCCTTCCTTTATCCCCCTCCTCTACCTCCCTCTGTTTTTCTCTGTCTGTCTCCTTCATTAAACTTGAGGCTCCCAGACATCAGAACTCGCCAGTTCTACTGATCAGTCTGTCTCTAAACAGCATTGATCCGTCCTTATACAAGCCACCATTGATCTGATCTGTTAGGATGATTTTCTCCCATGAGATGAACACTGTAAAATATGACAAGCTCCACAAATCATTTCACTCCATCTAACCCTGCAGTCAGAGCAGAAGTGACTGTCAGTGAAGCTTCCAATCCCTGTTCCATCTGCCCTCAGAAGCAGCTGTCTTTACAGTGCTTCAGCCCCTAAAGGTGCTCGTCACCACCCTTACATATAAAACAAAGTTATTTCAGCCATCAAAGTAAAAAGTCCTGTTTATTTTCTCAGACAGGCCACACTGTTAGGTGGCTGAGTGTTTTAAAAAAGAAATGCTGCTGAAAATACTCACTAGAGCACCAGATGTGAATTACAGTATTCTGCTAGTAGGCCTCTCAAATGCACTACTTGCTACTTTAGTTTAATGAACAGCTTTTTAGGAAATTATGGAAATGGTTTAGACACAGTAGATAAGTCACAAAGTGTTTAGAGATAGACTGTCTGTCATGTTGGTTATGATTGTATAACTTGATTTATAGACAATTACAAACATTAAATATCACCAGCATTGTGATTATGGTATGGTCAAGGTTAGGAAAAGATTGTTGTTACAGTTTTAAAAAAAAACAACAAAAGACATCAATGGCAGGACTGTGATGGGACACTCTCCTGTATAAAAGTAAATATTGTTTTTGTTTTTTTCGATGCCGGTGCTAAAACAATTGACAGTATAAAACGGTGTTGGTGCCTAAACGGTGCCGGAACTAAACTATATAAAATATATTTATAAAGTATATAATATAAAATATAAAAAGGAACACAAAAGACAGTTGGAGACATTAAAGAATGGCTTTAGCTAAGGTCATATGGTCAAAATTAAATGATTAATAATGTGATAACAATAACATAACAATGACTTATTTTACCAGTAAATTGGGGGGCTCAGTGGTAGGGTGGTCGCCTGCCAACTGGAAGGTTGGCGGTTCAATCCCTGGCCCTGCAGTCCCATGTCGAAGCAAGATGCTGAACCCCGAGTTGCTCCATCGGAGTGTGTATGAGTGTTGAGCCTTGGCCACAGTGTATGAATGTGTGTGAATAGTGAATGGTTTCTGTACTGTGTAAAAGCGCTTTGAGTAGTCAATGAGACTAGAAAAGCGCTATATTAGACCAAACCATTTACATTTAAATAGAAAAAAGCTAGCTAGAAAACTGCTAAAACAAGCACCAGATGGGATAAGGGTATTTTACAATAACTTAAAATGCACCACAAGGCTGGCGAGTTTCAAGTAAACTGTGTGGTTTTTCTGACAAATGGCAGCTGCAGACTGTTACAGGGCAATACAGTCACACTTTACACCGCTCAACGTAAACTCTCAGCATTTTAACCATTGTGTTTAATCCAGCTAACGGTAACGTAGCGTACAGTGCAGCAATGCCAGGCATTTTCATTCTTATTCGGTCTTGTTACTACCCTTTACGTCAGAACTGGTCCCCTATTGGCACCGTGTTTCAGTACCCAACCCTAGACATAATGCTACAGCCGGTTAAGGTGATAGTCTGGATTTTTTTTAAATGGGGTTGTATGAGGTCGATATCTATAGTTAGTGTAAAAGTAGATAGAGTTTGGAGAAGTAGGCAGAAGTACCAACATGGAGGCTAAGAAAACCCTTCCAGAGCCTGCTGCAGATGTTTTCTAATAGAGGGTTTCATTCATCAGTCTTGTTAAAAAGCTGAAACATGTTTTTTTTTCTGTTCACATGTAGGGTGGCCGACAGGGGCAAACGCCCTGAAACTTATTTACAACAACATAACAACAACAACAAAAACACAAGCTAATTAGGAAAAAAATCTTCATTAATTTGCCAAAACATGCACAGCATTTATCAAACGTGCTGCAAATACACACCACAAAACCAAGTATATAAACATACTGCAAATACAGGAACAATGCAAAAAGAAAAGCACACATGGTACATGAATATCTAATACTGTCGCTTACTGAATAGAAAAAAAATAGCCCTGTCATTCTAATAGAGATAAAAACTATGACGATGAAAATAAAACAGTCTTTCTGTCACCAATTATTACCTTATCAATACCAAATGAAATGAGTAGCATTTGAATACTGTCTCTAGTACAATATTGAACCAAAGTCAAGATCTTTGACTCGTGTAGCAATTCTTTTTACAGTGTACCGACCTCCCAGCTCATCAGGCGGAATAAATAGGGACAGTCCAACACATGAGGTAGAGCAACACTGACTCACTTCATTTCAGAAAATGTAATCTGGGATTTTTGATTATGAGATGATGAAAGTGAAAATGAAAGTAAATGTGATTGAGGGAAAGAGAGTGAGTGACACAGAGAAGTGGGAAAGAGGAACAGATATAGGCAGAGAAACGACAGAGAAACAGAGGAGATTGTGTGATTCAGTAATTCACATTTTCACATCTGCTTAATTTCCATCAGGTATAAAATCCCAGAAGAAATCTATTCATATTAAATGATACAATCAATGCAAGTTTGAACAGGATGCCTATGAAGTTTAATTATTTTAATCAGTATGTTCCTCCTTCTTCATGGCCTGTATTTTTTTTACACATATGCATTCTGAGTGCACAGGAGTAAAAACGATATAGATCGAGAGATAAATATAGCAGTAGACGAACAAAAAAACTGAACAAAGAATAGTGCAGGGCACCCATAAAACATCAAAATCAAAAACACAATCAAATATTTAAAACACAAAGGCTAATATAAGTGTTAAAAAGTTAAAAGTAATAGAGTTAGAAGTTGGAAAGTTAACAAAAGTATGCCCTTTAAAAATGCACAGATTGGCTGTGCATTGGGTGTGCAAAATGGACGTTTTTATAAATGTATTGTACAAAAAAACATATTACACTTTGCCAAAGTTGCAGAGAATTTAAATTTGAGTCTAACTAAAGTTAATGAGTGAGAGGGACCTTAGGAGCCTCCCAGTCCACTGATGTCCATTCTGCAACAGAGTGGGAATTAATTAAAAGGTTTGCAAGCTAACATGTTTTCAACTTACAGTGTGTTTAGCAGGTAATGTGTAGCATGGTCAAATTTGCTAATATATTAATGTATTAATAGCATTATTAAATCAAATTACTTTCAGTAATTGGGTACTAATAAAATTAAAATTACGAATGTAACTACGATTCTATGAATCCAGGATTACCGCCAGAGGCAAGTACAATACGGAACATATTCAGTGTCAACACTGAATATGTTCCGTATTGTACTTGCGCAGGTGAGTATTTATATCAACAAAGTAACCTGTGACCTCAGGGTGACCTTAGCCAAGGTAAGTTCCGGTGTCATCCCGAGCTCATTCCTACAGAATCTTCTTGCGGGTTTGCAAGATTAGTGACCAAGAACTCTGGCGGTCATACAAGGTTCATAGACCCGTAGTTACAGTCGTAACTTTTGTTCTATTTCATCCTTATGCGGTTTTTTTTCACTGCATGGTACCTACTCGACTCGCCTCAACGCGCCTCTTTTAATTTTCCATTACAAAAAAAATTCCCCGGTACCTGCTCACCCCCAAAGTCCACAGGATGTGGAACGTCTGCGGATCCGCTCCTGAACTGCAGCGGAATCATTAGGTTTCCATTAAAGACAATGTGTGTACTTCCACTTACTGCGGAACAGCTGCGTCAGAACTGCGTCCCAGCTCTGGCAATCTGCAGCCTTCCGGAGCAGATGTGCAGAGCTTCTATTTTTGGTCCTGCCGGCAAAGCACCAGGGTGCCTTCCAGCAGAGACTGTGAAGCAGGGAGAACCAAGACCTGGCTGGCCAGAAGAGGCTACCAGAAAAAGCCTGAGGCCCTGATGAATCACTCTGAGAAGGAAAGGCAAGAGGAAATGGTGTAAAGGCATAGAGAAGTCCCTCTGGCACTCATGAGCCAAAGCATCCTGGCCAAGAGGGCTGTTCTTCTCCATCAAATAAAACCATAGAGGGCAATGGGTCAACATCTCTGAGGTGAAAAAGATCTATCTCCACTCAGCCGAAGAGACCCCAGATCCCGATGAAGCCGCTACTCCCCCGGTGGAGGCTCTTGACGAGAGAGGAAGTCTGCGTCCTGGTTCCGCTCTCTAGATAAAAACATTGCCCGTAGGCTGGTCGGGCGGGGGGCAGCCCATGTTAGAAGAGCCTGGGATACCTGTCTGAAGCCACCAAGGAAACTATATTTTCCTCAACCACAAGATCAACAGCAGGTGGATTGGGTGGAGCAGCATCCACCGTACCAGCACCGGAATGGAGGGCCGGAAAGAAAGACTGGTCCAGCTCAACGGTCAGCAAGTCTACCTTAGCAGACAGCCCACTAGACTTAGCCTTCGCGGTCCAACACTTGGATAGGGTAAGTTGGAAGCGGCGAGCAGCTTAGTAATAATCAATAATCAACAGTTTTCAACTAAAGCAGAAGCTAATGCTGCCACATATGGCAGATGACCTGCATAGCGAGAAGATGAAAAAGAAATGAGCTCAGGGATGAAACTGGAACTTTGTGACTTTGTTGATATAAATACTTGACCTGCGTAAGCACGATACGGAATATATTCAGTGTTAAGCATTGCCTCTGGCGGTCAGTAAGGATGGAATAGAACCACACCTTTGCCCCACTTGCCTCAAATAACCCATTGCCAATAGATTTCTTATTTAAGTGAAAACTTTAAACTGCCTTTGGGGCTATGTCAAAAATTGGGATTACAAACGTTAATTACGGGATTAGAGTTCATCCTCAGTTCATCCAATAAAGCAAGGGATGCTTAAGGCCCATGGCTACACACCAACCTCTCAATCATGACAGAGGCTTAGCAATGCTTAGCCAAGACACTGTGTACATTAAAATAGCCGTAAACTTGTTTTTGTGTGTTGTCCATGTTTTTCTCTTAAATGTTCACCCTCTTCACTGTGTTTTCACGTCCATAAAGTTAATCTGTCACCTAAAAATGCCTTGTTCAGTTTAATGCCAACCAAGCTAGCTAGCCAACTTGAGAAAATGTTTGTCGATTTTTTTGCTGCGTACATGCAGATGAGTGGCAGCACTACCTGGCGGCCACGTTTACCTTCTGGAAATCTTCACTGGATGACTCGCTTTACAAGAGTTGAAAATCTCCAATTTTCTCTCTTTATAGCATTAAGCATAGCGCAGCGCCATTGCAACCATAAACAACACTGGCATCATCCTCCCCAGTTCCACCCTCACTTTCAAAAATTGGGTTGCAAATACCAAGATGGGTGATGTCACAGATGCAACATTGACTATTTTTATAGCCAGTGAGAAAAACTAATAAATGAAGTTGTCAGTGAGCGTTACATTTAGCACTTGCAGGTTTAGTATGAACATTTTGCAACTTTAAGCTGAAGTCTTTCAAAATAAGCTGTTGCAAAGCTTTATAATGTAAAGATACTTTTAGGAGACAAGGCTTATCCATTGGTAAAGTACTTACAACATTTATACTAATAAGCTCAGTTCTCTAGTGGATTCAAACTGTGACCTTTTGCTTACCAGTCTTCCTCTGTGTCATCTGAGGCCGATCCAACCTGGGGTTTGAACAACAGAGACTGTGGACCGTAGGCTGAATGAGAAACAGACATTAATCCTTTTCAGAGGAAATGACCTGTAAAAATTACAATCAATATCTATCCAAATATTAGCTCACACACCCCATCACAGCTCTGACTCTCAGACTAAATTGTTTAATCATTGATCACAACTCAGCGGCACATTTTAAGTGGATATCAGTTAAGAGTGTATCTGTTGACACACACACACACACACTCTTGAAATGCTTTGTAGTTTACCAATTTAACAAGTTTAACCATTAATGTCGTGACTGTTTACTGACTGATTGTTGATATCATTGTCTATTTTACAACAATGGCCAATGGTTGATGTATTCTCAGTTTGACTGTCAGCTCTATACTGAGTATGGAATATTTAAGGTCCTTGGAGCTGTAATATTTGATTTTTTTAAAGAAATTTAGTTTTGTCCATCTAAATGTAAGTAATAAATAGGTTAACTTATGATTGGTTTAAACTAGTGACTAATCATTATAATATGTATGTGTGTAGCTACTGTAGTTAGATCACTTGCTAAATAAGGTTTGGGGTTACATGAATTATTTTTAAACAAAGGTTTAAGCCATGGATGAATAAAATAACCTGGATACAGCGTTCAAAGCGGAGCCCCGTTCATTCCTGTGAGAGCTGCTCAGTCGCGCATGAAGCCAAATAAGTTAAGCTTCTGTATATAAAATTATTCAGATAATTCAGAGTCATTTCACAGGCGTTGTGCACCGCAAAAACAAGGGCGTTTCTCAAAGCAAAGAACGGAGCTTAAAGAACGGACTTGAAAGAATGAACTCTCAAGTTCAGAAGCACACAAAACGCTTTTGAGACAAAGCGTTCTTTCTGTTATTGCGCAACACCCCCAGCCCAGAGAGCGCTGGCCCTGGTTTCCTCAGTTGTCCCCCGATAAAAACAATTACAACAATACACAAAACAAAACACCGAATGTAATGAATGAAATACAGAATAACAGCGGTAAAAATTGTTTTAAATATCTTACAGTTGTGAACCTGGCTTGTCTTTGCCATTGTCTCTGCTGCAGTGGTCTGTCTAAATGGGGGGCAGGGGGGTCTGTGAGCTGACTGACTGACCGGCTCGCAAGAGTCATTCCCGGCTGGCAAGTTTGCTACGCCCACTGGGGATTGTGGAGCTTTCCAACTCCGAAGGCTTTTTTAATTCACCATCAATTTTCGTTAAACTGCCGATATTCAAAATCTACACAGTTGGTTTCTCGCCTTAAAACGTCTTAAAAATGTATCTGTGTACCGGAAACCATCTGAATTGAATTTAATTCTGGGACACTGGCCCTGCCAAGTTCACACAAGTTACCATCCGATGTATCCTCGGTAAAATGTGTTGGGAACACATCCGGTAATTTTAACTGTTCTTGGCGAAATGCTAACTTGTGTATTGAACATGACGTTTCACAAGAACACAAGAACCCAAGTCCATAGAAGAACACAGATTGAGAAACGCCCAAGTATCCACTCATTTACAATTAGGGAAAATTGCTTTTGGAACCAATGGCATCACAGAAGTTGTAATTCCACTGTTTGTGTCAAATTGGCTTCAAAACCAGGTGCATCTCCTGGGGGCCAGGTATTAGCTTTGATATGTTTAACGTATACCTGGCAAGCTATTTTAGGGTACAATACTAATCCGTAAACCAATTGCTGTCAACAAAGAACAGAACAGTACACAGAGCAAAAACACTGGTAACAAAGCTGTGTATTTGCCCGGATTACATTTAAATTACACTATACTCAAAAAAACTTCTCTTCTCTTACAGCGGCTACCTCGCTGATCTCACAATTGTTAAAACGCTGTTAGCTACTTTAGCTTAGCCATTAGCAATGGCTTATTCCTCTTTCTCTTCTGCTCTCTCCTGCTCTCTGTGTCAAATATTTAGCTATTCCTCATCCTCCTTTAGTGATGACATACATGCAATGTAGTTTATTCGCTGCTCTGGAGGCAAGGCTGAGTGAGTTTGAGGCACCATAGACTTAAAATCGTATGCTTCCATAGCTAGCCAGGGCTCCGTAGCTGGTGCGGGCCAACATACTGTAGATTCTGCTAGCAGTCCCCTGAGGAACCGGGCAACTGGGTGACTGCCCGAGGAAGTGTTGAGCTAGTGTTAAACCAAGGAGTGCACATGACGGCGGTCGCTCTAAACCGGAGCACCTTTGCCAGTTTCTCCTCACTCAGTGATACACCCGCTGGGAAGCCAACTCTGGGTATTGGGAGCTCTATACTGCAATATGTGAGGCAGATGGCTTCAGCGGTTGAGGTTGTGTGTGTCCTTGGGGCCAAAGCGGGCAATACAGAATCCCATCTAAAGCTACTGGCTAAAAAGAACCGTGAATACAGTAACATCATACTTCATGTGGGTGGTAATTGTACCCAATTCCGTAAATTGGAGATCACTAAAATTAACGTTAAGTCACTTTGTGCACATGCAAAAACAATGTCAGACTCAGTAGTTTTCTCTGAAACTTTTCTCTCTCTAATGATGTGGGCTAGGTAGATAACTGGAGGGAAAACCTGGTCTGATTAGGAGAGATGGCATTAAACCCTCTTGGGACCGAAAACTCCCATATCAAAAATTTATAAAAGAGTCTATTATCGGCCATAAACCATTACAACCAAGTTAGTAATCAGAGGTGCAGCTCGATGCACTCCTCTGTGCTTCCACTGGGTCAGTCGCCCACTCATAGTTTAATAACCACAGTGTCCGTCCCCCGACTCAGATCAGTTGAATCAAAGATGAACAAAAGAACCTAATTGGAATTACTATTACCACTGAACAGAATAGGAAAATTAGATGTGAACAATTAAATATTAGATCTCTGTCTTCTAAAGCAGTACTAGTAAACAATCTGATATCAGATAATCAAATTGATCTATTCTGTCTTACTGAAACATGGCTGGGCCATGAAAAATATTTTAGTCTAAATGAAGCCACTCCTCCCAGTCATAATAATACTCAAATTCCTAGAGGCTCTGGCCGATGAGAGGAAGTTGCAGCCATCTATGATTCAAGCCTGTTGTTCTTAATCTTCAACATTCAACACGGAATACATTACAGCCAATTATATTTGTTGTTGTTTACCGAGCTCTAGGACCGTATTCCGACGTTTTTATCATGTTTAGTCCTTAAATCAGACAAAGAACTTATTTTAGGTGATTTTAATATCCATGTGGATGTTGAAAATGATAGCCTTAGTACTACTTTCAACTCATTATTCAATTGGTTTCAGTCAGAGTGTGCAGAAGGACACTCACTGTTTTAACCACACCCTCGACCTTGTGCCGGCTAATGGCATCGAAATTGAGGATTTTATAATATTTCCGCAGAATCCTTTATTATCAGACCATTTTTTTAATAACTTCTGAATTCCTATACTAAATTAGATAAAAGCTTCTACACTAGATGCCTATCCAACAGTGCTATAGCTAAATTTAAGGAAGATATTCCAACAATATTTAACTCAACATTTAATGACATGCTTTAATATAACAGAGGAACTTTATATTACCTGTAGTCCCTCTCTTTTGTAGACAGTGTTCTGACCTGCCTACGGACGACTTTAGACTCTGTTGCGCCCCTCATAAAGAAGATGATGAAGCAAAGGAAACTAGCACCTTGGTATAACTCCCAAACTCGCAAATTAAAACAATTCTCGCAAAAACTTGAAAGTAAATGGCGTTCCACCAAACTGGATGAATCTCGTTTAGATTGGCAAGACAGTCTGAAAACTTATAGGAAGGCCCTCAGAAATGCCAGATATTATTCATTACTAATAGAAGAAAATAACAATAACCCAAGGTTTCTTTGCAGCACTGTTGCCAGGCTGACAGATAGTCACAGTTCTATTGAGTAATCTAGTGATGACTTTTTGAGCTTCTTTAATGATAAAGTTATAACAATTACAGATAAAATTCATCACCTTTTGCCCTTCTAACAGTTCACCTTTAAACGCAGGACTACTAGAAAGAACAACAAGACTTAGACTGCTTTTATCCTATAGACCTTCAACAAATAATGTTAAAGGTCTCTTCAGCTAAGATATCTACCTGTCTCTTAGACCCTATCCCAACGAGGCTACTTAAAGAAGCGTTACACGTGGTTACCACTTCACTACCAGATATGATCAATATGTCTCTATTAACAGGTTATGTACCACAGTCATTTAAAGTAGTGATTAAACCTCTTCTAAAAAAAACACCCTCAACCCTGAGGTCTTAGCCAACTATAGATTATCTTCCCTTTCTCTCCAAGATACTTTAGAAGGTAGTCGCTAATCAGTTATGTGATTTTCTACATGCCAGTAGTTTATTTGAGGACTTTCAGTCAGGATTTAGAAAGCATCATAACATAGAGACGGCACTGGTGAAAACCTTTTAACTGCTTCAGACAAAGGACTAGTCTCTGTACTTGTTTTACTAGAGCCATCCTGTTACAAGGACTGGAACATTTAGTTGGCATTAAAGGAATCACACTAAGCTGGTTTAAGTCCTATTTCTCTGATCAATCTCAATTTGTTAATGTTTATGATAAATCCTCCAAGTACGCTAAAGTTAGCCATGGCGTTCCACAAGGCTCAGTGCTCAGACCAATTATATTCTCCCTATTAATGCAATATTATTAGGAAAAATTCAATTAACTTTCATTGTTTCAATGCAGATGACACCCAATTATAGTTGCTAAACTTCAAGCATGCATTAAATATATGAAATCCTGGATAATCTACAATTTTCTGATTTTAAACTCAAATAAACAGAGGTATGGATTAACAGAACTTTTATGCCTTTCTGTCACATCTACAGCAGTCAGATTCACCGTGTTCCCTCCGAGGGAAACACTTCACATGGGTAGGTACTTTTAATGACATTTTGAACATGTTTAGACACTTTAAAACTTGCCCTGTTTAAGCCTGTTGAGTGCTAATGCTAGCAGGAGGATAACACAGTGTAGTCAGCACTGATTGGTTTCATTTTTCGCTCTATTGACAGACCTCCACATTTACAAACAACAGAGCTACGTGTTGAAATCGACTCTAAGTTTCTGTGACCCTCAAATGACCGATTTCACAAACTCATAGTCATGTAATCCATAAAAATATTGATTATAGCTTAAAGATTGGAAAATATGTTTCAAGATTGTTAACCTTTAATATGTTTTGTTAATTTCACTGTTTATTAGCCAACATGGGTAAAGGTTGTAACAGCTGACTTAATGTTGTCTCTTACTCTCTGTGATTTGTATTGAGTGTTTTAGTAAAAGTCAAGGAACACAATCACAATCCAGCTGTGTTTCTGTTGTCATGACAACGCCATTGTTAGTGATCAATCATGATTAATGGTTACAAAATGCTAACTGGCACACTGGGTTGTTAGCATCCTGTGGTCCTTCATGAAAAATGAACGTTAACATAAAGACATGATTTTGTTCTCATACCCAGCAACGGCAACAACAGAGACATGGCATTTCCACTCTTCTCTTCCCTTTTTTTCTCTACTCTTCCTTACTTTAATTTCTCCCCCCCTCCTTCTCCCCGGTCCCCCTGAGATGTAGTAATATGTAGAGATGATGACCTATTGATTTCTGCTGGAGGGATGTTTGACTAGCAGCTAGCTGCTGGAACACACTCAGGTTGTAATCTTAGTTGTTCGATAATTAGCAGTTGACTTATTACAATGAGGCTGAAGCTGTGACACTGCAGGGCTCCAGGCATTACTGATGCTTTTATTTTAATTTGGGAAAGTTTACATTTTTGAGATGTTCCATTTCCATGCTTTAAACTACCAAAAATACACCCCAAAAATGTGGCTTTATTTACATCATATATTAATGTATTTTATTTTACAGGAAAAGACATTTTGCCTACAAGTAAAATCAAGTCAATTTTATTCATATCGCCCAATATCACACACACCCACACACATGCACAGGACTGAGTTTAAAGTGTAATTTTGCTGTGTTACAAAGATAATTCATGTTTTATTCAACAATCAGAGTTGATTGTTGAGGATACTTGAGGATTGTTGAGATACAATCTTTGATTTTAGGACAGCTCTAGACCCTAAATGCATTGTCACACCAATAGTTTTTTTGCCCTGGTCCAAATCGGTTGATGAGTTTGTAACAATCGATTTCCCGGTGTTTCATTTCACACTTGGAAAAATCCAAGCGTGCCATTACAAACCACACAAGAATGTCAGATGTGGCTGGGGCGGGAACAAGAAAGTGCATATTTCTTGCATCTCCATGTTCAATAAGCTCATTTCATTTAAATAATCATTTAAAACTCACTGTTTCGTGAGTGACCTTACTTTGGCTGCTCTGCTCACTGAGACGTAGCTCTTGGTGCACACTTGAGTGTGACTGCAGCATTCACACCTCCCCAAACAAACCGCACAAGGCTCCTAAAACATAAGAAATGTCACTGTCAAAACACACATGCAAAACTTTATTTTCCTGTGTGTGGGACGTCTAAAGGCGTCAGCAAAGAGCCAATAACAGCGTTCAGGTTGTTAGATATTGCTGCCTTGTCACAGCCATCTGGGTCGCACCAACGCACAGGTTGAACCCGCAAACACACAGATTCCCATTTGCATTCACACACAATCTGGCAATGTGGCATTTTCCCTCTGAGTTGTGGGTCTGCTTATTAATGCTTTAAAATGTAACCACAGTGAAACAATACAAAATGAATGTCTTACTCCTCAGATTTACTGCTTTCTTTCTTTCAGTAATTTACTATCTAGCATGCAGTATCACTGGTGATCTCTCTCTCTCTCTCTCTCTCTCTCTCTCTCTCTCTCTCTCTCTCTGGCTCATTGAATGGGAAAGAGGGGATACCTCCTACATATTATATCTTTAAACCCCACTTTAAAAGATCCTATCTCTTTACCTGTAAATAAATTACTATCTGTCAGTCTGTCTTTGTCATAGTCATTAAAAGTCATTTTGACTATCTTATGTTTAGCTTTATATTGATAATGGAAAGATTAGTCAGTGATACAGTCCCGTTATGTAGTTATTACTTGGTAAAAAAAAAATACAGTGTGCAATATGTGACAGTTTTGTGGCAGTTGTTTCAACATTTCACCAACTGGAAAAAGAGTGTGTGTGTGTGTGTGTGTGTGTGTGTGTGTGTGTGTGTGTGTGTGTGTGTGTGTGTGTGTGTGTGTGTGTGTGTGTGTGTGTAAATCATACACACATGCACATGCACATGCAAGTATAGTTGTGTTTGTATTTTAAAATGTGTTTTAGTATGTGCAAATGGACGTAGGACTGTGTGTGTGTGTGTGTGTGTGTGTGTGTGTGTGTCCTCTAACTAAATGGACGGCTCTAATCACCTCAGAGGGAGGAACCTCTTCCCCTTCCGCCGCCTCTTAACATTAACGGATATTAACGGCCCCCAACGCTCCTCCGTTTCCTACTGAGAAATGAAATACATCACTAATGGTTTATCACAAACACAGCTAATGCTTTATGCAGACCTCTTACCATTAATAAATGATGGCACGTAAAGGGGGAAGGGGTGTTGTGAGAGCTGACGGGGCCTAAAGGGGAAGAGTTGGATCAGTTTCAGATATTAAACAGAAAAAGGAGCGCTTGATTTGTCTCACTTTGTGGCGATGAGGTGATTAATCTGTTTTTACTATCTGTGAGTGCTCAATTATTCATTTTTTTTCCCTTCTTTTTGTAAAGATTTTATGGGCATTTTTATTTTTATAGGACAGCTGAAGACATGAAAGCGAGGGAGAAGGACATGCAGCAAAGGGCCACAGGTCGGAGTCAAACCCTGGGCCTCTGCGTTGAGGAGTAAACCTCTATATATGGGCGCGTGCTCTATCAAGTGAGCTTTTTCATGGCAGGGTATGCCCCGCTTCCAGCATTGCATGCTAGTTGGCTTCCCACTCAGTTTCTCTTCACTGACCACTGACAAGCAATGAAAACAAGCTACACCCTCCTGCAACCGCAATGGCTGCACCTAATTAGACGGATGCTTCACATGAGGTTGTCTGCTCCCGGATTTCAAAACAGACCGCAGTGGCGGCTTGTTTTTAAAACAATCTTCTTTTTACAAAAATAGTTGCCGGTTTGGGGTGTGATGAACAGTGGCAATTATAGTCACAATAAACATAACGGAACTATGAGTAGAAATAGTAGTTAATGGCATAGCAGGGCACTGCAGGGCATTACAGGGTGTAGCAGGGCATGGCAGGACGTAGCAGGGTATAGCAGGAAGTAATAGAGCATAGCAGGGCAGTGCAGAGCGTAGAAGGGTGTAGCAGGGCGCGGAGCAGGACCACGGCGCCAGCTGCAACTATGATTCGGGTGGCATCCTAATCCAAGGAAAACTGCGGGGTGAAAAAACATAGGGACAACTTCGCAGAGCTAGGTTAGTAACAAGAATGTCTGGAACATAAATGCACACAGATGGAAAGGGAAAGGAGAGAGGAGCTCAGTGTGTCAAAGGAAGTCCCGCGGCAGTCTAAAACTATAACAGAAAAGAGAAGGGGTGCCGTGTCTGTAGCTACCAGAGGCGGACTTACCATTAGGCAAAGGTAGGCAATTGCCTTAGTCCCCAAGCTACCAAGGGCCCCGTAAAACGCCTCATAAACTTATGGTTACGATTTGTTGTCTTTCTTTTCACCAATTAATTATATTGCTAAACATTGACATTAAAGTGCTATCCGATTATTTAATTCATGATGAGAAACTCCCCCCAGTCCCCACTACATTGGACTATTCCATTATCCTACTGCGCATCTGCTTTGTGTGTTTGGAAACAAACGGCTCAGCATGCCGGAAGCTGGAGGCTGCAGACGGTTGGAAAATGAAGCAAAGCTACCAAAGTGGTTCTGAAAAAAGGAAGAAGCGGGAAGAAAGCAGAACGTTTTTAGCAAAGGTAGCAACCTTTTTCACGACGGCTACTGACAACACTAACATTAACGTTACTAAAGAGCAGCAAGAAGCCGGTGCTTGCGCTAGCAATGCTAACACTGAGGAGCTACCCAGCTACCCACCGGCAGTGTAAGCCCAGGTTGCGCTAGCAATGCTAACACTGATAAAGAGTAGTGTCAGCCCAGGTTGCTCTAGCGATGCTAACACTGATGAAGAGGAGCTACCCACCGGCAGCGTCCGCCCAGGTTGCTCTAGCGATGCTAACGCTGAGGAGCTACCCAGCTACCCACCAGCAGTGTCAGCCCAGGTTGCGCTAGCAATGCTAACACTGATGAAGAGTAGTGTCAGCCCAGGTTGCTCTACCAATGCGGGGGCTACATACACGACAACCTTACAGGATCCTTCGAATGGAGATGGTTACGGAACTGCTGCTTTCACTGTCCATGATGATAACTATGGCAATGACGAAGACGGTGACACACTTAATACTCAGCAACTAGACCCCGTGAGTAGCAGTCACCCTAATCAATGTGTTATGATTGAAGATGATCCAGCACTCTGGCCAAAACAGCTGTCAGACAGAGAGCACGTCTTTCTCAGATAAATAAGGACTGAAAAGGGGGAGAACAAGGGTTGTGGAGGGCCCCATGCCTGTGTTTGCCTTAGGCCTCAAAATGACTAAATCCGCCCCTGGTAGCTACACACTCTCCCCCTCAGGTCTAGACGAACGCTGCAACACCTCACTCCCGAGCCCAGACCGGCAACTGGTTCCACAGGAGAGGAGCCTGATAACTGAAGGCTCTGTCTCCCATTCTACTTTTAGAGACTCTAGAGACAACAGCATTCTGGGAGTGCAGTGCTCAAGTGGGACAATAAGGTGCTATGATGGTGGTAGACAAATTAGAGCTTTGTAGGTCAGGAGAAGGATTTTACAGGAAGCCAATGGAGTTAGGTCAATGTCAACCGTCCCGCAACTTGATAAACTGGTGGTGTGGTGTATCAAGTGTAGCAAATCTAGGACACTGAAGTCTGTCTTTACATTCCTTTGGGCTCAGAAACAAGCGTTGAATATCTATTAAGTTTATTTTGAAAGCTCAAAAGTGACGTTATCATGTCTTTTGTGTCCAGCGCAAAGGCTCCACAAGTTGTTGTGACGTGTAGTCATGCACCTCTGAATTTTTGTAACTCGAGACATGCTACGCTTTGCGCCAAACAGAATCGCCTGTACAAACATCTGTATAATTGGATAAATGGATTTGTAAAAAGTTAAAAAAAACTGTCTCATGGGAAAAAGTGTTTGGAACATCGAGAGACAGAAAATAATTTTGACTAACGTTAATAATTAGAGTAACAAATGCAATAATTGGCAGTACAGGCAGTGTTTACCATGGATGTATTTACAACTGTCAGGCAGTCTGCTTTCCTTTTCTTCTGCTCTCTACTTCTTCTCTCCTACTTCTTGCGTATTCTCGGATTGTTTCGTTTTGGAGAATACTGCAATGAACATTGATCGCAATATTCTTTTGAGAACAAAACAAAAATTAAAAAGAAATATTGTAATTTTTCTTTAAAACACTGTATGGATTTTAGACTTTGTCTGAAATTCAATTCAATTTTATTTATAGTATAAAACACTATATCTTGTTATCTTGAGACACTTTACAGATAGAGTAGGTCTAGACAACACTCCATAATTTACAAGGACCCAACAGTTCTAGTTGTTCCCTCCCAATGGTTTTACTAATTACATTATAGTGCACTGTATTCCTGTCTGCCATTTTAATTGAGTGTTAAGTGTATGCCCACAGTAATGCTCACAATGGTTTAAAAAAGTAGTTTCCTCAGCATCTGTGTTTTTTTCTAACAACTTTAACGCACCAATTTTATGCATGGAATTACACTGCATCTTTCAGAGGAAAAAAAAATGATAATGTCTTTTTAGAAGGGTGGACAAACAGCCCAGTGGGGAATTTCAAAATATTTCTCACACCAATAGATTGTTCACCAGTTCACTTAAAATCTACTACAGAGCTTTTACGTAAGCACAGCTCACTAACTAATGTCAAGAATTATCATTGACACGTCACACCAGGCAAACATAACATAACTTTAGCTGTCAGTAAGTTGTTGCCATGACCACTGAACAAGTTCTATCTACCTTCATGCACACCTGAAAAAAACTAGTAGCTGGACCTTGTTTAACCAAACTACTATTTCCAAGATAATGAGAATACACTCACTGTTGCTTTCTCTTTGTGAAGTTTATTGATGTTATTCCAAAGTAACGATTTAGGGCTTTTTCACAACTGAAAGTTTGGTCATGAGGTTTCTGTGAGTTGGACCAAAACTTTGGTCTCCTTCTCTCACCATCCAAAATATTTTTATTCACACTAGAAACGAACCAGACCATCAATCATCAATTTGATCTTGACCGAGACCACCTAATTTCATCAGACCAAGGTTTGGCTGTTTGGCCCAGTCCATGATCTAGGGGAGGTTTCCCACCTGTAACTTTGGTTCAGATCAAATTGAAAATTCCAAAAACCCGACCAAAGGGCCCTTGGTTGACATTTGTATGGGCCCATCCGGCATCATTCATTAGTACAGAACAGTAGATTCCTTGTACACTATCTGCAGTATATAACTATACGATGAAAACTAAAAAAAAACTGAAGAGATGAAAACTGTTCACCTGACACACACACATTTGACCCTCATATCCAGTATCCTCCATGCTCCCCTGTGTCCTCATTAACCCAACCTCTGAGGCCGCCATTTATCTCTCTTCCCCCGTCTCATTCCCTGTAATAACATCCTCGCCCCGTTGCCTCGTTTAACTTTTTCAATTAAAAGAGGAGGTCCGCTCTATTAACCCTCGCCTCCTCCTGCCATTTTTCCAACCTAACGTTGTTTTCGAGAGGGCCGCGGGGATGGCCCAGTTGGTCGTATATTACCCCCGAAACCAGCGTGGGTCTTCATGTGGTGACAGCGAGCAGCCGGCGTAGGGGTGAGTTATGTAGCCTCGATGGAGAGGGCAAATCATAAGTTTGTGTCTCGTCCTGCTGAGGGAGACGAAGGAGGACAGATACATAAATAGACTCTCTACCTGTCTGTCTGATATTGTGTCTGTCTCTACCTAATACTGTCCCTGTATCTGTATCTCTCTGTCTTTCAGTGTTTCTTTTGCTGTTCCAGTTGTCTTACTGATACTGCCTCACTGTATTTCGCTTTTCTGTCTGTGTCTTACTGGTTCTAAAGTATAGAGTGCGTGGTATACCTACTCTATTGGTAAGCTGTCCTGACATAACTTCTGTTATGATTTAATGAATTAAATGTAATTTAATTGAATAATACTCACTGTGTGTGTCTATTTGTATCACAGTAGCTGTTTCTGCCTTCACATCCTATTTGGGCATAGCTGTCGGATGTAGCTAATCACTCATTTTCAATGTTAGTATCGTAGCTCTCACAGAACAGCTGCTGTCACTAACCTGTTTTTTTTGTTTTAAAATGATTTTTTCTGCATCTCAGCAGCTTGGTAATGACAGCTGGTCAACATATTATACATGAGCTGGGATCAAATTTGATACTTGTTGTCAGCAGAAACAAGTACAGATTATTCCATTGTACCAGAACACTTTCATGGTAAATTTGTCTACATTAAAACACATTTAGTGTCATTTCAAAGAAATAGAAATGCTCCATCCCTGGCTTCTTTCTGGGGCTGCACAATTAATTGAATTTTATTCACGATCACGATTTTGGCTTCCCACGATCAAATTTGCGTGATCGAGCATTTTACCAGTTTACCAGTAAACGCAACATTTTGTCCCGTCTGTGTTTTTCAGACAACAGCTGTGATCGGTGCTAGTTAGCGTCTGTTAGCTCACAGGGCTCTACGCGAGTAATATTTTTCCTCTAGGTCGCACCGGTGCACCTAACGTCCTCGCATCCGCTGCAATGTTGTTTATATGGATATGGTTTAATTTTGCGTTACATGACCCATTTCTTCTGCAAAGCCGTGCCTGTGTTGGATCTCTCCTCTACTCTTTCTCCTCTTACTCTCCGCGCAGCCCCGCCACACAGCACACACTTCTGATATTTGTCTACAGTTTTAATTGTTACTAAAACAGCTGTATATTGTTAAGCATTAGAGGCAAACCTGTATTTCCGCTGGTAACTCTGCTATCGCAACGGCCACGGCGAAAAACACAGAAGAAGTTATTGAATGCAACTAATTTCAGTTCGTGACGATACAGACATTTCATATACACGACGTGTGTAACTCTGCTGACCCGCCGTTCAACCCATGCTGGACCCATTTATAATGAATCCGCCGTCTCTCTGTGAGTAGCGTCCATCGCACTCCCTCTCTCTCCGTAGATACATAAAAAAAATCCTAGGCTATTTATTTTAGATTGCTAATTTTCATTTACATGTGTTGCAGCTGTATGTCTATACAACATACAACTTCAATATAAGAAGAATGTAGCATAATATGAATGTGAAAGCAGTTATAAATAGCCTATGTGACAATAAAATATGTTTTGGTCAAAAAAAAAATCACAATTTTGATCAAATAATTGTGATTATGATTTTGGCCATAATCGTGCAGCCCTACTTCTTTCCTCTTCTTGCTTTAAGAACTGTGTGCCTATGTGTAGGCAGAGTCAGTAGCTAGTCTTCTCTGTGTCTTTAGCTGCAGACTGTTGTACGTCCCAGTGTTAGAATCCTTTCCAGTGAAAAACAGTCACACATTAGAGCGTTTAGCTTTCAGCATTTTAATAATATTAATAATAAATTGAAATTACACAAACTCAAAGCCGCTTTACAATGCAGGAAGATAATGAAGACAATGCACATTTTAATGACATGACGGATGAGGGTGGAGTCAAAGATCACGGCAAGGTTGCGGGCCTGGGGAGATTGATGATGATGGTGCTGTTGATTTTAACCGTGTTCAAGCCAGCTACTAGCTAACAATAGGCTAAAGTTACCAGCTTCCTAGTCTTGCATTGCCAGACTTATCTCCACAGCGTTGTGGAGTAAAGGCTGGCTACACCACAGATGCATTCTGGGGGAGGAGAAAAAAAACCACAGGGTTGTTCGCATTTCTTTAAACAATCATAATTGTCTTGGACGGTGCAAAGTTATGGATGCAGCAACGGTGGTTCTTCAAAATGGTCTTGGCAAGGAGCTTGTTTTGTTGGAATATTTGCAAAAGAAAAAGCGCACCATACGACAGCAAAGTGATCAAACTGCATAACCAGTCAAAGGGAAAGGATTTTGTGTGGTTATACTTTTGGTAAACCAAAAGTTATTTTTGGTAATGGCTTATAACTGAACTTTAAGACTTTAGTGAAGTATGCATTACAACTATACAACTAATGAAGGCATTAGTTACTATTAATAAACCTGTGGGTGTTGTATTAGAGAGTGGTGCCTATTTTTTCTGTCACTCTATACTGGTTGGTCTCATACTATCTCTATATCTGTTTGTCTTATTGTTTCCATATCCCTGTTCTTGTATATGTCTTTTATTGTCTGTCTGACTTTCTTTGTACCTGTCTCCCTTGTTTGTCTGTTTCTCTTTCCACTTCAGTCTGCAGTTGTCTTCTCAACTTGTCAGTTTTACTTTACTTATTTTACCATTACACCGAATTCAGTTGTAAAAGTGGCATTTCTTTAAACAGTAATATTGCTCTTAATTTCTGTCTTATCTAACCAACTATTTCTCTCCATGCTTGTCCGTCTCTCTCCCTTAAAAAAAATGATTGTGGTCCAGGCCAGAACAGAAGCAATCCAAGATGAGCTGCAGTTATTAAAAACATCACCACACAATTACCTTCATGACAGATGACATCACCGAGACATCATCATCATGTGTCCCACCGTATCTGGTGCTGAAGGTCACCTTGCTTTAGACAAACAGTCCATTTCTGCTGCAACACTTTGGGCAGACAGAAACTCATTACTGGAGTTCATCGCTGACTTTAACCTGTGCCATCATCTGTAATATTTAACATCTAGTAAGAATTCACATTTATTAGTAGTAGGTCTACTGCAGAACTGGCATCACATGGAAACATACAGGTAGAAAAATAACACATGCAAGTGTGTACACACACACATATATATATATATA
The DNA here is from genome assembly GCA_013375575.1 of Percina caprodes. NCBI lineage: Eukaryota > Metazoa > Chordata > Actinopteri > Perciformes > Percidae > Percina > Percina caprodes. Next base: position 42,098 of record JABXJD010001041.1, read on the forward strand.
TATATATATATATATATATATATATATATATATATATATATATATATATATATATATATATATATATTTTATTGAACATTTTGATTACTATTCTTTGGTGCTTTCTGGTCCTTAACCTAACCTAAACTAAACCGAGCTTACTTCTCTACATAACTGATATACCTAACTCTTTGTACCATGAGATCTTTTACTTAAACTCTACCAAACTTTACATAAAACAATACCTAATTCTAAATCAAACTTAACTTATACCTAAATTAAGAATTATAATCTGAGCCTTTCAGTGGCAAAAAATGCTCTTCTACCAAATTGATGAAACATTTTCCCATTGCAGCCCGTTCTGTGGCTGCCCGTTACAGCGTTCACGCTTAATACTGGACCAATTTCAAAGATTGTTGTTCCAATCAGTCACTTACACACAAAAACATAGGAAAATAGGTTGAAAAAATCAGTAGTTACATTTTAAACCCAAAAAAACTTAAAACTCAATTTAATCTTAATTAGTTTCAGTTAGTAGTTAGTAGTACACAACTAGTAGGTCTTAAGTCGGCCCGTCAGACACCGCCTACCAAGAGCCTGGGTCTGTCCGAGGTTTCTGCCTAAAGGAAGTTTTTCTCGCCACGGTCGCACTGTTGCTTGTTCTGGAGGAAACTACTAGAACTGTTGGGTCCTTGTAAATTCTGGAGTGTAGTCTAGACCTGCTCTATCTGGTCTAGACCTACTCTATCTGTAAAGTGTCTCAAGATAACTCTTGTTATGAATTGATACTATAAATAAAATTGAATTGAAATTGAATTGAAGTCAATTTACAGACGTGCTGCATAATTGTACTGTTTTCTAAGAGTTTGGCCTGCATTGAATAAAGAGAGAAAACCTGCATTTAACCTTTTCACTGGCATGTTGTATTCATAGACCGTTATCGTGATGTATCACTATAGGATTATCTCGCAATATATTGATTAACTGAGAATTGCTGTATTGTGATATAATTAGTATCGTGAGCCATGCATTGTGTATTGTAAGGTACTCTGTGATTGCCACCCGCACCACACACATGACAAATCCGATAAAATGCCAATCATAATTCATTTGGAAACAAGTTTTGGATTTTGAAAGATGGACGGCATTTCCACGCTGTGCACAAAGCACAGAATGGAGGTATAGTGTGTATGTAGCACGGTGTACTAAACTGGGAACGACCCCTAGAAGATTATCAACGGCTCCCGGTGCAGATGACAACTAACATTACGCTCATTTCTGTAAGTACAATAAAACCTTTGTGTGTAAAAAGCCAATGCTTGAATCGGTTCAAAAGGCATAAATATGTAGAAAAATAATATTTGTTCTGTTCTGTTCTGTTCTGTCTGCATGCAGTCTTTCATCTGTCCCTACTCTGCAAATAACAAATCATTATTCATTATCATTTTGGCAAATTATCCAAAACAAAAGCTATGTAATAGTAAGGTTATCTTGGTTTTAGTACCAGTTTCTGAATGATTCGCTGTAGTAATGCCAGGTGAGCAGGAACAACGGACAGTTCTTCTTAGCAGAGCTTGGAAATGATAACTGGATTTACTAAGGGAACAGTCAGTCTGGTGTGTGAACACACACACACACACACACACACACACAGAGGTTAGCCGTGCAGCATGCAATTAGGCCTTGGATCCATAGTAGTACTGGCTGTATAGAGCTCAACGTGTTGTCTATTGATTGGCCTGTGAGTAGGAAACAGACCAGAGGCCATGTTAAAGTAATATGTGTGTGAAAAGGCCGGAAAAACCCTTTAAAGGAAAGAATTGATAACTCATCTCTTAAATACCGTTTTTTACAATCACTTTGCCACTAATTTCAGAACCTTGACATCATTTTTCAAAACTCTAGACACAAAACTCACAATCGGTCGAAATGCAAATTTTTTCAAAACTCCAACATTTGTTTCAATTGCTTGGATCCAATACACATAAACCTAAGATCTTTTGTTCTTTCAACAAAAATGACCTGTTTAATATAACATCAAAGTAATACTTTAAAAACCAATTCACACATTACTTTTCAAATGATTGTCTATACATTTCATTACAGTGATCTAACTATCAATTGATATAACTGCTCAAAATGATAAGTCACTGTTGCATTACTCTAAATGCATAGTTGTATGGAGACAGAAACATTATTCCATGTTTAGATCATGGAAGTTTCAAGATACCGAGATCCATTGTCATCAATTAACATGGCGCATGACTACATTATCTATGGATGTAATATTTCCTCATTATTCTTTACTGTAATGTACTACTGTTTATCAGACACTGTATCAATGGTCCCGAGTACCACCTTTACTGTAAGAATATTCACAGTATTGACAGTACTGCACTGTATGCATGCAAGCCCATGGAAGTGCCCGAACTGCCATTGAGATATATACTTTAAATATACTTCATATATAGTGCATATATATATATATATATATATATATATATATATATATATATATATATATATATATATATATATATATATATATATATATCCACTTATGAAGATGTAGAAGTACAGTAATCAGTTTTTTTTGCGTTTTACAGTACAAGCAAGTAGTGGAACACTGCATTTGATGTATTACAGTACTGTCTTTTCCTTTTTATATCCTAGCTATTATTTAGCTTTGATTCAAATAAACCTATGTTGTTGTACTGCATTGTTTTTCATCAATACATTTCAGATTTTGTTCAATGATTCCACTGTGTCTGTAGTATTCTCTCTTCTACGTCCGCAGTGCTTTTACAGGGCTGTATTTTCATCTAGCACCATAATGAAACATGTATCACCTATTTTGTACTACAATATTTAATGATTGTATGAACAATGACACAGTGAAACAATGGGTAGCATGTGTGTGGGTGATCTTAAGTAATGTTTCAATGGTATTTCACAATAAATTAGTTTTTTGAACCAATGATTGTGTAAGTACAAGATTTCTTTAAAGATATGCATGCACAATGCAATGTTTTGAACATTGCCTGTGTTACAAAGTGATGACCGTTTTGAGTTTTGTGTCAAGACATTGAAAAATGACATTAAGGTTCTGCAAAGTGATTGTAAAATGTCTTGTGACATTACCAAATAAGTCCTAATGTGAATGTGAGTCATTTTAGTGTATACTTGTTGTTTTTGTTTTTAGACAATTAAAGTGAAAATTACCTTAAAATACATTGTAACACATGGATCAATGTCCTCATGCTTAAAATCTTTTCCTTTAGAAATTGTAGAAATTGTCAATGTAATCCTGTTGTTGTAAAGATTGCAAAAGTGTAAGGAATGCTTTAAACACTGCGTTTATCTGTTCTGTATCTAAAATTAGCTCCACCGGACGTACACACCGCCGCCGACATGAGCTGCAAAAAGCTCTGGCCCCCCTGTGAAGGACGCTTATCAGAAAGTACGGGGAAGCTTTTTGACGCTTTGGTCACTCTGACGTGGTAGCGTTCTCTGTTCGATCATGGGAGAACCACACGCAGCCACTGCACGGCCAATACACTGACACTAGAAGCCTTTCATAAATTACATATACAATTTTAACTGCTGAACCGCAGCAGAATGCAGGCAGAGCGAGCAGCCGCCAAACTAACCTCTGTTGATCCGTGCAGGACTTCACTGTGACTGTTTAGAGACCATGTGACCGGCAGGTAACGTTAACTGGTCCCTAAGTGCAAGCAACGTTATATCATAAATGATAGGTTACCCAGCAACAGTGATTAACTAATGTTTTGGTAGGAACGAAAGTTTACATTGTATGTTTCTCCAAAATCAGCCAGCGTGAAGGACGTCTATATTCTGATTGGATGCTGGCGTTAGCCGCTGCTTGCCACTAAACCGCGTCATAGCTCATTGCCATAAAGTTGATCAACTTTTTGATTGGCGCTCAAGACACTCAAAACAACACCGAGAGATTTCAAGTTTGCAACGGTGTATACGCACAGTTAGGGATGCAAATTTATATATTTTTTTTCTGACTGATAGCCAAACCCCATTAATTGATCACTAACCGTTACAGTAACAACATACAACAAAGGAGTCCCAGTTCACCGGTCCAGGACCCTCAGACATTGCTAATGCCCTATCAGAGAGAGAGGGCATGGGAACTGGGCGATGGAATTTCTGCAAATAGAGCAGGTTGACTTCGCAACAGGAGAGAGAGGGCAATACTCACACACACACACACACACACACACACACACACACACACACACACACAGTCATCCAGTGTGGTGGTTTGCATTTTCTCTGAACTCCCACTGGTGGTAATAATGGGTTAACAGGACAGAAAATCCCACCTGATATAAGAGCTATAATGCACCACCAGGTGAGAATACAGGAGAATAACTCAGGGAATGTTGATGTAGAAAACAATTATATGTTTTTTGAGTTTAACAGCTTGCCACGGGTTTTGTTTCATTTTTTTGTCTAAAAGTGTGTTCTGTCCATGTGAAAGGAGGTATTAGAAAGGTTAACATGGGGGCATGAATGGAGAGAAAAACAGAAAACAAAACAAAGAATCTACCATAATAGCATCTCTCACGCCTGTGTGTGTGTGTGTGTGTGTGTGTGTGTGTGTGTGTGTGTGTGTGTGTGTGTTTGTCTGTGTTAGCGCGTCTAGAGATGGGCTGAAAACAATGGATCAATAGGTTTACTGTGGCCTCTAGCCAGCGGCTCTAACACTCTGTGTGTGTGTGTGTGTGTGTGTGTGTGTGTGTGTGTGTGTGTGTGTGTGTGTGTGTTTCTCTTTCCTTTGCTCTCATCAATACTTCCATTCGGTCGGCCCGAAGGCCCCAGGCCCCCCCACAGTGATCACATTTATTTTTAGAGGGCTGACAGAGTTTCACCGCAGGGTAGATTACTGCTCTATGTGTTTGCACTGCAGCACTACTGTATACAATCAATGTACAGGTCACAGATGTATTTATACTGCATCCATATATTACAAGTAGAAGTAGCCTACACAATCTTACACAGGAGAAGTGTTTTAGCCTGATAATCAGACTTAATGTCCATTTCATTTCACTTCATTGCTCAGTCTGACATCATATTCATGTTAGCTGTTTTCTGTTTGGAAGGCAGTGTTAATCTACCCAAACAAATCAGTAGGGACTGAAGAATGTGGGTCTGCATTTTACACTGTTACCTCAGTATTACATTGTTTCTCCAACTGACAGAAGCAGCCATCCAAGAGCACAACACCAGACCTTTTTGAATCACTGAACAAATTAAAGAAGTGTGCAGTGATTCAGCGGTCTGGAAATAGACTCCTGGTGCGGGCAAGCATGGTGTGGTTTTGCACTATAGAGAGCTGGAGTCCTGGGCATCACTTCCTGATAAGCCTCTGTTCTCCTGACCAATTGCTGGCCATGGTTTGTCCAGGAACTCATCATTTGTTTTTATTCTAAATGATATATCTTGGCTATGAGTATGAGTTTTATTCTTTCTTAAAGACACAGAGTTTGAGTGAGTTTAACACTCAGCTCCACAGTAGTGGTACAACAGTCTCCATAAAAAAGTTTTAGATTTAAGAGAAAGATGTATCAGTGGTTCCCAAACCTTTTCAAGTCAAGGACCCCCAAACGGACACAAATTAAACCACAGAACCCCATTTGATAAGATCTCTTCCCAGGGGCTTTAAGATGTTTTATGAACATGTATGAAACCCATGGTACATTCTGCCATTGTGTTGGAATTATGTTGGAATTATAGTAAAACTTTGGGAACCACTGGCCTAAATGTATATTAGCAGCTTGAAAAAGAATAGCTAACGAGCTAGTGTGTAACTTACAATTAATATGACTTTTTTAACATTTTTATTTATTTTTTTTGCACATGATTTAGGGTAATCAATTGTCTTTATTAGCAGACTTTAATTACTTTTTGTTAGGGACAGATTGGCCATCATTCGGAGAGGCCGGATCATTTATTTTAGATTTATTTTTTTCATATACAAATAAATTGTCTTTTCAATCTGACAGCGCATAGGGTTTTAATGGCTTGCACAGTTACACTATGGTTATAATAATAATAATATTAATAATAATAATAATTATTATTATTAAGCATTTGGCCAGTCAGGAACGGCCAGTCTGATCATGACGTACAGTAGGTATATAATTAATCCTTAGGTAAGGTGGCACATTGGCTTCTATTACAGATGCGGTATTAACAGCCACTGGCTTACTTCTATTTTCCCTTGTCTGAATCATGTGTTCAGCTGCTGCAGCACAGTCAAGTGTCACACACACACACACACAGGTCACATTTACACACATACATTTACACTAAACACAAATGCACATGCAGCCCCACACTTCAGCATACTTTAATTCACAAATATCATGAAGGATTTAAAAGTCTGATGGTACACACAAACAAAAACACACACACAAGTATTGCTGCGGCTAATATTTATAGTTTTTGCTATATATTCTATTGCCTTTCGTGCTATTGTCATTACTTGTTTGAATGTGTATTCCAATGTTGAGAGCACTCAGCGAGAAAACATTTAGCTGTGATGTTTCCATCCTCTACTGTGTTCATTAACTAGGATGTTGATGGAATCAGTACAGCCAGAGACCCCTGGTCTTCCAGGACCAGTGCTGTGAGGAAAGCCTAGCAGAGACAGGGAGGAGTGTGGTAGAGCTAGCAGAATAATTCTTTATTATTTAATTATAATTAGTAAAATTGCATAGATAGAGAGTTAAAACAGATATAAAGACAAAAATGTACAGCGTCAACAGAGAGAAATAAGTAGGATCAAACAGACAGACAGTGACAACAAAGAACAACAGACTATAGAGAATGACAGTGTCACCCGGACTCTACAACATCCTCCCAATATCTTTCTTTTGTTTTTACTGCATGTGTAAATTTGTTACAAACGTGTGCTCTTTGAAAAGTAGTTAGCAATGTTTGCCAGTCACTTACATTAAATGTTTAAAGCATCCATATTGTTCTCATTTTCAGGTTCATAATTGTATTTTGAGGTTTACATGGTTTAATTTTCAAACAACACCATATTTTTATTGTACTGCACATTGCTGCAGATCCTGTTTTCACCCTGTGTGTTTAGGTCTCTGTTTTAGCTACAGAGTCAGACATCTGACTTCTATACTATCTTTGTTGGGAGTCACACATGCTCAGTAGCTAGTTAAGAGCCCATCAGCTAGATAACTCTTTCTCCAGCTATGATCAGTCCAAGGCAGGATTAGCTGGGAGACTTCTTCAAGACGAGGGCCACTTGTGGAATAGCTGCAAGACAGGGACATGGAAATTATGGAGATTACGGTGAATTTGTGTGTGTTGTAGCAGTGTTTTGCCATTGAGAACAAGCTAGCATGCTACAGTTAGCCACCTCGTCTTGGCTAGTGACGTAGAAAGCCGTGCAGATTTTGAACAGCTCATCTGGAGACTGAAGGCAGAGGACATTTAGAAACCGGATCTCACTCAAAACAGCAGTGTTTTTTCCAAATTTGTATGCGTGTGGAAGCAACACAATAATATGGGCACTTTAAAATCACTAAATTAAATAGTATGAGCGGTACCACTACCACTCATATTATGTCATCTATACACAGATGTAATTAGTGCATGCACGTGTCCGTGGGTGGGGCTGCGTGGGTGTGGTAATGTGGGCTGGTATGGCTACAGTGCCAGGGCTATAGTTTTGTCCCAGTCCACCCCTGGGGCCCATTTCAGGAAGGTTTAACAAACTTTGAGTCTAAACCTGAACTCTGAGTTGATTTACCCCGAGATTTGAAACTCAGAGTTAAGCGCACCACCACTATAAAAAGACAGCATGAATGGAGCCCTGATATTACGATTCACCATGACAACCACAAACAAACTGGTCGGCGGAAATACTCATGCGCCCATACGGCAAGTTTGAACATATATTTAGTTTAAAAAGCAACACAATGGCTGCTGCAAAAGAGAGAAAATTTGCATGGGAGAAAATTGCTACAAGAGTAAATTCAATTATAGTGTATTAATTTCATATTTAATTGGTCCTTCCAGAATAACGTGATTATGCAATGGTAATTTAATGCTTTATCAGCCAAAGTCCTCATATTTATGCAGGGGCCGCATTTTTCAAATACGCTGCACTTTTGCCAAATAAATTGCAGATTTCCACGCAAAATAATGCAGGGCTTGCATGACTTCATTATCCCCGCATTTCCATTGGAAAAAAGTCCCATATATCATAGCAGGAAATTGAAAAATGTTGCGTTTACTTTACACAAGAGCAGCCATTTTCCCCTGTTGCCATGGGAACGTTATGAAGTGACGTAATTACGCAATGTGAACATTATCGAAAAGCTGAAAACCCCGCGATGAAGCCGTGATGAAGCCTGCAAATCAGTCTCATTTGCCAAAATAAATAAGCGCAAAAGACCGCACAAAGCAGTTTTCCAGTGTGTTACATGACAGTGGGGGCAAATTATTGTGACACCACTGAGGCGTGAACTTCCAAAACTAGGCTAGGGCTGAAAGAATCAAGGTCAGTAGCCTAGTAGATTAAAGCTTGTAAAATGATGAAAAGGTTGATAGTTAAATTGGAAACAGAATGAAACAGTGAGAGGTGTGTGAGTGTGAATGAGATTTCCAAGTGTATGTATATTTATATTTATGTTCAACAGTAGTGTAATTGCAAGATAATTGATTTTTTTCATGAAAGAATTATGTTTTATTTGGAGAAACACTACTGCACTGAGGAAATTTTGAATGAGAAAGTCATCAGTAGTGGTGCCATTCCAGGGTTTCACCACCTTTAAGAGATGTACTTGGGAGCAGTATATGAGAGGGAAAAAAAGGAGATACTGAAGACACTTCTTGCAGGAAAACCTCTTACTGTGATATTTTGATGACACGTCGAGGAGATGTGTCCTGAAAATCCTTCTTGCACCACTTGAGAAGGATCATTCTGGGAGGATCTTGGCCCACCTTGCAGATCTTTCCTTGAGCAGTGCATTCATTCCGCTTCCGTGGCTTTTGTAAGGTGCCTACAAGAATACAGCATTAACAAGGATGTGATTGTGTTCAACGCTGATAATGCTGCCTACATGAAGAAGGCATTCACAGCAGCTGCAGTTATTGTTCCCCAACTCACTACACATCACATGCATGGCACACATAATGAATCTCACTTTTTTGTTACCAGTGGGTTAAATCATACTAGTTTCAAAAACCTTACAGTTGTAAGTATATTAATAGTATGCAAATTTACGTTACAGTAAGAGATTGCACTTTGTGCATTGGAAGCACTTATTTTAGCAGAAGATGTCTGTTTTGTATAACTACCTCTGTAAAACAAGAAGCACACATTTTATTTTTTCATATTTTATTTATTTGTTTGTAAAGCTCCAGAACTTGTTTGACTCATCAATGTTTTGTAAGTTTGAGCCATGTGTTTATTAAGGTCTGAACTTAAATGAGAACTTAAATATTCCCACCACTTTCTGTGATGTAGTATGCTTGCTTATCATAGCAAGTAATAAGAAATTACTATTTACATTAAGGTAGTGGCCTAGTGTGAACAGGGTGGTTTTTTTTTTTTCTCTTTTTCGGCAAACCACAGTTTTTGCAAGTTCCCGCAATTTCATCGCACAAAACATGTTCCATCGCATTTTTTAACCCTCACGTTGTCCTCGGGTTGAATTGACCCGTTTTCCTATATCAATGTTCTTTTTAACTACCCAACTGTAATTACCCAAAATAACATGATTGATTCCACATATCGCTCTTTGGCAAGAACAAATCTCCACTTTCTTGCATTTTGGGGTGTCTTATTCAATTTTGAAAAAAAGTGGCTTTGATTGAGTAAAAGTTGACATATTTCAGTCTGTGATTATCAATCAACATCCATTCCTTTAATTTTAGTCTAAATAATTCCTAATTTCACTCAAAACATTAGGTTTAATTTTGTATAAATGAGGTTTATTGAACATAAATTCCAAAAATAACTGTAAAACTGAAGCTAATAAATTAGTGTTACGTAGTGTTGTAAATGTCAAAAAAGTGGCAAGCGTCAAAAGTGTTGAAAAATTGGACAGAAACGTGAGTAAAAGTTAAAAATATTGATAAAAAAGTCAATAAAAGTGTTGATTTTCAATTTTGACGGGAAGACAAGACAAGGGTTAAGAAAACATGCCACATAATCAAGGATTTTTGCCCAACAATCACAGAAAAACTCAATTTTTCTGGAAGGACTGTTTAATCATAAGTATAATATAACTGATGAAATGGTATTGAACCTATAATCTATTTCAATTAGGTGCAATCCTGCGGGCGAAAATGTCCTAGGCCTACTAATCTGAGGCTGCAGCACCATCATCAACAAAATTATTATTCTTATTATTATGTAGGCTACATAACTGATAGACTGGGAAGAAAAACGATACAGCTCAAATGGCAAGTTATCTGGAAATGAAAATACATCATCATCATACAGTTGCGGCCTTAATATAATCTCCCGACATCATCTAAACTCCCTGCAAAGTAATGACAAAAGGAAATGCCATGTTTTGAAAATAAAACATTTTATAGTGTGCCTAACATGGTTAATAAACGAACACTGTTTTTTTTTAATTGATGCAGATAACTGCGGTAAAATGCGCCTGCTACTGACTGAATGAATGAGGAAATGAAAGAGCGCTGTGTAAGAGGGTGGAGGCTGAGAGAAGAAAACCTGCTCCCAACCAGGTTAGGTTTACAGGCACAGTTACCATAGTAACTGACTCTAAGGTGAAGTTACCTGTCTTTCTGAAACAGAAAACTCAGAATTTCCCTCATCTCAGGCTTAACAAACTCAGAGTTTTCACTAAACCTGCTTCCTGACATGGACCCCTGGTCTCCATTGAAAGTTGTTTGCAACTTTTGTGGCAAGATGTGTTAATTTCTCCCTTATCCATGATATCCACCAACTCTCTCATGTCACCGTTCCCTTAAACCGTAATCTCAGCTGTGTAATAACATCAACACAACACTCTGCCTTCTCTGTCCTCGGTCACAGTAGCTGAAGCTGCCGATGTCCATGGCTTTTGGGACAATTACATATAAATACTAAGTAATTTTTCAAAAATAGACCATCCTTACCAAGACACATGGAGAGAGTTTGGTTAATAGATGAATTAGTAGGTAATCTGACTCTTAAAGCCTTAAAGCCTCCACTTAAATACAGAATATAAAATACCGGAACTGTGAACTGAGAAGACAATTGAAGTCACTGAAATAAAAGAACTGCCACGTTAGCAGTGCAATGTCATGATGGACCAGCGCTACAGACACATTGGCACTGATTCGTTCCTGCAGTTTTGTCATGTTGGCTTGAAAATATAATAATTTTACACTATAGTGTAAACTACACTAAAAGTGATTCACATTCTAGTTTGGATCCAAACAAACCATTTCTCTCTCTTTCTCACTTTTTCTCTTTTACTCTCCCTCTCAATTTAACTATTGCTTTTTTCTCTCTCACACACACCCACACACACACACACACACACACACACACACACACACACACACACACACACACACACACACACACACACACACACACACACACACACACACACAGTTTCACCCCGAGTGGCACAGGATATTACCTGTCAACTGGAGCTTGATTAATTAGTCCTTAATTGGTTGTCATGTCGCTGACCAATCGTGCGACAGCACCCCTGAGGGCCGGGTTAGACAGAGGACACCAGAGAGAGAGTGCGAGAAAAAGAGAGAGAGAACAAATGTGTGTCCTCAAGAAGGAAAAATGATCTGATTTTTTACCCCAGTCCAGCCCTGGATGACTTGCTCCAGAAGGGTTGAAAATCACAACATTTCTGCCCAGCGCCACCGTCTCGTCAAAAATTGGGAAATAATAATAATAAATTATGGCGACGACCAAATTGCCAAACTCAAGGCTTCAAAAGAGCAGTCCACAAACCAATGGGTGACTTCACTTCTGCTATGTCCACTATGTATGTATCGTTAAATTTTAAGTCAGTCGGTCAGTCAGTTATTCTTAGTTTAAAAAAACATTGTATCATCACTAAAAGACTATAACTAAGCTACTATATACAAAAGAAAATGTATTTGGCACAGAAATCTGGTGAAAAATTTGATGGCTTTCACCAAACACACATATACAGACTCACACACTCACATGACCACTACACACACATGCTCAGATCGGTACATTTGAAGCTATTTTAACAATTTATGTGATTACCCATAAAGCACATTTGATCCACATGTCTAATGCTGTCCTAAGAAGACTTCAGTACACTGTTGCAAAGCTAATATTAGCAACTACGTATTTAAGATGGAAAACAGATGTTACCTGTGATCAAACTGAACACTTGACCTGCTGATGAGCTCCTCATACTAACACACTGCTTATGTCAATTTAAATCCATATCATCCTGTTAGATAAACACACTATAAACAATATGAGGCCTGAGCGCTGGCAGGTAAACTACATGAAGAAACTGCTCTGTGGTATAGTCTTGAGTTCATGAGAGTGATGTCTTATTTTTGTCTTTAATCAGTCTTTTTATGCCTGTAATGAAAATGGCCCTGCAGGGAGACATAAAGTCCTTTGAACTGAATTGAATTGTTCTTCTCTGCGATCCCTGGCTACCAGGCACAGACAGGCCGTTAATAAAAAGGCTATTCGTCAGGCTGTCAGCGCTTGCTCCTCCAATCAATGAAGACTCGCGAGTCTGGAAACGTACAACCTGGAGAGGACAACATGTAACATCTAGAGGAAAAAAAAGCTGAGACAACAAGAAGGACACGAGGTGGAGAGGACAAGGAGGAGACAACAGGGAGAGGACAACAAGAAGGAGACAACATCTAGAGGACAAAAAGGCTGAGACAACAAGAAGGACACAACGTGGAGAGGATAAGGAGGACAAAAAGTGGAGAAGACAAGGAGGAGACAACAGGAAGAGTGTCAACAAGAAGGAGACAACATCTAGAGGACAAAAAGGCTGAGACAACAAGAAGGACACAACGTGGAGAGGATAAGGAGGACACAAGGTGGAGAGGACAAGGAGGAGGCAACAGGGAGAGGACAACAACAAGGAGTCAACATCTAGAGGACAAAAAGGCAGAGACAACAAGAAGGACACAAGGTGGAGAGGACAAGGAGGAGACAACATGGAGATGACAACAAGAAGGAAACATCTAGAAGACAAAAAGGTTGAGGCAATAAGAAGGACACAAGGTGGAGAGGACAAGGAGGACGCAAAGTGGAAAAGACAAGGAGGAGACAACACCTACAGGACAAAAAGGATGAGACAACAAGAACGACACAAGGTGGAGAGGACAAGGAGGAGACAACATGGAGAGGACAACAAGAAGGAGACAACATCTAGAGGACAAAAAGGCTGAGACAACAAGAAGGACACAAGGTGGAGAGGACAAGGAGGAGACAACATGGAGATGACAACAAGAAGGAAACATCTAGAAGACAAAAAGGTTGAGGCAATAAGAAGGACACAAGGTGGAGAGGACAAGGAGGACGCAAAGTGGAAAAGACAAGGAGGAGACAACACCTACAGGACAAAAAGGATGAGACAACAAGAACGACACAAGGTGGAGAGGACAAGGAGGAGACAACATGGAGAGGACAACAAGAAGGAGACAACATCTAGAGGACAAAAAGGCTGAGACAACAAGAAGGACACAAGGTGGAGAGGACAAGGAGGAGACAACATGGAGATGACAACAAGAAGAAAACATCTAGAGGACAAAAAGGTTGAGGCAACAAGAAGGACACAAGGTGGAGAGGATAAGGAGGACACAAAGTGGAGAAGACAAGGAGGAAACAACAGGGAGAGGACAACAAGAAGGAGACAACATCTAGAGGTCAAAAAGGCTGAGACAACAAGACCGACACAAGGTGGAGAGGACAAGGAGGAGACGACATGGAGAGGAGAACAAGAAGGAGACAACATCTAGAGGACAAAAAGGATGAGACAACAAGAAGGTGGAACGGACAAGGAGGAGAAAACATGGAGAGGACATCTAGAAGGAGCCAACAGCTAGAGGACAAAAAGGCTGAGACAACAATAAGGACATCAGTTGGAGAGGACAAGGTGGAGAAAACATGGAGAGGACAACAAGAAGGAGACATCTGGAGGACAAAAAGGAGGAGACAACAAGAAGGTGGAGAGGACATGGAGGAGACAACATGGAGAGGACATCTAGAAGGTGTTAACATCTAGAGGACAAAAAGGAGGCGAAAACCAGTAGAGGACAACAAGGAGGAGACAAGAAGAAGAAAACATGTATAGGGGCCACTGTGGCTCAGTTGGTAGGGCAGTCGTGTGTGTGTGTGTGTGTGTGTGTGTGTGTGTGTGTGTGTGTGTGTCCTTCAAATATCTGGATAGTTTAAGGAATAATAACGCATCATATTTTAATTGTGATTAAAATCGGAATCTGCAACATACCCCAGTAACATTTCTCTGTCGGGTAAATGTAGTAGTACAATGTTTTCCTCTGAAATAGAAGTACAAAGTAGTATAGTCAGTAGTACACAATTGAGTTGTATATTAAGTCCTTTGGGGACCTTCAGCGTACAGGGGTTCTGGAGAAAGCTACACGCAGCAATACCACAGGCTAAGCAATCGGACTGCCTACTTTGAAAAAGTAAGAGCTTCAGAGCCCTAAAAATGAGGGATGGGCCGAGCAAACTGAGAGAGAGAAATCCCAGGAAGACTTTCTCTCATAATTAATAAATGAAAGATGTTGTTAGTGCATCTGATCAATAGAGTTGTTAGGGAGAAAGAGCGATTGATCGACAACGGGATGAAGGATGGAGGGAAAAGGGGATGGAGGGTGAGGAAGAGGGGGAGTTGAGCTATTCGCTCTTGTGGCTGTTTCAAATTTTCACCCTCATTCAGAACAAAGGAGTCTCCTGAGCCTCATCAGCCCTGATAGACACTTAGCACCATCCTGACTTTAATAGGAGGGAGGGAGGGGGAGTGGGGGGGGGGTAAATGGGGAGAAAGAGATAGAGAACATGGGAAGGGAGGCGAGGAAAGCAAGAGGAAGAGAAAAGAGGAGGAAAAGCACACCGGAGAAGAATTATCGGGAGTGAAGGAGTTACAGAAGCAGAAGAGAGGAAAGAGGGTAGAAAAGGGGGAGGAAGACAGCACAAAAAGTAGGAGAGGAGAGAGAAGAAAGATGGGACGGAGGGAGGAAAAGGGGAGAGGAAGACGGATTGAGCAAAAGAGGATGCGGGAAAAGTTGAGGGAGACAAAACGCACGAGAGGAGAAGGAAGAGGAAAGTGGATATTGAAAGGAAGAGAGCTGGAAGAAGGAAGAGAAAGATTTTATAGGAAAAAGGAGGAAGAAATAAGAAGTAGAAGGAAGGAGGGTAAAGGGGGGGGGCTGGAAAATATGTTTTACTTCCGGGATTGCTTTGGTCTTTTTTGTAGGAATTTTAAACCAGTGGATTTATGAGGACTATCATAGTTCCATTATCTTTATTGTGAATGTTATTCCCACTGTTCATCACCCCCCCAACTGGCACCGTCAGACACCACCTACCTCACCACTGTCGCAGTAAATGCTTGCTCTTGTGGGAATTACTGCAATTGTTGGCTCTTTGTAAATTATAGAGTGTGGTCTAGACCTACTCTATCTGTAAAGTGTCTCAAGATGCTTGTAAAAACTTGAACCAGAGATGTCTGAGATTTCTTTACAACTCCAAATTGAAGTTAACTATGAAGTTATATTTGATGTTACATGTAAAGTTGGATGTGGTTCTGAAGTATAAGCATATAATAATGCACATTAATAAGCATTCGACTATAACAAGAAACAATATTAAGAATTACATTCATTACTCTGTCATAATTAACATATATAGAACATGTTGCTCAGCAACACAAACTGAGAATAAGCCCAGTGATGGCAAAAGTACTCACTTCCCATTCTCAAGTAGAAGTACAGATACTTGTGTTAAAAAAATACTCGTAAAAGTAGAAGTACTGATTTAGTAAAGTATAAGTAACAAAGTACAGGCTTAGAAATGTACGTAATGTATACAAGTAAAAGTAGCCTTGTGAATGACAACCATATTTTATGCAAAGCTACTTGGGGCACACAGACGTTACTAGAGTGTAAGCTGAGAAACTTCAGTGGACATGAAAAAAGGCTCTTTATATGCCATTGGTTACATTTTAAATGGCCGATAGGCCTAAAACATCAGATATTATATTATATTATTGAAACAGAGACTGGGAGTCCAGGTTAATAAGATTCTGACTGAGCACCAAGATATGAATTCAGTTGTGATTCTGTGAGAGTTCACAGATCCAGTTTTTCTTTCTTTTTTTTCCAGTTTTTCTTCCCCTTAACATTTAAAGTAATCTACATGTATGTATATGTGCTGAAATATGGCTTCTGGAAAGAAAGTAAAGGATAAAATAGGAATTACTAAACAGACATTACTGTATGTTCCCATCCAATTACATTGAATTCAGTATTGATGACACACACAATAGTAACGGTAACTCCAGTGAAATGATATTAAACTTGTTAGTGAGGACTAGATTAGGACTGGATTTAAAGCTGATTCTGGTTTCAAACTTGGCCCCAGGTGTGTCTGTTAAAACACGGATGGAGACAACTTCTCTCTGTTGATGCTTTATTACAATCAAGCAACAGTACAAACATGGGCGTGGCTGTGTGTGTGTGTGTGTGTGTGTGTGTGTGGTTTTGCAAAGAAATAAATAACATTGTAAAAGCTACCATGCACATTGCATAGGAATCATATATATCCTAGCAAATAACAATAACCCCACTATTAATTACATTATCTTTATGCAGTGTAACTGTAGCATGGAAATAATGCACCTAAAATACAAACATGAGCAAGGGCGTTCAACAATTGGCATTATATCATATCCACAGCCAGGTGGAACCTAGCTAACCGGTGAAGAACACTAACAACAAAATCACTAGCTAACTTGCTTTAAATTGCCAGAACTATAGACCAATACAACAATAGGCTTAAATGAACTGACAATATAAGTTATACGACTTACGGTTCTCAAAGACACACTCACACGATCTCAACTGATTATCCTCTGGTCAGCTAGTCTCTATTTCTTATCTCTCACTGTTTTTCTCTGTGTGTCATGTGAGGCGCGTATTCTCCATCATGCACTCACAATCACACCTGATAGACAACCTTTTACATAACTTAACGAGCCAATTTTGTAAAATGTAAGGAGTAGAAAGTACCAATATTCATTTTAAAATGTAAGGAGTAGAAGTAAAAAGTCGCCCCAAAAATAAATAGTAAAGTAAAAATATCTGAAAAATCTATTTGAGTTCAGTAACAAATTATTTGTACTCCATTATTTCCCATCTCTGAATAAGCCACATCTATTACAGCACACACATCCATAATGGAGCAAACAGTGTATTATACCTTTATGACAATTGCGATTGTTTTAACCCTTGTGTTGTCTTTAACCATGAACTTGTCCTTCCAGGTCAAAATTGAATTTATTTTTTGTGCTTTTCTGATGTTTTTCTTGTTTTTTTTCTGATTTACTTGTCACTTTTTCCAGCATTTGGCGTTTTTTTAAAAACCTGAGCTGGTTTAATAATAGGTTTTACACTTATTCTTGGAATTTACGGTCAACAAACCTCATTTATATCAAATTATACATACGTTTTTAGTTAACAAGGCAGAAATTATGAATTATTTTGACTAATAGTTAAGATTAGTGGATCACAGATGAGTAGATGTCAAAGTTTAGTCCGGATACTGTTTTGAAACCATAAAAAAAAAAAAAAAAATAATTAAAATTCTCTAAGATTAAATAAAACACCCCAAAAATTCAATGAAAGTAATCATTAATTTTATCTGAAGAATGTTGTATGGAATCCTCCATTTTATTATTGGGCAATTTGGTTGAAAGAAATCTAATATTTCTGATATAAAACACATTGAATTAAAGAAATGCCAATAACCCAGAGCACGTTTTTCTCCCATCCCAGAGTGCTGTGTAAACTAGCCAGACTAGTAAAATTTGTCTAATGTGACTATACCTTGACAGCACAAGTGAAGAACAACTGTCTATTTAGCTTTATAGTACAGACCAGGTGATTTTGGGCTGTCCCAGATGAGTTGACAGTCGTACGAGAAACCTAGTGAAAGTTGTTCGTCATCCAAAATGGTGGTCCCAGGTCCTAGGTCAGAGCTCTGGCAACCAAAGGGGTGCATGAAAATTCTGTCAAAAATGTAAGACCAAGCTCCGACAACGTGGTTGCTGCTACAATCGATGTGAAAATATGACATGTAATTGCACGTAATACTATGGCATGCTAGCACAATGCTACTGACGAAAACATATTTACCTCAGACTTATTTGCAAAACATAAAAACATATTTCCTGTCCACACTCTCCTTCTCTTGTACATTTTTTTATGGAAAGAAGTGCCAGCACTACAGCAGAAGCCCTTCTATGGCTTTGTTACATTTTCAAAACTGGACAGCAATTAATCTGTCCGCAACTATTTTTACCGTGTGGCAAGAAGGGAGTGGCGGGCTCTGAAAGACCCCTAAAATTAAAGAAAGTAATTTCACCCAAACAATTAGATTAGACTGTCTTAATGGCAATACCAAAAAAAGAGAAAAACACACTGGTTTGACTATACATGAAGCAAGATGTGGTTCTGTTGAAAGACAACCTTTTATACAACCTATAAAACACATCATACACACCGGGACTTTGAGGCGAGATGGGATAATATCTAATCAGTGCTGAGGCTTATCAGAGAGGGAAAGGAGTCAACAATGTGATGTAGGGTCTTAGGGAGGGGTCACCCCAATCACACGCCGACACACTAGCACACACAAACACACAGTGGTGATAAATGGAGAAAACCGTGGGTGACGGACAAAGCACACAGGAAGGAGACACCATCACCACGGGCACCAACACCACCACCTTGGGCACTCCGAAACTGAAAGGACAGAGAAGGGAAACACTCAATTAGTGGGGGAAATCAAATGAAAACAAAACAATCAATACAAACAAAATTATAAAAATAGAAATGTATAGGCAGTAGTCAGCAACTATTGCTGCCTGCTAATCCCAGAATGCACAAATTAACAAAACAGGAAACATGCAGACTGCAACTGTAGACTTAAGACCTTTGGACACCATATCTGTATTATTTGTCTGAAATTGACACACGCAATTTGAAGAATTTAGAAAGATTAGACAGTATTGATTGTGCTCTTGGTATCTAAATGTTTCTTCCTAATGCCATTCATTCATTAGCCCTATTTGGGACTAGCGCTATCCATTGCACAAATGTAATTAATTCAAGAAGTGAGAGGAACACATCTTTGTTTTTATCCTCACACAGTCATGTCCTATAGGTCAAAATATACCTCCTTTCTTATTTAACAAGGGGCCCTTCTAGTAACATACATAAAGAGGGCCTAATGGGTGTGAGGGTATAAATGGAGTCCTACCGACATAACAAGATTCTATAAATGGACACTTCAACATGGGACTGTAGGGCCAGGGACCTTCTGATTGGCAGGCGACTGCTCCACCACTGACCCATAGCTACCTATAAAGTACAGTACATGCATCAGAAGTTCTAACCGGCTTCCTTTCTCACCTCCGAACCCCTGGCCAGTCACTGTTTGAAGTGAGTGTGAATGTCTGATTGTCGGTTTCGGAAAGTCAAAGAAACTGTCGGACGTAGTTCCTCTTTGAAATTCTGAAGTCAGAAAGGTGATATCAGCCCCTCAAGCCTTGTTGTTTCAATTTACATTGGAGCACTAAAATTGCAGCAAAGTTTTTATTAGTTCTAGGTCAGAGTGACATGAACTTCTGAGATTGTTGTTATCGGATAGACTCTGACCGATTATATTCGTGTTAAGTCAATACCACGGTTTCTCAAACGCCATGTCAACAGCGCAAAACACCACGGCACAACACAAGCTTTAAACCTTCACATGTTCAGATTATTAACTAAATGTAAATGTGCTGTATTTATATAGCGCTTTTCTAGTCTTAACAACTACTCAAAGCGCTTTTACATCATACAGGATACATTCACCATTCACACA
This sequence comes from Percina caprodes, assembly GCA_013375575.1. Taxonomy (NCBI): domain Eukaryota; kingdom Metazoa; phylum Chordata; class Actinopteri; order Perciformes; family Percidae; genus Percina; species Percina caprodes. Next base: position 62,250 of record JABXJD010001041.1, read on the forward strand.
CATTCATACACTGTGGCCGAGGCTGCCGTACAAGGTGCCACCTGCTCATCAGATAAACATGCATACACATTCACACTCCGATGCGCAGGACAGGGCCTTTAAGGCATGGCTTTTCATCAAGGAAGGTCCGGTACCCAATAAAGGTTGAGAACTACTGGCCATTCATAGGCACAATGGCTCTGTTGGTCTAGTAGGTCAAATATTCAGCAAGGAAAACATGAAGATGGACAATATTTTCAACTTGCCAAAACTGATTTTCTACTGACTTGAATGAGCTCTCACTTCAATGTGGAAGCAACCCTCTGTGTGCGTGTGTGTGTGTGTGTGTGTGTGTGTGTGTGTGTGTGTGTGTGTGTGTGTGTGTGTGTGTGTGTGTGTGTGTGTGTGTGTGTGTGGGTGGGCGTGTGTGGGCGGGCGCATGAGAGAGAAAGAGGGAAAAGAAGCCTGTTGTGTGGTAGTGTGTTTGTCCATTAACAGCTAATAGCAGCTCTGTTCCCCCATTATCACTAATGGATGGAACTCTCTGGATGGACACACACACATACACACACACACACACACACACACACACACACACAAACATACACATTGTCTGCCGGGACCATTACTTACACTCTCATTCCCATGCTGTCAAAATTAGCCATGCAACATTAAAAAAACACACACACACACACACTCACAGCTCTCTAAACGTCTCAGTGGATAGGAAGTGAGGGCGTTAGGGCAAACAAGGAAGTGTTTCCCGCGGCAACCAAAGAGCTTCGTGTCTGGCCCGCTTGTCTCACTTCGCCTATAAACTGTGTGTGTGTGTGTGTGTGTGTTTGTGTGTGTGTGTGTGTGTGTGTGTGTGTGTGTGTGTGTGTGTGTGTGTGTGTGTGTGTCATGCACGCATGTGTGTGTGTGTGATGTAATGATGAGATGCAGTCAGGGGAATCCAAAGTGCCTGTTGACTGTTTTAATTGTCTTCTCACCTCCCTTCCCTCCTTTATCCCTCTATCCATCCATCCCTTTTTTTCCTTCTCTCCTTTTATCTTTCCTTTCCTTTCTCCCACGTTCCTTCTACTTCCGTTTTTCCCTTTACTCACACTTTTTCCCATCTCTCACATCTCCTTCTCCCTCCACCCCTTCTGCCAACCTGCCTTTCTCACCCCTGTCTTTCTTTTATTTGCCTACATTTCTTCTTTCCTCCTTCCTCTTCTCCCTCACCTTTCCCTACTTTCCACCTCAGCCTCCTCTTGCCTTCCTCAGTCTCCCCTTTCTATCCTCCATAATTCCTGTCTTTCTTCCTTTATATCCGCTTCACTTCCTCCACCCATCCCTTCTTGCCTTAATCATTCGTCTCCTTCCTCCATCCCTTCCTTATTCCAACCCACTTTCCAAATAATATCTACTTTTCCTTTCTCACCCCACATCTTTCCTTTCAACATTTCTTAGGTGTTAAGTTCTGAGAGTGGTCCCTCACGAACAGAATGCTGAAACAGCTGAAAAAAGTAACGTTACCTAAGTGAATACAGCATGTAGTTCCTTTTAAGCAACAGTTCACTGTATTTGCAATCGATTCAACGTCTCCCGTAGCGGAGAGTCAAAGGTAGAAGGACCGCAGGATGCACTAATGTTAGCTTCTTGTCTCTCCTGGGGTCTAATTAACAGTAAATTCATCAAATTCAGTGCCCACAAGTTTTTTTCAAGCTACTGTAGCTGTCATGTTTCACTCAGTTTTCATGGTAAATCAGCCTTTTGTCACCGTTTGTCACTCTGCATGAGGAGTAATGACGTTGCACTGTGCGAGTAATGACGCCCTGTCACTGTTCTGACGTAGTCGTATAATAATGACTTAATGACATTTCATAAAATACTGAAGGAGCAGGGGAAATAGTTTAATAGCAGTGGCCCGCCACTACTACAGTATATGTATATAGCGGAAACACTGGGCTTGGTATAAAAATATAACTTAATGTACAGTCTGCTACCTGTAAAAAAAACTGTGTAGCAGTAAGTCTGAGAAAATGTAAACTAATGAAGCACCAGTCCTACGACGCCAACAAAGGAGTCAGAGACATGTTCCAAGCTATGTTTCTTGACTTTGAAATCAAATCGCTCAAACCATTGCCTCTGGGAAAGACAGACATCATATACTGCAAGATTTGGATTAATCACTTATGTAGCTCAGCGTAAATTCTTTCAGGAAGACCTCACTCTTAATCAATGCTCTCTTCCTAAATCGAATCAGCAAATACAGGTAAAAGCCAGTAAATTAGAATATTTTGAAAAACTTGATTTATTTCAGTAATTGCATTCAAAAGGTGTAACTTGTACATTATATTTATTCATTGCACACAGACTGATGCATTCAAATGTTTATTTCATTTAATTTTGATGATTTGAAGTGGCAACAAATGAAAATCCAAAATTCCGTGTGTCACAAAATTAGAATATTACTTAAGGCTAATACAAAAAAGGGAGTTTTTAGAAATGTTGGCCAACTGAAAAGTAAGAAAATGAAAAATATGAGCATGTACAATACTCAATACTTGGTTGGAGCTCCTTTGCCTCAATTACTGCATTAATGCGGCGTGGCATGGAGTCGATGAGTTTCTGGCACTGCTCAGGTGTTATGAGAGCCCAGGTTGCTCTGATAGTGGCCTTCAACTCTTCTGCGTTTTGGGTCTGGCATTCTGCATCTTCCTTTTCACAATACCCCACAGATTTTCTATGGGGCTAAGGTCAGGGAGTTGGCTGGCCAATTTAGAACAGAAATACCATGGTCCGTAAACCAGGCACGGGTAGATTTTGCGCTGTGTGCAGGCGCCAAGTCCTGTTGGAACCTGAAATCTCCATCTCCATAGAGCAGGTCAGCAGCAGGAAGCATGAAGTGCTCTAAAACTTGCTGGTAGACGGCTGCGTTGACCCTGGATCTCAGGAAACAGAATGGACCGACACCAGCAGATGACATGGCACCCCAAACCATCACTGATGGTGGAAACTTTACACTAGACTTCAGGCAACGTGGATCCTGTGCCTCTCCTGTCTTCCTCCAGACTCTGGGACCTCGATTTCCAAAGGAAATGCAAAATTTGCTTTCGCCAGAAAACATGACTTTGGACCACTCAGCAGCAGTCCAGCTCTTTTTTCCTTAGCCCAGGTGAGACGCTTTTCGCGCTGTTTCTTGGTCAACAGTGGCTTGACACGAGGTATGCGGCAGTTGAAACCCATGTCTTTCAAGCGTCTCTTGGTGGTGGATCTTGAAGCACTGACTCCAGCAGCTGTCCACTCCTTGTGAATCTTTTTTTCACAATCTTGACTAGGCGCGGTGATCCCTATCGCTTGTACACTTTTTCTGACCACAGTTTTTCCTTCCCTTTGCCTCTCTATTAATGTGTTTGGACACAGAGCTCTGAGAACAGCCAGCCTCTTCAGCAATAACCTTTTGTGTCTTTCCCTCCTTGTGCAATGTGTCGATGGTCGCCTTTTGGACAGCTGTCAAATCTGAAGTCTTCCCCATGTTTGTGTAGGCTTCAGAACTGGACTGAGAGACCATTTAAAGCCCTTTGCAGGTGTTTTGAGTTAATCAGCTGATTACTTTGTGGCACCAGGTGTTTTCAAAATTTAACCCTTACACAATATTCTAATTTTGTGACACACGGAATTTTGGATTTTCATTTGTTGCCACTTCAAATCATCAAAATTAAATGAAATAAACATTTGAATGCATCAGTCTGTGTGCAATGAATAAATATAATGTACAAGTTACACCTTTTGAATGCAATTACTGAAATAAATCAAGTTTTTCAAAATATTCTAATTTACTGGCTTTTACCTGTAGAGGCGTTCACCGTCCTGCTTAGCCAATCAGAATCAGACACAAATTTCCAAGGCCAATCACAGAGTCACAACCCGGCGTCTATTATTATTATTAGTAGTAGTAGTAGTAGTAGTAGTATAACAATGGAGTCTAATCTCCAAAGACTTCAATGTAGCTTAGCGTAAATTCTTTCAGACCTAACTTTTAATTGATGCTCTCCTAAATCAAATCAGCTGTTATCCGAATAACTTTTGTATATCTGCAAACTAGTCTCTCGGGACAAAGGACTCCCTCACAGCTCACAGTTGCCTGGCTCTAACTTATGAAAAAAACACAAGTAAAATAAAAGACTGCATAAACTCTGCTACCGTGTATTTATTTAAATATAGGTACACCTACATGTAGGCCTACAAGATTACAATATAAGCCTGGGTACTGGGTACCTGGGTTACTATTAGGACTATAGCATACATATGTCAAGGATGTATGCTATAGTCCTATAAACTTCAGTTGGAGTCTTTACTATGGATCAGTGATCTCTTTCCATTCTGCATGCTTTCTACAGCCTTCAATACCAGGCTGCCAAATAGTACACATGTTCAAATTAAACTGAGATATCAGGGTTTCAATCTCCAGCTTTGAAAAGTGCCGCTTCTTAGCCGGATTACATCTGGCCATTTCGTAAATAGTAGGGGCGAGGCCTCAAAACCGAGAATATATTGGGGCGTGATATTTCAATTATGATTGTTTCCAGCCGCTGCATTTATCAACGTACGACCATGATTCTGATTGGTTTGAATCGCACGTGTCCTAAGAGGATTACTACACTCATATCTGCGCTGGTTTCTACATTATGTTGATAAATGAGGGCCCATGTGTGTTGCTGCCAAGTCTGGCTATATCACGAGACCGACCCAAGCTCAATAGATTTGAGATTGAGCATTGGTCTGGGGAGTCTGCTCTGTATTTTCTCTGCACAAGAGACCAACAGCCATAGTTCAAATGACTCTGTACGCAATTGGATAGTCCTTCAACCAATCAGACCAACGATCCGGGTGACGTTGAAGTGACAGCGGCATTAATGGGTTAAATGGCCACCATGTTGAATGTCTCTATCGTCATCGTGTTAAACCCGCCAGTAGCGTGCCAGGTAGATAAGCCAGTTTGTGATTGGTTCCCGCAAAATTGTGAACTGAAGCAGGAGAATTAAACGTGCAGGTTTCCAGGCCGAGCTGCAGAGTGGGCGGGGTTTACCCAGCCTAGCAGCTGCCTGCACACTGTTATGTCCTGGTGTTGGAATCCTCTACAGAGAAATACAGTCACACTTTTCACTGCTTGACGTAAGCTATCAGCATTTTAATCCTCCTGTTGTCCTGGGGTCAAATTTGCCCCATTTTTATAAGTTTCTACATCAGAAATTTGGGATTCTTTCATCCAAATTGTCCAAATATTACATGGATGGTTCCATATACGCTTCTTGCAAGTTAAATGAAGGATCAGTTCACTACTTTATTGAATTTTGGGTGTTTTATTTCCCCCCAAAAAAAACTTTGACAAAAGACAAAAAATTAGGTTTCTTAACCATGAATTAAAAAAAGAAAATAGTGTAAAACTAGTGCTAATATATTATAATATTGTTAGTGATGAAAAATGATGAAAAAAAGCACCAAAAAGTGATAAAAAAAAAGTATCTAAAACGCGTCAAAAAAGTGTCATAAAGTATTTATTACATAAAGTTTTATTTAAAAGTGCTATGAAGCTTCTTGGTGGTCTATAGGTTTAAGACCAAGGTTTGAGTCTGGCCTTTGTTGCATGCCATCCCTCATTTCCTGTGGGCTACTGTCTCCTATTTGATTACTGTATGACAAAATATTGAAAATAATTTCAATTCCATCATGCACACAGTGATAACATATTGATGTTTAAATTGATGAGAAATTTTAATTAAATACATTGTATTTTTATATTGTTAAATACAATGCTAAAATTGTCACCTGAGCATGTTTGCTTTTTGCTAATTTGGTATTGGAAACTGGTCTTTAATTTAATTGTGAGTGGCATCAAAAAGTCTTTAAAAGTCTTAAATCTAACTTACTAAAAGCTGCAGTATAGTGTGTAATTTAAGCTCCACTAATATATGATTGTGGTCAAATGTACAGTAGCTTTTCTCTCTGATATGAGATCAGTTACAGCTTTAACCGCAGTTATCACACCTTTTAGTTGGTACAAAGACTTTTTTGTCAATCCTTGTCTCATCCTCCTCCTCTGTTTTTCCTGTCTCCTCTAACCTGACAGACAGACACACACACACACACACACACACGCACAAAAAAAAGTTCTTTCAGTGCATTGCTCCTCTCTGTCCAATCAATGCAATATTAATGAGCCACAGCCCTGCCGGCTACACTGAGAAGTGTGTGTGTGTGTGTGTGTGTGTGTGTGTGTGTGTGTGTGTGTGTGTGTTCCTTGCAGCCAAAGGACAGGCCTAAGGCTAAAGCTCTGTCAGTGTCAAGGTCACACACACACACACACACACACAAACACACACACACACACACTTCCCAGTGTGGTCATCTGCACTTTTGTCCTTTAAGCTCTTTATCACCTAACTGCTCGAAAAACTATCAAAATTGCTGTTAATACAATGGCAAACAAATGCAGATTTTCATCGTACAATTTTTAAAAACTGACATGAATACAGAGTGCAATATCTTAAACAATCTGGGCTCTGATTTTCATATTTGTGTCCAATATTCAGTTCCTCTCAGCACTGCAGACACTAAACTGCGAACAAATCAACTTTACTCTAAGGGAGTATTATTGTGGGAACAAGTTCAGTGGACCAATGATGTTAAAATAGAACTTTTTGGCCGGAATGAGCAAAGGTACGTTTGGAGAAGAAAGGGCACAGAATTCAATGAAAAAAACCTCTGTCCAACTGTTGCTTTGTGGTTGTATTGCAGCCAGTGGCACAGGGAACATTTCACGAGTAGAAGGAAAAATGGATTCTAACTAACGCTAACTTGATGCCATCTGTGAAAAAGCTGAAGTTAAAGACAGGATGGCTTCTACAAATGGATAATGATCCTAAACACACCTCAAAATCCACGGTGGATTACATCAAGAGGCGTAAACTGAAGGTTGTGCCATGGCCTTCACAATCTCCTGACCTCAACATAATTGAAAATCTATGGATAGACTTTAAAAGAGCAGTGTGTGACAGACAGCCCAGAAATCTCAAAGAACTGGAAGACTTTTGGAAGGAAGAATGGGCAAAGATACCTCAAACAAGAATTGAAAGACTCTTGGCTGACTACAAGAAACTTTTCCAAGCTGTGATACTTGCCAAAAGGGGGGCTACAAGGTATTAACTCTGCAGGGTTCCCAAACTTTTGCAGACGCCATTTTTTTGTTTTCTGTTATTTTGAAATAAATGATATAATAATAAATGATGGAAATAAAATCTAAATTATACGAATGTCTAATCTGTCTTTTGATGCCTTTTGGAGATTTTTCCATCTTTTCTTGGCTTCTTTATGCACATTAATAAAAAAACTGTACCTGGGGGTACCCAAATTTTCGAAACTCGCTGTATAATATCATCAAAAGATCCAAAGAATCAACAACAAAAGAAAAACAGCATTGAATGACCGTGACCTTCGATCCCTCAGGTGTCACTGCATTGAAAACCAACATCATTATGTTAAGGATATTACCACGTGGGCTCAGGAACACTTTGGTGAACCATTTTCAGTTAACACAGTTCGTTGCTACATCTACAAGTGCAAGTTAAAACTCTACCATGCAAAGTGATAGCCATATATCAACAACACCCGATACGCCGCCGGCTTCTCAGGTCCCGAGCTTATCTGAGATGGACTGACACAAAGTGGAAAAGTGCTGTGGTCTGACGAGTCCACATTTCAAATTGTAGACGTAGAGGAAATAATAATATTGTATACTTTATTAATCCCACAAGGGGAAATTTCAATTTACACTCTGTTTTTTTTTCACACATTACACACAGGCCTGAATTACACACACATGCTCAGTACCTATACATGCACTAATGGAGAGATGTCAGAGCTGCCAGCAGTCTGGGGCTGCCAGTAATCTGACTGGCAGGGTTATAGAGCGTGGTGGTAGGCTAAGACCTCCTGTGACACAAACTAAGCGGTATGCTCTTTCTTTTATATCTCAGGCTATTAGACAGCACAACAAGCACTTTAAACGTACATTTTTATAAGTTTTTATTTATTTTATTTTTTTTATTGTATTTATGTATAATATTGTACCCAACCCAAAATACCCAACTCCCTACAAACTGAGCTACTATTCAGCCTCTATGATGGTATGGTGGTTTGTTAGTGCCCATGGCATGGGTAACTTGCACATCTGTGAAGGCACATATTACATCCATTTCTTAAAAGAAATGGTTGAAAAAAGGCCCCTACAGCAATATTGGTATCTTCATATGTGATGGATCCTGTCTTCAGTGAAATACAAGATCCTTCACCAAGAGAACAAATTGTAAGGCACGCATAGTCAAGATTTGTGAAACCCAAATTCACTGACAAAGGCTTCACAAGAAATGCAACAACCAACAACAATATCAATCCTACTTCTCTCAAACAAAGAAAGTGTTTCAACAGTCCCACATAAGCAGTCTGTTTTGCTCAGAAGAACATCTACTGGGAAGCTGTTCTTGATTTAAAAGGAAATGCCACACTGACAAAATGTCATTTTTGAAGGAAAGAGGGATTTTCTCTCTGTCAAAGTGGCCTTATCCAAATTTCCACCATCAATGCAGGCATCGATTTGCTGATTGGCACAAATTCACGCAAAGCAATGGAGCCATGACAAATCGTAAACAGTGAAGGAGACGGCCCATATGCTATGAGAACATTGCTTGGATGGGTAGTAAATGGCCAGGTTAGGAACAGGATCTAGCAATGTCATGCCCTCTAATACAGTCAACAGGATATCAGTACATAATCTACATGAGAGGCTGATTGCCCAGTGAAAGGTTGTCTGAGGAAGTGAAAGAAGATTTTTTTCAGAAAATAGCGGATGTGTCAACCACAATTGTGGATGGACATTACAGTCTGAAGTTACCCTTCAGAGAAGATAATGCTATGCTTCCAAATAACCGTTGCCGTTGACCTGATTTAACCAATAGCCTTATAGATGTTCTCAACAGATTCCGCCAGGAGCCAATAGGACTGATGGCAGACATCACCGCCATGTTCCATCAGTTGAACGTTGCACCAGTGATGCTGACTTCCTGAGGTTTCTGTGGTGGCCAGAGGGGGAGGTGTCCCAACCTCCTGTGGAATACAGGATGGCTGTCCATCTGTTTGGGGCAACGTCATCCACCAGCTGTGCGAGTTACGCGCTTAGGAGAACAGCAGAGGACAACGGAGAGCACATCAGGTAATTGATACAATTCTGCATAACTTTTAAGTAGATGATCTGTTGAAGTCAGTCCCCACTATACAGGAGGCAGTGCAACTCATTGCTGACGTCAAATCAGTCCGCCAAAGAGGAGCCTTTCATCTTTCAAAGTGGGCCACAAACAGCAGAGAAGTGTTGTCTCTCATTCTTGGGGAAGACAGAGCCAAGGAAATGATGGATCTCAATCTTGACCAAGACAAACTTCCAACTGAAAGGGCTTTAGGTCTGCAATGGTGGATTGAGAGTGACAACTTCATCTTTAACATTCAGCCAAAATCACAGCCACTCTGTCTATGACCCTCTTGGTTTCCTAACCCCCTTCACATTAACAAGTAAATTCTTGTTACAGAAGCTCTGTAAACTGACCCTAGGCTGGGATGAAGAAGCACCCCTCAGCATCCATGTACAATGGTCAAAATGGACAGCTGGTTTGAATCAAATCTCAAACTTCAAAGTGCAATGATGCTTCAAGAGTAATGAATTTTGATCAGCAACGCAGTTACATTACTTTTCTGACGCAAACAACCAAGGCTATGGAACTGTAAGCCATGTGAGGCTGGTGAACGGCAACATCAACGTCCACATCACCTTTGTTATGGGAAAAGGGCGTGTAGCTCCCCTCAAAGGGGTGACAATCCCAAGATTGGAACTTGCCGCTGCATGACTAGCCGTAATAATGGACAAGCTGCTGAGATCATTTGTGGCCAATCGAGTTGCAGCAATAAGAGATGCAACCAAGTTATCTCAGTGTAACTACATTGATTCCAAGTCCAACCTCACAGACGAAAGTCAAAGTGCAGACAAATTCATTAACAAGCGATGGCTACATGGTCCGGACATTCTATGGAAAGAGAAACAGGAACAACAAAACCAGTTTACCAACTTCAAAGAAAACAGTCCACTACCCTTGGATGACCCTGTAGTAAGAAGAACGCACGCAGTGAGTGCAACCTTTACAAAGGAAGAAAACGCAACACAAAAGCTGATAAGTAATTTTTCCGACTGGATAAAACTCCAGTTTGCAGTTGCATGGTACCTGAAACTCAAGGAAACTTTACAAACACTGGTGCAAGAAAGGAAAATGAGTGAAAGTAAAATAGTCACAAGAGCAGGATGAAAGACTTACCTGATCCCACTCTGGGTGGATACATTTGGGAAAGGCTGATAAGATCCACCAGACAGGTCCTTTGTTCTATTCTTAAGCAGAAAACTCTAGATGATGAGGGGCTTCTGACAATCTTATGTGAAGTAGAGGCAATTTAAACAGTTTCCCTATAACAACAGTCACCACCGTCCCTCGAGACTTACACTCACACCGATTGATCTCCTGCTACTAAAAACCAAGCCAGCTTTTCTACCTGGTGCATTTGATAAGAATGACCAGTACACTAGACGCCGCTGGAGGCAGGTTCAATACTTGGCAAACCTCTTTTTGAGACGCTGCTTCAAGAGCGTCAAAAGTGGAACATCAAAAGAAGGAACTTTTAGTGTGGAGATGATGTAATGGTGGTGGATCCAACTTCGCCAAGAGGTTCTTGGAGTCTGGGCATAATAATTGGCCTGACCAAAAGGGACTGGTTTGCCCTGTGAAACTCAAGACCCACAACAACATCTTAGAAAGCCCAATCACGAAGTTATGCCTGATGTTGGAAGGAGATGTAGAAAAGTTCTAAAGAATCCAGATGACAATGGTCTAGTATTCTATTTTTGCTTTCATATTTAATATATAGGTAAAATCGTTCATTCAAGGCTATTTTGATCTAATACTTGTTTTTACAAGAATGGGAAAGAATTCAACCTGCAAAGCTACAGTAATTAATGTTCTCAGTTCCCCATCGCTTATTGAGTTTTGTTAAAACAGTGATAACATGCCCCTGTCCCAGCTTTTTTGCAACATGTTGCAGGCATCAAATTCAAAATGAGTGAATATTTGCAAAAAAACAATACATTTATCAGTTTGAATATTAAATATATTGTCTTTGTAGTGTATTCAATTGAATGTAGGTTGAAAAGAATTTGCAAATCATTGTATTCTGTTTTAATGTTTTACACAAAGTTCCAACTTCATTGGAATTGGGGTTTATATTTCTTTAGTGTTTGGCTTTTAATTTGCTGCATGTGTTGTCAAACTGAGATATTTCACTTAATGCAAGTTCCTGATACACCTATGCATGTTAGATCCATTTTACATTTATATATTTTAAATCAACATTCATGTTAAGTTAAGAGAAACCCGCACTTTGAATTTGCCATTTTTCCACCGCCATTTTGACATCTGAAAAAATGATTGGCCTTTTTCATTACATGTACAGTATTTATATCTGTAGATTCAATCTCCATTGCTTCAAATAGAATAAAAGAAACTGAAAATAATAAAAGGATAATAGAGATTTGTCCTTATTATTTCCCTCCATTGTTCCTTCTCTCTCTCTCTCTGCAGTAATCACAGGCCTCTCTCTCTCTCTGTGAGCGTCCAGCTTTCTGCACAGGCTCCGAGCGTATCGATCTGTCCGCTCTCACCAATCTTCAGCCTTAACCAGTCAATGCTTCTGCCAGTCACATCCTGCTCGCCGCCATCTCTCCTGCTTGTCTTCCGGCTGTAATAGACCTGAGGAATCTGGTCTGGAGGTGATTTACCGCAGCCAGGTGACAACCTCGCCCGGATGTGTCTGCTGCGAGATGGGGGTTTATTTGTTATTGTTTGTTGTTAGTTTTGTTGTTCACTCACTCTGATGTGAAATTACAGACTGATGTGAGTGTGGTGGCATCGCAGAATTGTCATTTGCCATTTAGCAGAGTGAAAATAAATCTTTCCCTCCTTCGCTCCCGCTCAACTTTGTTCAAAGGATTTTCTATTGTACCCAACCACTATGTATCATAAAACTTCTTTGTCTCTATTTACCTATTACATGTTTCTATTCAGGAAATTGACAAGAAAATTATGGGACGAATAACATTTGCACCAACACATTTAAACCCATTAAAGGGAAATGCCACCTGAAATAAATTTCAATCAGGAGAGACATGTTTGCAGATTGCAAATAAAATTTAGTGTACGGCTCAAATAAAATGTACAAAGTCTTTGGCGATTAGACTCTATCGCTATACAAATCTTTTGTATCTATATACAGTATAGGGGTAGAGAACCATCAGATCCCCCGATGGATTCTAGACACCAGTGGTGGAGATGAAGGAGCCCAAAGACCAGATCAGCTGGAGTAGACAACTGGAGGTGGAAGGGGAGGTGGAAGGTTGCACTTGTTGCCTGCAACGACAGCTGAATGGCAAAGAGAGAAACAACTATTTAAAGCAGGGTTGTGACTCTGTGATTGGCCCTTGCCATTGTGTAACAATTCTGATTGGTTTAGCAGGAAGGTGAACGCCTCCAACAGCTGATTCACATTGAAATGTCCTTATTTTTGAAGGAAAAGCACTGTACTTTTCAATGAAGATGACTTTAAACTAGTCTTAACTTTGAAGAAATTCACTCTAATGTGGTAAATGACTATTCTAGCTGCAAATGTCTGGTTTTTGGTGCAATATGTACATAGGTGTATAGAGGCCCATTTCCAGCAACTATCACTCCAGTGTTCTAATGGTACAATGTGTTTGCTCATTGGCTCAGAAGGCTAATTGATGATTAGAAAACCCTTGTGCAATCATGTTCACACATCTGAAAACAGTTTAGGTCGTTACAGAAGCTACAAAACTGACCTTCCTTTGAGCAGATTGAGTTTCTGGAGCATCACATTTATGGGGTCAATTAAACGCTCAAAATGGCCAGAAAAAGAGAACTTTCATCTGAAACTCGACAGTCTATTCTTGTCCTTAGAAAGGAAGGCTATTCCATGCAAGACATTGCTAAGAAATTGAAGATTTCCTACAACGGTGTGTACTACTCCCTTCAGAGGACAGCACAAACAGGCTCTAACCAGAGTAGAAAAAGAAGTGGGAGGCCGCGTTGCACAGCTGAGCAAGAAGATAAGTACATTAGAGTCTCTAGTTTGAGAAACAGACGCCTCACAGGTCCCCAACTGGCATCTTCATTAAATAGTACCCGCAAAACACCAGTGTCAACATGTACAGTGAAGAGGCGGCTGCGGGATTCTGGGCTTCAGGGCAGAGTGGCAAAGAAAAAGCCATATCTGAGACTGGCCAATAAAAGAAAAAGATTAAGATGGGCAAAAGAACACAGACATAGACATACAGCCCGATCCGGTTGGGGAGAGTTCTAGCCCGATCCGGCAGCTCTCTTTACCCTGTCTCTCCTAGTTAGTCATGCTCTCCTAGTTAGTTATGCTCTCCCAGTTATGCTGTAATAGTTTTAGACTGCTGGGGGACTTCCTTTGACACACTGAGCTCCTCTCTCCTCTATCTTTTTATCTTTCTATCTTTCCATTTGTGTGCATCCATGTCCCAGAAATGCTTGTTACTAACCTAGCTCTGGGGAGTCATTCCCTGGAGTCCTTATGTTCTTTTCCCCCCAGCATGTTCCCTCGGATAAGGGAGGCTCCAACATCATGGTAGCAGCTGTAGCCATGGTCCCGCTACACGTCCTGTGATGCCGTGTTCATCCTGCTCCGTCCTGCTGTGCCCTGCTACGTCCTGCTGTGCCGCACAATTCCCTGCTAAGCCATGAACTACTACAAAGAACTACTACAAACTGTTATCTTTTCTGTGGCTGTTATTGCTGTCACTTTCCTCAACAATTGCTGAATGCATCACACGGTAAGCGTACCTGACTCATTTCCGTTTCCTGTGCTTGTGTGTTGGTAGCGTGTTGCTGCTCGCTAAAATACTAGCGTTAGTTCAATTTGTTAGTTTTGCTATTACAGCGGCAAACTGCCCGCTAAACACTTATTCTTATAGTAGTTCTGCCTAAGCACTCACAGTTCTTTACATGTTCAGTGACTTTCGTTAAATAAACAGTTTTCGAAAGCTTGGTAGCTAACGCCAAGCGACTTTAGCTTAGCTGTTAGCCATATCTGGTTAAGTGACTGGAACTTGAGAAAAGGTTGTGCATTAAACTACATTTGATTCGCTTAGAGCTCGCATCAACGGGGCATAGGCATAAGCATTTGTTTTACGTCTTTCAGTTACTTTAAATAACAGTTGTTTTGAACGCTAGCTAGCGCTAACGCTACCATACTCTAGCTTAGCTGCTAGCGACTTTAGCTTAGCAGTTAGCCATGTCGTCTCCCTCTCCTGCTTTGTCTTGTCCGATGTGTGAGATGTTTAGTTACTCCTCTGCGTCCTTTAACGGCAATGGTATGTGTAACAAGTGTAGTTTATTTATAGACATGGAGGCGAGGCTTAGTGAGTTAGAAGTCCGTTTCCGCACCATGATAGACCAGTCGTTAGTTACTGTAGCTAATCCCCCCCCGGTAGTCGGCGCGGGCCGGCCTGAGCCTGAGTTAGCCTCTGGTAGCCGTCCCCCGGCAACTCCTGAGCAGCCAGGACATAGTAACTGGGTGACTGTGCGAGAACGAGGAAGAGTTAGCCGTAAGCTTTCAAAGGCCACGGACCGCCACCAGCCTGTTAGCGTTTCTAACAGATTTTCCCCACTCAGCAACACACCCGCTGAGAAACCGACTCTGGTTATCGGCAGCTCTATTTTGAGAAACGTGAAGTTAGCGAAGCCAGCAGCCATAGTTAAGTGCATCCCGGGGCCAGAGCGGGCGACGTTGAGTCTTATTTGAAACTGCTGGCGAAGGATAAACGTAAATACAGCAAGATTGTTATTCACGTTGGCGTTAATGACTCCCGGTTACGCCAAACGGAGGTCACCAAGATCAATGTTGAATCAGTGTGTACATACGCAAAGTCAATGTCGGACACCGTAGTTTTCTCTGGACCCCTGCCAAATCTGACCAACGATGACATGTACAGCCGCATGTCGTCATTTCGCTGCTGGCTATCGAGGTGGTGTCCAGCTAATGATGTGGGCTTTGTGGATCACTGGCAGTCTTTCTGGGGAAGACCTGGTCTGATTCGGAGAGACGGCATTCATCCCACTTGGGATGGAGCAGCTCTTATTTCCAGAAATCTGGACAAGTTTATTAGTGGACCTAATCCCTGACAATCCAGAGCTGGGACCAGGAGGCAGAGTCGTAGTCTAACACACTTCTCTGCTCCTTTATTCCAGGAGTTATCTAGTAAAAATCCCATAGTGACGGTGTCTGCCCACCGTCCATTAAAATTATTTAAATCAAAGGTAAACAGAGGAGGAGCTGTGCATGAAAACCTCATAACAATTAAAACCACAAGTGCAATAGTGCAAAAGAATAGGAGAATTAAATGTGGACTCTTAAACATCAGATCTCTCTCTTCTAAAGGTGTACTAGTAAATGAATTAATATCAGATTCTAATATTGATCTATTTTGTCTTACTGAAACCTGGCTGGGTGATGGAGAATATGTTAGTCTGAATGAAGCCACCCCCCCCAGTCATATTAATACTCACATTCCTCGAGGCACAAGCCGAGGAGGTGGAGTTGCAGCTATCTTCGATTCTAGTCTACTTATCAGCTCTAAACCTAAACTACATTATAACTCATTTGAAAGTCTTGTTCTTAGTCTTTCACACACAAGTTGGAAATCACTGCAGCCAGTTCTATTTGTTATAATGTACCGAGCACCTGGTCCATACTCTGAATTCTTATCTGAATTTGCAGAGTTTTTGTCAAATTTAGTGCTAAAAACGGACAAAGTTGTTATTGTAGGGGATTTTAATATTCATGTGGACGATGAGAATGATAGCCTTAGTACTGCGTTTATCTCTCTTTTAGATTCTATTGGTTTCTATCAAAGTGTTCATAACCCGACTCACCGTTTTAACCACACCCTCGATCTTGTTCTGGTCTATGGTGTTGAAATTGAACATTTAATGGTGTTCCCACAGAATCCCTTTCTGTCTGACCACTGTTTGATAACTTTTGAGTTTATACTGCTGAACTACACGCCAGTAGGCAAAACCTTCTATACAAGATGTCTATCTGATAGTGCTGTAGCTAAATTTAAGGATGTGATTGCATTAGCATTTAATTCATTACCAAGTCACAAAGTAACGGAGGACTCCTATGCTATTAGTCCCTCTCAAATTGATCATTTTGTTGATAGTGCAGCAGGCTCGTTGCGAATGACACTCGACTTTGTTGCCCCTCTAACAAAGAAGATAATAAAACAAAGACGGTTAGCTCCATGGTATAACACTGAAACTCGCAAATTAAAGCAAATATCACGGAAACTTGAGAAGATTTGGCGTTCCACCAAATTAGAAAGTTCTCGTTTTATCTGGCAAGATAGTCTTAAAACATATAGGAAGGGCCTCCGTAATGCCAGAGCAGCGTACTACTCGTCATTAATAGAGGAAAATAGGAACAACCCCAGGTTTCTTTTTAGTACTGTAGCCAGGCTAACGGAAGGTCACAGCTCTACTGAGCCAAGTATTCCCATAGCTCTTAGTAGTAATGACTTTATGAGATTCTTCAATGATAAAATTATAACTATTAGAAGCAAAATTCACCAAGACCTGCCTTTAACTGGCACTGACTTATCTCTAAACTCAGGAACCTCAGAAACAGCTGTAAAACCAGATATATGTTTAGATTGCTTTGCTTCACTTGATCTTTATCAACTTAATTCAATTATTTCTTCATCTAAACCATCAACCTGCCTCTTAGACCCCATCCCGACTAGGCTACTTAAAGAAGTTTTACCCTTAGTCAACACTTCTGTACTAGATATAACCAATCTGTCTTTATTAACAGGCTATGTACCACAGCACTTTAAAGTGGCTGTAATTAAACCTCTTCTGAAAAAGCCCAACCTTGATCCAGATGTTTTAGCCAACTATAGACCTATATCCAACCTTCCATTTCTCTCTAAGATTCTTGAGAAAGTAGTCGCCAAACAGCTGTGTGACTTTCTGCATAGCAACAGTTTATATGAGGATTTTCAGTCAGGATTTAGAGTTAATCATAGTACAGAGACAGCACTTGTGAAAATTAC
Organism: Percina caprodes; assembly: GCA_013375575.1. Classification (NCBI taxonomy): domain Eukaryota; kingdom Metazoa; phylum Chordata; class Actinopteri; order Perciformes; family Percidae; genus Percina; species Percina caprodes. The sequence goes on from JABXJD010001041.1 coordinate 79,516, forward strand.
TAATGACCTCCTAATTGCATCAGACAAAGGACTTATCTCTGTACTGGTGTTATTAGATCTTAGTGCTGCATTTGATACCATTGACCACCATGTCTTATTACAGAGACTGGAACATTTAATTGGCATTAAAGGGACAGCTCTAAGCTGGTTTAAGTCTTATTTATCAGATCGATCTCAGTTTGTTCATGTTAACGATGAATCCTCTGTGCACGCCAGAGTTAGTCATGGAGTCCCACAAGGATCTGTGCTCGGTCCAATCCTGTTCACTTTATATATGCTTCCTTTAGGCAATATTATCAGGAAGCATTCCATAAACTTTCATTGTTATGCAGATGATACTCAATTATATCTATCGATCAAGCCGGATGAAACTAATCAGTTAGCTAAACTTCAAATGTGCCTTCAGGATATTAAAACCTGGATGAGCTGTAATTTTCTAATGTTGAACTCAGATAAAACTGAAGTTATTGCTCTGGGACCCAAGCACCTCCGTGACGCATTATCCAAAGAGATAGTTACTCTGGATGGCATCACTCTGGCCTCCAGCACCACTGTGAGGAATCTTGGAGTTATCTTTGATCAGGATTTGTCCTTTAATTCCCACATAAAGCAAATTTCAAGGATCGCCTTTTTCACCTGCGTAATATTGCTAAAATCAGGAATATCCTGTCTAAAAATGATGCAGAAAAACTAGTCCATGCATTTGTTACTTCTAGGCTAGATTACTGCAATTCTTTACTATCAGGATGCTCGAAAAAGTCCATAAAAAGTCTTCAGCTGGTCCAGAATGCTGCAGCACGTGTTCTGACAGGAACTAGGAAAAGAGATCATATCTCTCCTGTTTTAGCTTCTCTGCATTGGCTTCCTGTAAAATCTAGAATATAATTTAAAATCCTTCTTCTCACCTACAAAGCTCTTCATGGTCAGGCACCATCTTATCTTAAAGAGCTCATAGTACCTTACAACCCTGCAAGAGCACTGCGCTCCCAGAATGCAGGGTTACTGGTGGTTCCTAGAGTCTCTAAAAGTAGAACAGGAGCCAGAGCGTTCAGCTATCAGGCTCCTTTCCTGTGGAACCAGGTTCCAGTTTGGGTTCAGGAGGCAGACACATTCTCCACATTTAAGAGTAGACTTAAGACTTTTCTCTTTGATCAAGCGTATAGTTAGGGCATAGAATTGAATATTGTCCGCCTAACCCGGCCTACCTGCTTCTCGTCATAGTTGTCAGATCTATCTATCATACAATCAATAATATAATAAAACTAGAGGGAGGCAGGGCATACAACCCGATCCGGCTGGGGAGAGTCTAGCCCGATCCGGCAGCTCTCTTTACCCTGTCTCTCCTAGTTAGTCATGCTCTCCTAGTTAGTTATGCTCTCCCAGTTATGCTGTAACAGTTTTAGATTGCTGGGGGACTTCCTTTGACACACTGAGCTCCTCTCTCCTCTATCTTTTTATCTTTCTATCTTTCCATTTGTGTGCATCTATGTCCCAGAAATGCTTGTTACTAACCTAGCTCTGGGAGTCATTCCCCGGAGTCCTTATGTTCTTTTCCCCCCAGCATGTTCCCTCGGATCAGGAAGGCTCCAACATCATGGTAGCAGCTGTAGCCATGGTCCCGCTACACGTCCTGTGATGCCGTGTTCATCCTGCTACGTCCTGCTGTGCCTTGTAATGCCGCACAATTCCTTGCTATGCCATGAACTACTACAAAGAACTACTACAAACTGTTATCTTTTCTGTGGCTGTTATTGCCACTCTTCATTCTAACCCCAACCGGTCGTCAGACACCGCCCACCACGAGCCTGGGTCTGTCCGAGGTTTCTTCCTAAAAGGAAGTTTTTCCTCGCCACTGTCGCACTGTTGCTTGCTCTGGAGGGAACTACTAGAACTGTTGGGTCCTTGTAAATTATGGAGTGTAGTCTAGACCTACTCTATCTGGTCTAGACCTACTCTATCTGTAAAGTGTCTTGAGATAACTCTTGTTATGAATTGATACTATAAATAAAATTGAATTGAATTGAATTGCCACTCTTCATTCTAACCCCAACCGGTCGTCAGACACCGCCCACCAAGAGCCTGGGTCTGTCCGAGGTTTCTTCCTAAAAGGGAGTTTTTCCTCGCCACTGTCGCACTGTTGCTTGCTCTGGAGGGAACTACTAGAACTGTTGGGTCCTTGTAAATTCTGGAGTGTAGTCAAGACCTACTCTATCTGGTATAAACCTACTCTATCTGTAAAGTGTCTTGAGATAACTCTTGTTATGAATTGATACTACAAATAAAATTGAATTGAATTGAATAGACATTGGACAGAGGAAGACTGGAAAAAAGTGTTGTGGATGGATGAATCCAAGTTTGAGGTGTTTGGATCACAAAGAAGAACGTTTGTGAGACGCAGAACAAATGAAAAGATGCTGGAAGAATGCCAGACGCCATCTGTTAAGCATGGTGGAGGTAATATGATGGTCTGGGGTTGCTTTGGTGCTGGTAAGGTGGGAGATTTGTACAGGGTAAAAGGGATTCTGAATAAGGAAGGCTATCACTCCATTTTGCAACGCCATGCCATACCCAGTGGACAGCGCTTGATTGGAGCCAATTTCATCCTACAACAGGACAATGACCCTAAACACACCTCCAAAATGTGCAAGAACTATTTAGAGCAGAAGCAGGCAGCTGGTATTCTATCGGTAATGGAGTGGCCAGCGCAGTCACCAGATCTGAACCCCATTGAGCTGTTGTGGGAGCAGCTTGACCGTATGGTACGCAAGAAGTGCCCATCCAACCAATCCAACTTGTGGGAGCTGCTTCTGGAAGCGTGAGGTGCAATTTCTCCAGATTACCTCAACAAATTAACAGCTAGAATGCCAAAGGTCTGGAATGCTGTAATTGCTGCAAATGGAGGATTCTTTGACGAAAGCAAAGTTTGATGTAAAAAAAATCTTATTTCAAATACAAATCATTATTTCTAACCTTGTCAATGTCTTGACTCTATTTTCTATTCATTTCACAACGTATGGTGGAGAATAAGTGTGACTTTTCAGGAAAACACAAAATTGTTTGGGTGACCCCAAACTTTTGAACGGTAGTGTACATTTCAATCAGGTGAGACTAGTTGCATATATGCGACAGTTGAACGCATGATAAAATATACATTTATTAGGATAACAGCTGAATTGATTTAGGAGAGCATCAATTAGTAAAATAGTTACGTCTTCCTGAAAGAATTTACGCTGAGCTACATATTTTTTTAATCAAAGTAATGAGAAAATGTATTACTTAAGGAGACATATTCTCCACATTTATGAGTAGGCTTAAGACTTTCCTCTTTGATAAAGCTTATAGTTAGGGCTGGCTCAGGAGAGTCCTGAACCATCCCTTTGTTGCGCTGCTATAGGCCCGGGGGACTTCCCATGATGCACTGCTCAAGGTTTCTGCCTCTTAAAAGGAAATTTTCCCTTGCCTCTGTTGCCTAGTGCTTGCTCTTGGTGGGAATTTTGAGGTTTCTGTAAATATCATCACAGAGTATGTTCTAGACCTGCTCTTTATGAAAAGCGCAATGAGATAACTGTTGTTGTGATTTAGCGCTATATAAATAAAATTGAATTGAACTGAATATTACTTAGGTATTTTGGGGTTTTCCCACAATATGTTGCTCAGTTCTACGTCACACGTTTCCCTGCTCTGTTTTTAGGTCTATCCAATTGCATCCAGAAAATCTTTTTTCTGGCCCCTTAGAAATCGAAAATTAATTGAGAGGTTCCCGACTAACATGTATTTGTAGTCCTGACGAAGACAGGCTTTGTTATCTTTCCTAAACTTTAACTAAAATGCTTTTGTTGCCTAAACCTAAAGAACTCTTGTCTCTAGTGTTAAAAGCCTGCCCACCCCCCATTCCAAGCACTCCCTAAAATGGTAAAAGAAAATACTGCCAACAAAAACCAGGCAGCAATAATGTTTCCCTCTTAACACATTTGGAAAAACAAATTTGTATTATATAGACTTAATGTCTAGGAGACATGGTAGGTCCTTCCTGACCAGGATTCAAACTGTGTAGCCAGGAACAAGAGATCGAATTTTACATTACTAGCAAGTTTCTTTAAAGTTTCCAATTAAATTCTAAATGTCCATATATAAGTTATCATGAGACAGATGATGTAATAACGTGTTTTAACCCCTTAATGTTTCCTTGAACAAAAGTCATTTTGACATGTCACAGAAGGAAAAACAGGTGTAATCATTAAAATAAAAAATGATGACTGAATTACATTTAGCTGTTTCATTTTCACAGTCACTTTGAGGAACTCCTAAATCCAACTAATATGCTCTCTATGTCAGAGCTGTAGGATGATGGGGGGATTATTGTTGATTTCCCTGGTGGAAGTCGCTGAGGTAGTCAAACAACTCCACAGCGGCAAAGCCCCGGGGATTGATAAGATCCGTCCAGAAATGCTGAAAGCTCTGGGTGTGGAGGGGCTGTCTTCAACACTGCGTGGAAGTCTGGGACGGTGCCTAAGAAGTGGCAGACCGGGGTGGTGGCTCACCTGTTCAAAAAGGGGAACCAGAGGGTGTGTGCCAATTACAGAGGAATCACACTTCTCAGTCTCTCTGGTAAAGTCTACTCCAAGGTACTGGAAAGGAGGGTTTGGCCAATAGTCGAACCAACCGGTCTACATATGTTTTGTGGATCTGGAGAAGGCATGATGATGGCCTACGACCTCAAGCAGCAAAGCCCATGGGGCTAGAACACAGGGAACGTGGAACTTGAGGAACAGGAGCAGTGGGCATTGGAAAACAGTAGAACCTGGGAACCGAGGACAGAAGGCACTCAGGAACAGGGGACAGTGGGCATCAGGAAACTGAGGACCAAAATGCGGCCAGCAGTAAAAAAGGAACCCTCCTCCGAGGGCCGGGTAGGCGAAGGGTCAGCTGGGCTGGGGCCAGGTAATGGGTCAGCTGGGCTTGAGCCAGGTGACGGGTCAGCCAGGTCCAAATTTGACAAGTGCGCCGACGGGGTTATTGGAGCAGGAGTCGGCCGGACCGCCGACATGACATTGGGCGCTGGAGTCGGCTGAACGGCGGAAAGGACGGCCAGACTGCAAACAAAAGCAAAGTCTCTGGGTGGCAGAACAAGGGCAAAGTCTCTGTGGGACCGGAGACCAGCAAAGCCAATGGAGCAGTGTTAGGGGCGGCAAAGTCTCTCCAGTGCAGGAGAAGGGCACAGTCTCTGCGGCGCCAGGGAAGGGCTTAGTCCCTGGGGCGCTGGGGAAGGAAAGGAAAGGAAAAAACTCTGGAAGAGCAGTCGTAGCCAGTTCAGGGCAGCTGGATTCCAGCTGGGGTTCAAGGCGATTGAACGGCAGCCAGCGATCAGACCTGCACATTAGCCGAGGATAAGGGGAGCTGGGCGTCAGCAGGGGATCAAGGGAGCTGGACGCCAGCACAGGTTCACGACAAACAAAGCACAAGTGACCGAAGTGTTTGCAGACTGGGAAATTGGCAGGCCAGTGGGTGAAGCTGTAGGCTCTGGAAGGCTGAATGTCTGCTCTACATCCTGTCATCAAACCTATATGAGGTGCCTAGCAAAGGTGGGGTCCACTTTATGAAGAGAGGGTCCATGTGGTGAAGGAAAAGCTCAAACTCTGATGGGTCCATTTCTGGTCAGATCTTACTGATACAGTTCAGGGAATTGTGGACCCAAATGCAAAGATCAGGCAGGAGAGGTTTGAGCTTGAGGATTTATTAACAAAAAACAGAGTATCAACCAAATAAGGGATCCAAAAAGCGGTAGGCTAACACAAGGTGGCAAAAGGAAGAAGGTAAAAAAGTTGAAAACTCAAAGGAACAAAAAACCACAGGGAAGATTCCAAATACAGGCACACCAACTGAAAACACGCTGAAAGGACACCAAGAGAAAAAGATGATCTGACACATGAGGTAATGAGCAAACAAAGAACAGGTGATCAGGGCGGGGCAGAACAATCAGACAGGTAGGAAAACACAGGAAGAAAAACTAGACCGGACAAAGGGAAAACCAAGACGCCAAAATCAAACAGGAAACAGAACATACACTTACTGGAAAACACAAGACAGGAAGTACAACTAGACAAGACAAGGGAGGAAACTAGGACATTAAACAGTAAACAGGGAACAGAAACCTACACAACAATCACGGAATCATACACAAACAGGAATCAAAAAACCACAGTACAGAAACAAAGAATAGGGAAATACAGGAAAAAAATATACACAACCACAACAGAAACCCAGACTTTGTTGACTAATACAATAGGCGTTCTACACAGGCAGAACCATATTTCACAGGCTAAAGACAGCCAGCTGTCAATCATTTGAGGCATGATTATGAGCAGCAACTCTGACACACAGAGCGGATGCTACGCCACTAAACCAATTCATCTCACATCAACTGCTCATAAACAATCCATCAATATCCTCACTGAGATCATCTGTAACCAGAAACAGTTCATTGTTAGGGAATCATTTATTGACACACACAGAAATAAAATATTTATCATCAAGCAGCTTTTGGATTGGAAACATAATCAATCGCTCTGCCCTCCAGTGTACAAATTACGGCAGTTAAGAGCGGAATTGTAACAATTCTTGTTCAAGACATCAAACACAATGTGGTATTGATCTCATTTTCCAAACCAGCATGGAAAGGATGTGAACACAAAGACATAAAATATGAAAATGCTGATGATAATGATAGCATTAAAAATATATATATTATGCTCTATTGTTTCCTAGGTTCCCTTCACAAGCAGGTCAGGAATGCTGTGATGGGGATGTAGTGCTTTGTTTTTTGCTTTTCACAATTGAAAGACACTGGCAGGAGCTTCATTCTCTCCCTGTAAATTCAACATCAACGTCCCTTAAAAACATACAGTATAGTTATTTAGTAAAAAATGTATTGTGTCGTACATATACAATTGCCTGGCCTACATAAACGTCTTACATATAACATTACAAACAAGGCACTTTGTTTTCTGTCCCAAGCTCTTTAAGCAAAATCTATCTACAAAAGTTCCCTTACATTGATCCTTTGATTATTTAGTTGTTCGTTATTAACAACTGCTGAACAACTAATCAAATTCAAATCGAACAAACAAGTAGACAAGTGGCCATTTGCCTCAGAATTATATGAAATCACCATGTTGTCAACGCTTTGTCAGCACTTTGTTCATGCGTTGTCAACATGTTGTCAACATGTTAACGTGTAAAACATTGACATTTTAACAACACGTTAACAACACATTTTTCAGTTTTCATGTTGTGAATGTGATGTTTTGGGGCAGCTGTGGCTCAGTGGTAGAGTCGTCGCCTGCCAATTGGAATGTTGGTGGTTCGATCCCTGGTCCTTGGGCAAGACACTGAACCCTGAGTTGCCCCCGATCTTTGGTGTGTAAATGTGTGTGTTTATTTGATGAGCAGGTGGCACCTTGTACGGCAGCCTCAGCCACAGTGTGTGAATGGTTAATGGTTCCTGTGCTATGTAAAAGAGCTTTGAGTAGTCATTGAGACTAGAAAAGCGCTATATAAGAACAGTCCATTTACATTTATGTGTTGTTAATGTGTTAGAAACAATGTATATTTGAACTGATTGGCTTTCCATAGATCAGAGAACAAATTAGGAGTTAAGTTGTATTGTGTTATTGAATGTACAGTGTAGGTTTCAGTTTGTCCATGAATGATTGTTGCAGCTTCTCAAGATTCTCAAGTTCCTGTGTCATACTTCCAAACTGCTGGGTAAAGTGAAGAGAGAACCCTCAAGTTAGACCACGGTCTGGAAGCTGAAGCAAAACAGTTAACATGTTGATACCGAGACTTTGAGTCATCTTAGTATTTCAGAGTGGCAGAGCCGCAGCCAGTGTGCATTTTTCATTAATCCACTGGATGTTTGAATGGTCTGCTTTTCTTGTCCTTTTGTGATGTGTCAGATGCTGGTACTAATTTGCAGTGTTACATTTGCTTGCAAAGTAACACAGGCACTTTTGACTGTCATGATTTTCTCTGACAGTACAAGCACATTTTAGTTTGTCATGTGAAATAATGCACATTTGTCATCTGTTGCTTTACCTCAGGGAGGAATTAAGAGCACTTGCTTTTACATATTTGTTTTTATTTACTCACAGTAGTTTGCAAAAGTGTTCTTACAAATACTGCTAGATATAAGATTAAAAAAAGCACAAGAAGACAATAGGTTGCTCATTTAGGTTTTACCAAACACTGAAAACGAATCCATCCCTACTTTGTGTGAAAGAAAAGTGCTGTATATTAATATTTGTGGCTCATGGCAGATATTGGGAATTTCCGGTTTGAAAGGAACAGCACCATGCTCTTTATTTTATATATTTTAGAAGTAGGCTATTTTGTGGAAGTTTCTGTACAGCGAGGGAGGAATTTCAGTGGCAGAAGAGATCTTGTTGAAACAAAATAAAGACAGGCTGCAAACTGGATTAAATGTTTTAGGTATTCGGTGAAAAGGTTTAATTGTTTTCTGCAGAGAACAATCAAAATGACAAGGACAGCTTTCACAATGTACCGTTACAGAGTGGCCACAGATCTGTGTGCCAAACAGCATATGACAGTTCCTTATATCCCGTTTGTCCCAGCAGAAACCAGGACATGTTTGGAAAACAGTTTAACCTTAAACATTACAATTAGTGGACCTCAGGCAGACAGTTGGATCTATTACGTATTTCTGAATCTGTCCTCTGTGCGTCAAGTTTTCATGACCGGTCATTCTATCTTAGCTGAAAAAGGACATCTTGTCTCTCTGGATAGGCTATGGTCTCGACCTGGGACCTGCTATGATAAACACGGCTTAGACAACTGTTTCTGTCAGACTTTATGCCATTTGTCCTTGGAGGACAAATGCAGAGACATAACAAATTCAGTTGTGCCCTACAAGGAGAAGACACTAAGGAAAGATACAGAAGTCATATACTCTGAGAGGCATTGGAGATCTTATTGATAAATAATATGAAAATCATTGGTTAAATGTAATTTTCCCATTACAGCTACAAGTCAGCTACGGAGCTGAGAAGAATCACAGCCTCTGCTCTTAACCTTAATATAGAGAGTTTGGCCAACTCCAATCATGGGCGCCATATTGTATACCATCGTCAGATGACTCTACAGTATAACCCTATTGGGGCGAATATGCTATCTTGAAATAAATCTCTTATTCTTAACATAAACAGGCATATACATGTTATTATCAATGTTTGTCAATATGTAAAAAGCCCTTACAGAAATATTCCAATGTATATTTACCTTCTATATCGTAAATGGGCCTCTAAAAAATGTCCATAGTTGTGAGTGACCACTTTGCCTAATACGTCTCTGAGCAGTGTTTACCTTTCCAATGTCCGCTAGCATACATACATGCTAATTATAGCCAGTTAGCTTTGTGTGTAACCCACCCAACCATCTTGTAGGAGTGAGGCTTAGTACTTCATTTAATAAAATGATGGTACAAAAGGAGCACTAACGCCACAGGTCTTATGTTGACAACGTGGACGCAGATATAGAAAACTGCAAAGGCAGTTGTAATATCAACTGATCCAGAATGTTGCAGCAAGTGTTCTGACAGGATCCAGGAAAAGAGATCACATCTCTCCTGTTTTAGCTTCTCTGCATTGGCTTCCTGTAAAATCCAGAATAGAATTTAAAGTCCTTCTTCTCACCTACAAAGCTCTTCATGGTCAGGCACCATCTTATCTTAAAGAGCTCATAGTACCTTACAACCTTACAAGAGCACTGCGCTCCCAGAATGCAGGGCTACTTGTGGTTCCTAAAGTCTCTAAAAGTAGAACAGGAGCCAGAGCGTTCAGCTATCAGGCTCCTCTCCTGTGGAACCAGGTTCCAGTTTGGGTTCAGGAGGCAGACACCGTCTCCACATTTAAGAGTAGACTTAAGACTTTCCTCTTTGATAAAGCTTATAGTTAGGGCTAGCTCAGGAGAGTCCTGAACCATGCCTTAGTTACGCCGCTATAGGCAAAGAGATAACTGTTGTTGTGATTAAGCAGTATATAAATAAAATCAAATTCTCTCTCTCTCTCTCTCTCTCTCTCATATCCACCTCCTCTAGACAGAGGGATGGTTATCTCTCTCTCTCTCTCTCTCTCTTTCTCTCATATCCACCTCCTCTAAACAGAGGGATGGTTATGTCTCTCTCTCTCTCTCTCTCTCATATCCACCTCCGCTAGACAGAGGGATGGTTATGTCTCTCTCTCTCTCTCTCTCTCACCCACCTCCTCTAGACAGAGGGACGGATCTCTCTCTCTCTATCTATCTCCTCTAGACAGAGGGATGGATATATCTCTCTCTTATCCACCTCCTCTAGACAGAGGGATGGATCTCTCTTTCTCTTCCCATCTCCTCTAGACAGAGGGATGGGATCCGGTTGGGGAGAGTTCTAGCCTGACCAGGCTCCTCTCTTTACCCTGTCTCTCTTAGTTATGCTGTAATAGTTTTAGACTGCTGGGGGACTTCCTTTGACACACCGAGTTCCTCTCTCCTCTATCTTTCTATCTTTCCATTTGTGAGCATTCATGTCCCAGAAATGCTTGTTACTAACATAGCTCTGGGGAGTCATTCCCCAGAGTCCTTATGTTCTTTTTTGCCCAGCATGTTTCCTCGGATCAGGGAGGCTCCAAAATCATGGTAGCAGCTGTCGCCATGGTCCCGCTACACGTCCTGCGATGCCATGTTACATCCTGCTACGCTCTGCTGTGCCCTGCTACGTCCTGCTACGCTCTGCTGTGCCCTGCTACGTCCTGCTACGCTCTGCTGTGCCCTACTACGTCCTGCTGTGCCTTGTAACGCCACACAGTGCCCTGCTATGCTATGAACTACTACAAAGAACTACTACAAACTAGTATTTTTTGTGAATGTTATTGCCACTCTTCATTCTAACCCCAACCGGTCATCAGACACCGCCTACCAAGAGCCTGGGTCTGTCCGAGGTTTCTGCCTAAAAGGAAGTTTTTCCTCGCCACTGTCGCACGGTTGCTTGCTCTGGAGGAAACTACTAGAACTGTTGGGTCTTTGTAAATTCTGGTGTATGGTCTAGATCTGCTCTATCTGTAAAGTGTCTCGAGATAACATTTGTTATGAATTAATACTATAAATAAAATTTAATTGAATTGAAAATTGAATATTTACCTAGCATGCTAGGCTAACACTGTTGCGTTAATGTTAGCTAGCTAGTTAGTTAGCTAACATTCCCGTCCAAGCTGTGTTTCACTTTCCCTCCAATATTATTATAAACATAATAAAGACACCAAAAGCCATATGACTTTGGCAAGGTCACAAGCATTTAGGTTAAGGTGACCATATTTCTCAGACAAAATCCGGAGACATTTTCAGCTCAGAAGCGTATATAGCCTAGCCTAGCTCCAAAACACGTAATTTTTTTATTTTTGTAAAACTTAAAACGGGGACACTAGACCTAGAGCTGTTCTCATTAGGGGCTCAGCCCCCCAGGCTTGTTTCTGCAACAGCTCATTGAGTATTGGATACAATAAAAACTATTGAGGAAATATTTTCCTTTGAAATCGATGCGGTATTAAACGAGATCGCTACAGTCGGCAGCAGAGAAACAAGCTACAGTGTAAGTTAATTGGATAATTGTCCAGCTTGTATTTACGTTCAAGTGCTCGTTTTGCTGCTGACAGACTCAGATTAATATTTTAAGTGTCTGACAACATTATGGAAAGGATTTCTAAGGAGGTCGACATTCCTGTTAAAGATTAAGATAATTTTTTAAAACATAAAAGTCAGCGAAATTGATTTCGCTAAACCCACCAGACTCCATGTAAATAATCAGTAATTTTAGCATCGTAAAATATGGCATTCTAAAACATCTCTGAGCAGCGCTGGCTCTGGCTGTCTTGATCCTGCGTGTGTAGGGTGTGCGACTACGGCCACGTTTGGTCAGTGTTTTCTTTCTTTCATTCCAATTTTGTGTCTGTCAGTCACAGTGAAATCCAGGGACATTTACGGGGACGGATCCAGCCGGGGACAGGTCACCGGGGACTGTCCCCGGAAACCGGGGACGTCTGGTCACCCTAATTTAGGTACATGGATTGGATGATTGGATGGATAATTTCTAAAGCAGAGTTAAAATTTTTTTGACAGCATGGTTCATATGCTATTCCTATACTTGTCCTATGTAATTTTTTATCATAAGTTGAAGAGAGAAATTGACATAACCCTACACAATAATGAGTAGTCACTTGCCCTCCAGTTTGCTCTTTTCACATTCAGCTCCCATACTTTTTGTCTTTTTGGTACATGGGGGAACTTGTAAAATCTTTTGCCACTTCCCTGTCTATTATTGCAGACAAACGTGCAAGAGTTGGGCATTTTTTCAGTGATTTATGTCATTTAGAAAAAAATAATGTATTATATTTTTTCACTATTCCTTGCAGTATGTCAATGTGAATCAGATGAATGTTGGTATACAACATGAATTCCACAAAACACGTGACCACCTCGGAACCAATCGCACAACAGGATAGCTCAGAACATTCAATTCCCTAGTTGGCCAAACTCTCTATATATTAACTATTCGAAACCCAACAACCCCACCTCCCCCACCCCCTTCTTTCATTTTCTCTCAATTCTCTTACTTTCCAGCTTTTACAACAAACTCCAAGCTTGTCGGAGATAAACGCATATTGTTGTGTTTTGATCTCCTTCTCACTCGGCACTTAATATCGACTTTCCTTTGTATTTGCTTTAAACGTCGACACCGGAGTACTTTGTCTCACGTTTAAGTATGCACTGATACTTTCTCAGGATTAAAAGGAATTTAGCAGGTTGAAGGCTGTGATGTTCAAATGTGCTGCTGCTGTCAGGAGGCTCAGAGAAAAGATGCGGGTGAATAAGTGGACTACTTAAAACCGTTTTATGGGATTAAGATCTGCAAGTAGACTGCAGTGAGAAGTTTTCATCTTAAATCTGAATTAAAATCAGATCGAATGTAGATGTAAAAATAATGGACTATACCAGTTTTTTCCAGTAAATATAAATCATGTCAACTTTACATTACTGCTTACATTATTTACATTAGTAAATTTTCAGTTAATTTATTTTCTTTTAATAATTACTGATTACATAAAATTTCTAATACTTAGCTCAAATTCCACATGACAATTTCTCAATTAGTTAAAGTTATTATAATTATAAACACATTTTTCAAGGAACAATTGATATAATATATATCTATACTGTGCATATACATATTTATGTATACTGTAGCTTATGTACATATATATACTGTATATACATATACAGTGTGTGTGTATATATATATATATATATATACATATACATATATATGTATATATATATATATATATATATATATATATATATATATATATATATTAGCTGTGAATTATAAACATTGAAATTAGTTAATATTCCTAAATTTGGACGATCAGGTTTTTTAAATAAAGGGCTGTCAACTCTGAAAAAGATTACCAACTAAAATCAAATTAATTCCAGATATGCAATATGTTACAACAAAGGTTAAGCGGCTAAAAGCTGTATTTAACTGACTGTAATGTGAATTACCAAGGTGCATTGGTGTATTGTGGTATGTTGTTTATTGAAATCCAGGGACATTTACGGGGACTGATCCAGCCGGGGACAGGTCACCGGGGACTGTCCCCAGAAACCGGGGACGTCTGGTCACCCTAATTTAGGTACATGGATTGGATGATTGGATGGATCATTTCTAAAGCAGAGTTAAAACTTTTTTTGATAGCATGGTTCACATGCTATACTTGTCCTATGTAATTTTTTATCATAAGTTGATATTTTTAAATAAAGGGCTGTCAACTCTGAAAAAGATTACCAACTAAAATCAAATTAATTCCAGATATGCAATATGTTACAACAAAGGTTAAGTGGCTAAAAGCTGTATTTAACTGACTGTAATGTAAATTACCAAGGTGCATTGGTGTATTGTGGTATGTTGTTTATTGTATTTCCACATTTGTAGTGTATTGTGATTTTACGATGTTGAAAGCTGTATATTTTATTTGCACTGTATATGTATAAGCTCAACTGTGGAAAGAGCTGAAAATTAGCAATAAACTCTCTCTGCATCAGTTTCATACACTGTAATGGAACTATGAATTACATCGTACCTATTAGATTAAATAAATTAAAATGTGAGGAAAGTATGTCATTATTATGAGAAAGTTAGTCAAACTAAAAAGACCAATGACAATATATTAATGACAAAAACTTGCATTTTTTTGTGTGAATGCACTTTCAAAGAAACCATTATCATAGCTCCCTGGTGGGTCTAAGACTCTGGTATGTTGTGCTTTTTCCTGTTGTAAGAAGGACTGCCTGATGGTTTAGAATTGATTTTAGGGTTAAGTGGGTTAAAATGGTTAAGGCTAGAGTTAAGTTTAGGGTTAGGCATTATTATGTCATTTAGGGTCCTCACAGAGATAGAAAAACAGAGATAAAAACATCTGTGTCTTACAAGGGACAGACAGTTAGTTCCCTCCTTTTACCCTGACACACACACACACACACACACACACACACACACACACACACACACACACACAAGTGACATTGGGATACGCAGAGCAGGAGTCAGAGTTCACAAACCCAGATGTGTCAGATGACACGTTTGGCGGCAGGATGGTCTAAATATTTGACTCCTAGGCTGATGAGTTTAAATATACACACACACACACACACACACACACACACACACACACACATACACACACACAGATGATGTGGGGGCTTTAAATTTCAGAAACTTTGTCACAAATATCTCAAAGTAAGTTAATTTGCTAAGATAAAAACTTAAAGACTATTATTTTGGAAGGGGAGATGGGGGGGTGTTGATCATGATTACATGGTTAGGGTTTTAAAGGCCTGTGCACTCAATGACATCCTGACAGTTATAACTTCTAACATTAAAGGAGAATACCGGCCAATTTTTATGTTAATCTTGATCGCGATAAATATGCGAGTACTTTTGATTGAACCCCCCCGACCTGAATCAGTGCAGGCAACACTGAGTAGCTGCGTACAAGCTTCCACTGAGCTAAAATGTCAGTTAACGGGCAAGTTTTAGAGTGCCTTTGCGTCTCTTAACAGACACACAATGCAATTATTATGTCTGTACAACATGAACAGGGCCCTCATGTAACATTAAGATGCGTTTTTAACTCAGACATTGTTTTAATTCACCTTCCCTGTCTTGTTCTTGCCGGTGGGTAGCTCGCTTGCCTGGTTAGCTGCTAGAGCTAGGTGTTAGCTGCTAACTGTTAGCTGCTATTGATAAGTGTGTTCAGCCAGGCTTTTTGAAATTCATAATGCAGCAGTAACGTTATTACTATGCAAGCCACATGCAAATTTAGACTGTTTTCATGTAGTTACATAGTTACTGATATGGTCATAACCACTACAGGGCTCAGTTACCTATTTTTGTCACAGCAAAGGCTCCGTGCCACCTGCTCATCAGATAAACATGCACACACATTCACACTCCGAAGACACAGCATCGGGGGTAATTCGGGGTTCACCCAAGGACACTTCGACATGGGACTGCAGGGCCAGGGATTGAACCACCAACCTTCCGGTCTACCACTGAGCCACAGCCGCCCTAAGACAGGGTAGGTGAATTAAAACAATGTCTGACTTTAAAATGCATCTTGATGTAAAGGCCCTGTTCATGTTGTCCAGGCATATTAATTGCATTGTGTGTCTGTTAAGAGGCACAAAGGCACTCTAAAACTTGCCCTGTTAACTGCCGTTTTAGCTCAGTGGAAGCTTGTTCATGTAGCTACAGCTACTCAGTGGTGCCTGCACCAATCTGGTCTCTTATACTCAACTACATTTCAAAGGCCTTTCACAAAACTATTGCCCCTGACCCACTCCTTGCCATCTTTGTTTCAGTGGTGTTTAATACCAACATTACAAATTATGAAGGGTAAGCTATGTCACTATGCACTTTGTTGGTCAGGCGCATCATTTTGCAACAGTGGAAATCAGAGACCAGCCCCCCTTTTCAGCAATGGCTTAGAGAGTTAGAAAATGAACTACACTTGGAAAAATACTGCTATAAGATGTCTAACAAAGAAAGGATTTTCCACAAAATAACAAAATATGGCATCCTTTGCTGGTCAAATGGGCCATGTGAGACAAATAACGGCCAGGGTGACACCCCTAGCACTTGAGTGTGTGGCTTTTCTCTTACTTTTTCCCTAAATTTGTCTTGTGCACTATGTTGACTGTTGTTATTTAATTTTTTCTCTCTGCTGGCCTTTTTTATTTAATTTTATTTATTTATCATTTTATTTTATTTATTTATTTTTGTGGGGTAGGGTAGGGGTGGCATAGGCTTTGTAAGCTTTTGTTGTTTTGTTGCTGATATTTTCAGAAAAGCCTGAGGGAAGACTCCTGTATTGTTATCCTGTACAACCCCTGTATAAATGATTCCTTCAATAAATATATATAAAACAATAAAATAAAAATGTAGGCAAATGCTGCGTCTAGCTCCATGTTGCAGGAGAGCATGTGCGTGAGTGGGGTCGAGGTTGCGCGCCGAGTGTGAGAAGAGAGCATACACAGGCACTGCTTTAAAAAGCTATCTTGATATAAACGGTATTGTGTAAGTTCTTTTTTTACTGAATTGACATGTGGGCTGGATTAAACTGCCTTGCAGGCCACAAACAGCCTGAAGGACGGATGTTGCACCTGGCGCAGCACAACGCCTGACCCAAGTGTCTTTGCTAGTTTACAACCGATGCAGTTGTCCATTTCTCATCCAGCGCCCACGTCGTTAAAATAGCAAATGCACCTGTGCCCATCTCTGCGCCCATGGCCGTGCTGGCGTATTGCTATCTTGAGGCAGTAGGAAGTGATGGCGCCATTGACCAACAAAAACCTGGTTTAAAGTCAATAACACAGCATTTCATTGTTATTTTAACAGCAAATTAGGGAAATGTGCCTAGGCTTATACACAGCACATGCACACTATCCTTGTTACACACAAAGGGATGCACAGCAGTACACAAACATTCAAAAGATTACAAATAAAAATATTCCGGTGCAAATCCGCCATCATAACAGCAATGCACCAAGGTACAACAGCGCCTGGCTTTTAAAGGGAATGGGAGATGACACTGATTGGTTTATAGCATGTTAATCCCAACCCTTTTGAACCATGTGCCCAGCCTTTTTCCACTGTCAAACTAGCAAAAGTGGATTTGGACACGCCTTAGATTGTTAAAATAAGGTGCCCAGTTTCATAGTGAATAGTACCACATTTATGAATTCCTACCTGATTTTCTTTTCTAAGATTTTGGCTTATTGTTGCCTTTATTAGATACTGTAGAATACAGTTTAGTGGCAAACAGAGGTGGAGAGAGGGGTGGATGATATGCAACTACTTTGCCTGGCTGGAATCAAGCTCATCCCAAAATATTGTGGTTATCTGGTACACACCTTTACCAATCGTCTCACAGGACGAAAAAGTGCAACATCTACACACCTGAGAAAAGTTTGAACATGAGTGGCAAAAGTAAAGCAGAGCAGCTGATGGACTTTTCTTTGGTTGCCTCATAAGAAATTAGGTCATTCCGCTGTCGGCAGGAAGATTAAAAGGGCCTTGGCTCCTCCTCAGAAGGTTTGTGCTGTTCTCGATGGTTAAAACCCTTCACACCAACTCATGAAAGGAATTACGAGAACCAGAGTGAGGGACCGTGGCCTAAATTTGCTGCATAAGTAATTTTTGATCAATATTTAACCTTAGAAAGTTTTTTTCTTTGAGGCTTGTATACCTTTCATCATCAAGAGAGTAGTTAATCACTGTACTGGGGCAACACGCTGCAAAAAGTAACGAGGTACAGAGGGATGTTGTTTAAGGGAACATCCCAGTCATTTATTGATGATAGTAATGACTATACTATTTTCACTAGTTACTTTACACATTCAGTGTAGATGATCTTTTACTTCTGAGGGAGTATTTTACAATTGGGTATTGCTACTTTTACTTTTGTACTGTAAAGGATCAGATTTGTAGGATCTTTTAATTCTTTTGTTGGCAATACTTTAAGTCCCCTCATTTAGCATCTATAAGCCATGTAAAAACATGTCATGAATGGTTTATAACACTAGTTGTTATTAGATGTGAAGTGATGAGAAGTGTGTTGATGTAATAATGCAGGCTTTTAGCACTCAGTGCAGTGTGTCTGAGGTCAGGACAGGCATGTGCTGGATGTCAGGTTAGCAGTAAGCAATGAATGTAACAGGATATGTTCAGCATGAACTACAGTTTGCAAAAAATCAAGGTACAGCTTTTTAAGAATCAAGCAAAGATACCTTGTTTTTTTCTGAGGACGCAGCAACTTAGCCCTGGAATAAGATCCGCTGATAGTGTGATAATTATTAAAGCTGTTCATAATATCACTTACCTTGGCAGTCACAACAGATTGTGCATTCAAGTGTTTTGAACAACTAAGTATTTTAAATAAATGTTGGGAACTGAACAGTATAACAGTAAGGCAAACTGTTACGTAGGGATTTGTATTTTGTGTGTTGTGTTTGGTGATTGTTGAGTACACCTGTACTGCTCACTCAGCAATCACCACAGCTGCCTTGCCAAAGCAGGGAGGAGACCCCGCAACTTTCATTTCCCCCTTGGCCTTTGACTGTGCTCAGCCAGTGTGTATACTCTATTGGCCTCTGGCTGACCGGTTTGTTTTGGCCTTCATCTTCTGTGGAGCAGTGTTTCAAATTATTGTTTTCTTTTTAAATAAACTGTACAGATCATTTTACTACCAGTACCTTCCATTCTTCCTTTAGTTAATTCAACATCAATGCTAACACAACAAGGACAACTACAGCCATGTGGTCTCTTCTGAACAAAGGAGAGGCTGCATGGAATCCATCAAGCCTAAAAAATTTTAATCAAAACACTGGCTTTTCATTGGGAAGGAAGCCCAGGAAACTACAGAGGTCCCTAACCATGTGACCTAACGCAGATCACTCTGTGTTTTTCGACTGCAACTCACATTGCTGCAGGAAGCACATTACTCTGTTAAAATTTGTGATTTAATTAAAGAATTTAATTTTGCAGGAAGAATGAACTGTTTTGGTGTCTATCCAACACATTCTAACTCCGCATAAAAAACAGATGCTTGGTCAGGTGCCTTTGTTGTTGTTATTGACACTAAAAGTCTCCTTTATCATTATATCTAAACTGTCTTTATCTAAACACACTTGGTCGAGACTATTGGTGTCACTTTTGACGCATTTAGGTTAAGAAAAGTGGGTTGGCTTATAAAAGGTAGGGTTTAGATAAAGAAGAACGGGACAGTTGGGTTTAGGTAACAAAGAATGGGATAGTTGGGTTTAGGAAAAGAAGAATGGGATAGTTGGGTTTAGGAAAAGAAGAACAGTGACAGTTGGGTTTAGGAAAAGAAGAACAGTGACAGTTGGGTTTAGGAAACGTGACACACGGGACACAAACCTTGCTCTCTGGGTTGAAAGTCCTGTGTTGTTTGACCCTCCCATCAGCCCAACCTCACTATGCAGAATATTAGCCTTTAATACTACTTGCTACCGTTGATGCTGCTCTGCCAGGTGCGTTCTACACACACACACTTTTTGCGTCGTATCTGACGCTAACAGCCACTGCCCAAGCGTCCATATTTTAAGAGTTCGGAGTGAGAACGGGTTGGTCCATCATGAAACATTTGCACATCCTGCTGAGCTACTGTACCACCAGTGTCTCCGAACACTGCTTTTTTTTCTTTCAAGTCAACTGAACTGTTTTCCTTCTCTGCCTTCAGAGGAACAGTTTTCCTGTTATTTCTAACGAGCAACCTTTTTTTTTTCATTTCATCAGCTGAGTTTACTAAAAGTTTGATTATTTTCTCCGCTAGGTGTTACGATCTCAATTGTTGTTTTTGCTTCTTCTTCTTTTTGTGCGTTTTCTGTCCCCTTTTTTTTACCACTAACTGACGGCACCTACACACCCCCTCACAAAGTGATTGGCTGCATAGGTAATGTGTAGGGCTGTAACTGTACACCAAACCCAGGGTTCGGTTCATATGACGATTGTTGACCCGCGATTCTATACAAACCTTGATTTTTCTTGTTTTTTTGGGGGCATTCTCAGTAAATGTAATATAACTTTTTTTCTGCCACATGGCATTGTTTTTTGTCAACAGACACATTATTTATTGATATTGATTGATTTCAATATCGATCGATACAACACCAAATATTCTTTTGTACCTTAAAATAATGTTTCCAAAATCGTTTCAGTGGTTCATTAACTCGTTGGAATGAGACATAAGAATAATGGTAACAGTAATGGACAGTTACGCTCCCAACCTGTAGGGGGAACGAAGAGGAAAAGTGCTTTGGTGCCTACTGTAAATGTGTTGGTTGACAAGTAGCTAATGCTAATGCTAATGTAATTCTTGGTTGGTAACATAAGATTACGACACCGTTCAGCCCGCTCAGTTTTTTGACCACGGTTCACAATTCTGGCCTAACCCACAAATTCATCAGTAACATTAACTGTATAGATAGACGACTAATCTAATGGTAATTTAGCTAGCTAGCACACCCCTGTCTTCTGCCTCAGTCTCCCGGAGCTGCAAGGCTTCAGTCGGGATGAGAGCTGACAACAGCCCCCGGGGACACATCCACAGTCAGCCCACAGCCAGCTAGCAGCCATCCACTATCATTACAGCCCTGGGGACACATCCACAGTCAGCCCCCAGCCAGCTAGCAGCCATCCACTATCATTACAGCCCCGGCCCGGGGACACATCCACAGTCAGCCCCCAGCCAGCTAGCCAGCGGTACCCCCCCACCTTCACTTTTGGCCATCTTTACTGTTAGCTAAATTTGCCAGACAAAACAGGAATAAAGCACCAAAAGGACTAATACTAATAGTAAGCCTAATTTAAAGATGTGGTAGCACTGGATCTGGACGGGAAGGATAACTCTGGGACACAGGTTTGTGAAGCTGAGCGTTGCGATTTCGGTTTTATTTTCCATATTGTTACAGCCCTAGTAATGTGTGAGGACAACTCGGTTCACACCGCGCGATCTTGGCGCCCCAAGTAGCCATGTTGTGCCCTTGTCTGCAACTTATGCTAACATTTCAGAATCTCAACTCTCTTGGTTTTTCCCTGCCATCTTAGACTCTTGTGTGGCTTAACCACCTACATGGTTCATGCTGCCACCTACCTCTCTCTCTATTTTATCCCTCGTCCTTTCACACACACACACACACACACTCGCACACACACTGAATCTGTACCTAAAACAATTCACATGAATAATACTTTCTTTTGATTTTCTGTTTCTTTTTCAGTACAAAGAATTACTAAGAATCACTGAGGATGGAGAATCTTGTGCACATGTAATTAAAAGATATGGTTCATTAAGTGTTACAATTAATGGTAATATTGATTTAGCTGAGCCCATGTTTACACACTTGAACAGAGACAGAGGTTAGATTTATGCTTTATGGTTCATATTTTCAAACAGTATTCACTTTTAACTAAAGCTTTCTTAATGAACCAACCAATGTGTGGCAACACAACACTTCTCGGTGGATGTGCTGCCCATGAACTGAGATTTCTTTTAGTGTAACCTGTAACCCCACAAATCCATTAGGTAATGATGTGCTCCCTGGAATCGGAGGATCTGTTAGATCTGTTAGATGACAGTATGTTAGAGCCGTTTGAGAAGCTCTGCTCCAACTTCTGTAATTACAAGCAGGTTTTAAACAACCAGCCCAATAAAAAGATAAAATCCCATGCATTCCTCATCACTTTTTAAGTGTAGTCAGATTATCTTAATATAGCAGCTTGTCTCTGATCTCCTCACCTCATTAAAACACCAAACACAGATCATTCCAACTCCAAGCCCAAAAACCCCTGTGTCTTAACAGCCGTTAGTAACCTTAAGCCGGCTCTAAGCTGCAGCGCAGCTCAACACTGAATTGATAATTGAAAAGTTTTTGACGGCGTTGTGGTTTTAAAGACAGCGGCCCCTCGTTGAGCTGCGGGCCCCAGACTCTTGCGGTTGATGTGAGAAACCCCAGTGAATCAAAGCTCCAGCTAGGCAATCAAGGGTTTCTATCCCTCCGTCTCTCCATCCTTGCATCCCTCCTTCGCTCGGTCGGGTTTTAATGCCTACCTGAGGGACTGAAGGGGAAGCAAGGGGAAGCCGAGGTTCTCTGACTCTACGTCGATACTTTCTCTATCCAGCTGAGCAGAATCGCAGCCTCTCTGCTCTTAAGTAATCGAAACCTAACCCCCCCTCTTCCCTCCTCTTTCGCTCCCTGCTCTCTTCCTCACTAACTTTACCAACAAACTCCAAGCTTGTAGGAGCTAAACACACATATTGTCGTGTTTTGATCTCCTTCTCACTCGGCACTTAACATCGACTTTTCTTTGTATTCGCTTTAAACGTTGACACCGGAGTACTTTGTCCCACGTTTAAGTATGCGCAGATACTTTCTCAGGATTAAAGGGAACTTAGCATGTTGAAGGCTCTGATGTTGAAATGTGCTGCTGCTGTCAGGAGGCTCAGAGCAAAAATGCGGGTGGATAAGTGGACTACTTAAAACTGTTTGTAGGGATAAAGATCTGCAAGTAGACTGCATTGAGAAGTTTTAATATGAATTCAAAACACTAACTTGAGGAATGACAATTGAGGAGGAGAAGAGAAGTAAGATTAAAGGACTATTCCGGTGCTCATCATTTTCCATGTCATTCATCTGTTTTTAGATTGATTTCATCCCTTTCAGGCAGAAATTGCTTTCAGTTAATTATCTATGGAAATCCAAGCAACAGGCTCTAATTGAGTCTTCCCAAGTAAACCGACAGCATCAGTAGTTTCTGCTTATATTCACAGGACAGTGCCTTCTAGCTGCTGCAGTAATTATGACAGAATGGGCCCAAAACCAATTAGGCTTTAAAGTAAAAATCTCAAGGATTTTGATTTAAATAAATGTTTGATATTTTAATCCAGCTCTGTGTCATGTTTGTGTGGGCAGTGAGTTTAGATGAACAGTGTTTGGCTTCCCTCCATCCAATTTTTCATTCAAGGCTGTGAGATAATGCTGTCATATAGAACCAGGGTGATCATGAGTGATCATCATTCATTTAGAAGATTTACTTTAAAGACAAATTTTTAAAGCTGTGTCTGTGTTGTTTGGTTGCAATGAAATGAAGTATTTCTTGCTTTTCCCCTAAAACTCTCTCACATCAAGCTTTGAGATCGTATTGATTATAAACAACGGCAGATCTTTTGATAATCTTTTTATCTTAAGAAAGAAAAAATAACACTTGCAGCTGAATTGCAGGAACTTTTGGGAACATCAATAATAGATAAATCCACAACATGACTTTCTGATCTCGACAAAACTTTCACATCCAGAGCAATTTAACAAAAGCTTGATTCCAAAATGAATTTGCTGCTTTGTGAGAAAAAAACACCTCTGATGGGAAAAAGAGTCATGGGAAAGAAATAACTTTAATTTATTTTACAATGAAAATCCTTGTTTGATGAGAAAACCATAAACAAGTTCAGGAAAAACTGATTTCCAAGATATGTGGTGATAAAAATAAATAAATAAAAAACTAGATTAATTTGTTTAGGAAGGAAGGAAGGAAGGAAGGAAGGAAGGAAGGAAGGAAGGAAGGAAGGAAGGAAGGAAGGAAGGAAGGAAGGAAGGAAGGAAGGAAGGAAGGAAGGAAGAGAAGAGAAGAGAAGAGAAGAGAAGAGAAGAGAAGAGAAGAGAAGAGAAGAGAAGAGAAGAGAAGAGAAGAGCTTGCTCAGGCAATCGATAAAATAATCTGAAACCAAAGAGACCTCCTGCTGCTTTTTAGACTTTTCTTTATTCTACAATGACCCCTCAAGGAGGTATAAGGACAAAAAACAACGGCCCAGAAATAAAGTGACAGCCACATGTTTTGAAACTCATACTGAATACATATGAGCTATCAAACACCCTGATAAATGTGAAATAGTCTCATTTAAATAATCGTTCTCTCTCTTGACAAAACCAGGACAAACTAAAAACACTGATACGCGTCTCTATGATACTGTCAGACAGACGCACTTCCTGAACAATATCTCTTTTTTTAAATTGGCAGGTTATGATTACCTATATTTAGGTTTACCTAAACCTAACCACATCTTTGTCAAATTAGTTCTGCACACATGCAAATCCTAAAATCCATATCCTTTAGTCCAGGGTCTTCAACATTTTGTAGGCCAAGAACCCCTTAGTTGAAAGAGAGACAGAGTAGGGACCCCCTACTCTATATATATATATATATATATATATATATATATATATATATATATATATATATATATATAAAATAAATGTATATTAATATATTATTTATACATCATGTTTTAATGTTAAACACACATTATATGTGGAAGGCACAGTAAATCCTTAATTGGTTACCATAGCGGCTACTTTACCTATAGCAAGCTTATCTTCAGTGTGTAAATTATTGTGTTTTTTTCCCCAGATTCACATTATTGAAAATTTAAATTTTTGGAGAAAAAAAACGTTTCTAAATTACTCTTAACATAATTTGGCAGTTTCTCTGCACTAATTGGGAGGACCCCCCTAGGGGTAATGGGCCCCCTGTTAAATAGATCTGCTTTAGTCTGAGGAAATGTATTGTATTGTGTATTGATATCTTCACCATCGCGCCATAAACAAGAAACCCAAATTCATCATCATCATTCTATTTTGAACCTGAGAAATTCATTTTGACAGATCTGTTCCACTGCCATGCAGTTTCTGTAGTAAGTCAAACACAACACATTGTATCTTTTATCTTTTAGTTGTTTGTGCTGACTCAGTTATTTGAAAATGTGTAACTGACATTTTGGCCACTTCATAACTTCAGAAAAATACAGTTATTAAATCACCACAGAATCTCCTCTGACAAAGTGGAAATTCTAACATTACACAATTATATTGACTAGCAACACTTTCCAGGTGTTTCTATTTCATGTATCATTCGACAAATTATCATAAGCTACTTAATTGTTGTAAAGAGTGACATGATCTGTGTGTGTGCTGATCTAAGTTTTATTCCCAGACACTGACTTTTTAAGTTAAATTTTATTTCATTATTATTAATACAGCATAGAAAATCTTGAATGTCTAGAAAATATATACATTTACAATAAACTTGCCTCAAACTTCAACAAAGAAAACATTACTGTACACAGTTTTCAGATAATAGGAAACAGAACAGAAATAAAGTGCAATACACAATTTATATCTATTTTTATATTATATATACAGTATAAATAAATCGAAAAGCAGTGATTGGCAGAACAGGCAGCAAAGTGACAGTACTCTGTTCCAATGGAATCAAATGTCTCTGCTTGACAGCACTTGGGGGGCTGAAGGAATCTAACATGAAAGCAGAAATTCTTCCTGAAGTTAGTTTTCAAACTTTTGAAAGGTGTGCAGGTTGTTTCCTGGTTTTGTGTGACGGAATGTAAAGCTGGAGGTGAGGAGAGAAGACAAGAGGAACATTGAGTTGTGCCTGCAGTTTACAGCTGTGAATCAATAACTGATGGTGTTCATACTGAGGGCTGATTAAAGACCAGAGAGGACATGTATGTAAGAAGAGAGAGAGAGAGCGAGAGAGAGAGAAGGAAAGATCAGGTTACACAGCAAAAGACAGAGAAGAGAAAGGTTGTGCGATAAATGGTCAGTGTTTCTGGATGGAGCAATTGAAAGGTCTAAGGTTTAAAGCCACCTGCAGGTTTGGTCTTTGGCCTGAGATAAGTGAAGAGGATGGAGGGAAGGAAAGTGAGAAACAAACAGGAGAGTTATAAATATATATATATATATATTTAAAAAAAAAAAACTAATAAATACTAACACTAATGAGAGAGTTCCAGTATCATTTCTTTGCAGGGCTCTGGAGGACTTTTGTCAAGTCTGAGAAAACAACCCCTGATGATGATGTCATAATTATTTCATCAGGGTTATCTCCGCTTCTAGCAAAAAAGTTGCATTACCAACGGGAGGTGTGATGTTTCCAAGGTTCTGCATCCAGAACCAAGACAATTGGGATTGGTGTAAAGGTCCCAGTGCATGAAAATGTCCCTTTATGATGTTTTATAACATTAATATGCGTTCCTCCAGCCTGCCAATGGTCCCTCAGTGGCTAGAAATGGTGATAGGTGTAAACCGAGCCCTGGGTATCCTGCTCTGCCTTTGAGAAAATGAAAACTCAGATGGGCCGATCTGGAATCTTTCACCTTAAGAGGAAGGAGCAAGGTTACCTCCCCTTTCACTGCTTTGCCCACCCAGAGAATTTGGCCCACCCATGAGAGAGAGACATCATGGCTTTCAAACGTGGAAAGTTGCAGTTGGTCAAGGCCACACCCCCAGCCTCCACCTTCAGATACAGTATTAGGGGACCACTAAGGTCTATATAAAAGAGACTTCAGATACAGTATTAGGGAACCACTAAGGTCTATATAAAAGAGACTT
This sequence comes from Percina caprodes, assembly GCA_013375575.1. Classification (NCBI taxonomy): domain Eukaryota; kingdom Metazoa; phylum Chordata; class Actinopteri; order Perciformes; family Percidae; genus Percina; species Percina caprodes. The sequence goes on from JABXJD010001041.1 coordinate 106,099, forward strand.
CAGATACAGTATTAGGGGACCACTAAGGTCTATATAAAAGAGACTTCAGATACAGTATTAGAGGACCACTAAGGTCTATATAAAAGAGACTTCAGGTACAGTATTAGAGGACCACTAAGGTCTATATAAAAGAGACTTCAAATACAGTATTAGAGGACCACTAAGGTCTTTATATAAAAGAGACTTCAGATACAGTATTAGAGGACCACTAAGGTCTACTGTATATAAAAGAGACTTCAGATACAGTATTAGGGGACCACTAAGGTCTATATAAAAGAGACTTCAGATACAGTATTAGGGGACCACCAAGGTCTCTATAAAAGCATCCAAAGAGCACCATGTCATGGGACCTAGAAATGCAACCAACCCAGAGCCTTTTTTTCTCCAATCCTGGAATGTATGCGACCTTACGCCACAGCGCTGCGGTCATAAGTCTGGCAATGCCAGACAACAAGTCCCCTAACTTTATAGAAGTGCACGATTAAATTATCTTTGTAATCATTTTACAGGTTGAATAATTTGAAAGAAAGAAAAAAACAACAGTACTGACCATTTGTTCAAATGGATAAAGCAACCCACCTTACAAGGCCCTTGAGTAATTGAATTATGACTTTGAGACAGCAGATTGCTGTTCACATCAGTGTGTGTGTGTGTCATTGTTAGTAACAGATTTAAAAAAGCAAAAATGAAACAAAAAGAGAGAATAGTTTGAAAATATTTGCTTCTTTATTTAATTGCTGTGTTTTACTGCTTCACTCTCATCATTTTCATACTAAAGTTAAAAGTGAATCATAAAACAGTTGACTTTACATGTAGAAGCAAGACTTTAATCATTATCCACCTCTGAATTATGAACAGACTTCAGCTTTTATGTTTTGAAAGTGAATGAGACGAAGGTTCAGCTTAAATGTCCGACAGATGGAAACAGAAACTGTTAGGGCGTAAAAGAGATCTGACATTAAAGGAGGAGATTGATCTGCTGCTCTGTGATCACAGACTCATTAAACAGCCCTGAACTCATGATGATAGTGTGTGTGTGTTTGTGTGTGTGTGTGTGTGCGCGCGTGCAAAAGCCAAGCATTAATTAGTCAGAGAGAAACATAAAAGTGAGGTACAAGATTCTAGAACTGAAGGTCTCTTACAAGTTCAAATGTTTTATTTTGTAACTTCCACACTTTTTAGTTTGAAGTCACACATTTTCAGGATTCTCAACATTTTTGTGAGCTATAGCCATTCAATGTATTTGTTGTCAAGCTGTCTCACATTGAAAACAAGTAATTTCTGGTATTTCTAAAAAGCTAATGGCTGACAGACTGCACAGCTCCAACTTCTCATCCAGGTTGTGTAAAGCTGCTAATGTGTCCTAGTGTTGCACAGCATGAGATCATCTCCCAGATGATTACAGATTAAAGGAAATTATTGAATGTCTTCTTTATAGACGTTTTTCACAGCAGGCTCCAGCCCCCCTAAAATTATAATAATAAAAACAAATTATTTATTTTTTAACCAATTATAGTGCTTGAAGTTAGAGTTTGTGAAGTTGTCTGTTAGTGACAGAGGGCAAACGATTGCAGGTTCAAAGAAACAGGTTTAATATGCACCTGTAACCCAGGCACAGAAAGTTTCATTTCATTCTGGTAGTCCAGAAAGGGACTATTGTAGTTTTTTTTTAAAGGCGTGGATCAGTGGTAGAGCGGTTGCCTGCCAATTGGAAGGTTGGTGGTTCAATCCCTGGCCCTGCAGTGCCATGTCGAAATGTCCTTGGGCAAGACACTGAACCCTGGAGTGTGAATGTGTGGGAGTGTTTATCTGATGAGCAGGTGGCACCTTGTACGGCAGCCTCGCTCACAGTGTGTGAATGGTGAATGTATCCTGTAAAAACCTCAGATGATGAAAAATGTGGAACTAAGCTATAGCTATATCTTGGAACTAAGCTATAGCTGAGATGACGCTTTTCAACAGCAAACTTTTACAACAATTATGTGCATCCAACCTACCGCATGTGTACTGGGACACTGGTACAGATCGGAGAATATGCAGGAAACTTTATTACAAACGGAATACTCAACACATTACACAAGCTTCGCCTGCTACGGAGACCAGCACGTCAGCCAGCGGTGTCGCCCATGTCGACAATAAAACACACTAGAGTTGAATGTGTCTGTCTATGTCTGTAAATGGCTTGGGAGTGGACTCTTAGAGCAGCAAACAAGTGCAATCTGCGATTTGGTGTCTTTTATCCACATGAGCCAAAAACACATTTTCTGGCTTGTCTCGGCCTAGAAGGCATCAATTTACATCATCATTAGATCACATCATCACATTCTACTAATTATCACATTAATCACCTAATCATCTATTCACATTTCTACTATATAAGTGACCCGATTTAAAGATATATTCATCTTTCCAACTGTGAAATATCCCTTTTAATAATTATAATTGCAACGTGTGTGTACTGTTTTCACAACAATTGTCACAAGATCAACCAGGACTGAATTTAAATATAGTTTTTGGCATTTTGGCTTTTATTTAAAGGTCCCATGATGTGCTTTTGGATGCTTTTATACAAAGTGGTCTCCAATACTGTACCTGAAGTCTCTTTTAAATAGACCTTAGTAGTCCCCTAATACTGTATCTGAAGTCTCTTTTATATAGACCTTAGTGGTCCCCTAATACTGTATCTGAAGTCTCTTTTATATAGACCTTAGTGGTCCCCTAATACTGTATCTGAAGACTCTTTTATATAGACCTTAGTGGTCCCCTAATACTGTATCTGAAGACTCTTTTATATAGACCTTAGTGGTCCCCTAATACTGTATCTGAAGTCTCTTTCCCAAAATTCAGCCTTGGGGCAGAATTACAGCCACTAGAGCCAGTCCCACAATGAGCTTTCCTTAGTATGTGTCATTTCTGAGTCTGTAGCTATTGAGGAAGAGAGAGGTGGGGGGCAAGGTGAAGGGTGGGGTATGGCCTTGACCAACTGCCACTTTGCTCCTTTGAAAGCAATGATGTCTCTCTCTCATGGGTGGGCCAAATTCTCATTCACATGAGGTAACAGATGGGCCAATATGGAATAGTGCTCCTTATGACCTCATAAGGGGCAATATTCCAGATTGGCCCATCTGAGCGTTCATTTTGTTAAAGGCAGAGTAGGATACCCAGGGCTCGGTTTACACCTATCGCCATTTCTAGCCACTGGACCACGGAGGCTCACAGACCATAGGCTGGCTGGGGGAACGCATATTAATGTTATAAAACCTCATAAAGTGGAATGTTCATGCCATGGGACCTTTAAGTTAGGAAACATTCAGGAAAAGAGGTAGATCATGCAAAAAAGGTTCCTGCTGGAATTGAACTGGGGACATACAATTTATATAGAGTGTCTTGACCATTTGGCAGGACACCTCAGGACTGTAAGGTGACAGATTTTAACTTTAAATAAAAGTGTTGTCAAATAACAGGAAATACATCTCTGCAGACGTGAATGACAAACTGCTAAACTGTCTCTCTTACTGCCGGGTTATTTACTTAATAAAACGTTTCAGTCTTCACCTTCTTCAGGGAGGTAAATACATACCAAGCTTAAGTTTAAGAAATGAATAGGGAGCATTAAAAAAAGAGCACAGATATTCCACACCCTCTGTCTCATTTTCACCTTTATTGGACACAAAGTCAACACATTTCAACATGTAGATTCAACCTGCTCTGTGTTACATCAAGAGAAGCTCATATAGTACATGCACTACATCACACACACACTTAAATATCTAGATTGAGTTTATTGTATAACAATAAATAACCAAAACAAAAGTAATGAGAAAAATTGCTGATTACGTTTAGAAGAAATTCAGAACTGACTGTTGAAACTAAGTAAGCAGACATTTTTTTTTATTTTAGAACACGATCAATCTGGTCATTGCACATCAGACATTAAAACTGAGGAAAATCTGTTGTTATTGAGAAAAAAAAATCAAAGCAATGAAAGGACCTAAATTGTGAAACTGCTCTTTCATATTTATCCTTTTTATATTCAGAACAGCGCCACACACCGAATGTATCGGCAGTTTTTGGAGACGTTTTCAGTTTTGCAACATCTTTTTTTTTTTTTCCACGGCGCTGCATTTGAAGAAAAACTAGAAGGTTCTTTTGGACATTTCGGTTCACTACCCTCACCAAAGAACCTTCTTTCTCTGAATGCATGACCTGATCTTCCGTACTTGTTACTTACTCTTCCACTCTTCCTCTCTGCCTTCTTTATTTTTCTCACCTAAAATCCCCAGAGAGGCTGCCAAAAACATATTTTCTCAAACTGTTAAGAGTGATGGGGAAAACCAAAGATTAAGATCTCAAAGCTGTCTGGACTTGGATTTGACGTGTGTGTGTGTGTGTGTGTGTGTGTGTGTGTGTGTGTGTGTGTGCGTGTGCGTGTATGTGTGTGTTCAGAAACCCGTCTGACGAGATGCTGGATTTTTTTTTTTTTAAGAGAGGAAGAACTTGTGAAAAGCTTTGACACGCTCGAGTTTACAGGTGTGTAACAGTGTTAGAAGCTTTCTGACAGCACTAATGAAACTGACAGGAGACAGGAAGGAGAAAAGGGAAGAGACAGGGAGGGGAGGAAAGGAGGGAGAAGGAATAGTGGAAAATACAGAATTAAAGCTATTAAAGTGTCTTGTCAAATTCACATGTGCCAAATTCTTCAAACTTGCCAGTGGCTACCAAGATGTACAAAAGTCAAAATCTAAATTCTGTCCAATTCCGACAGAAAACAGTCACTCTATAAATATCATATATGTATATATAATTCTCTTTCTCCATATATTTCTGAGCATTAAAATAGTGCGATTTAAAAAAAGAAGGTCCTGACCAACAGTTAACATATAATGTGCAAAAATGTTTCTCCATCCATAAATAAGGGTCAAGCTGGAAAACCTCCAAGCCAGAGGTCTAATGATTGACACCGACCCGTGATCTCATGGTGTACTGACACATCGTAGAGTACACTTCTACATCACTGAAGCAAGGTGAGAAGATGACTGGAGGTCACACAAAAAGATTTTTAACAACTCTTTTAAAAGATCACGACGCTAAAGCATTACTGCTAAATTATAAGAAGCGATGGATATGGTTAGTTCCAGGATAACAAACTACTTGTTGTATCTGCAGTTATGGAATAAGGAATGTCAGCAACATTTAAGAGAACAGACGCCGTTTTTATTTAAAAGATTAAAGAAGATTAATGTCATTATAACTGTAAATGTGTCCCATTAACCTATTGTTTCTCTTAATAAAATGAAAGTCAAGATCTTCATCAAACAGTAAATGTAAATGGAATACTGTGACTTTTACAATTCTCCTAAATGTAAAGTTTTAAACTGACTCAAACAGATAAATTCACTAATTTGAAGAACTAGTCAGTGCCAGGCAGACAGTCACGTTAGCCACAACAAATACACCAAAGAGGATCCAAACTCAATCACAAGATTACCAGATTACATTAGACAGCAGTTCTGATGGTTCGTTCTGTGCACATACACATTTGGAGCAGGATGAACGAAAAAGGAAAGCTGCAAAAGACAAAAAGTCTTGACATCTATCAGTGAAATATAAAGCGTTGTCATCTGCAAACAAACACACAATCCCCCAAACAAGGCAAAAAAAAAAAAGGTGAAAGCGTTTTTTTTTTCCTTCAAACATATGAAACTCCAGTACAGTTTTTACACCGTGAGAGATTCCAGCAAAACCAGAGGAATCGAGTCACATGACCCACAATCATTGGAAAAAAGAAAACGTCCACTTGGGAACATGAACCAACATGTAGACATAGCGAGGCATGGAAACTGTATGGTATTAAATAAAACAAAGAAGGGCTGAATAAACTAAATTGACTTAAAACCACTTGATAGCCAAAAGTGACTCCAAGCTGATGTTGGGTTAAGACTCAACGCAAAGTATAATCAAGAAAAGGAAGAATTTGTAAAGAAAAATTAACAACTTTGAAAGATAATCATCAAAAATATGATTGTTTTTGTTTTGGACCAAACAGATCAGTTACTAAGGAGCCATGGAAACTAAACTCAAGAACTAAACTGAGTTAGCATGTGTATCCCAGAATTCCTTTTGCAGAATTATACAATGTTGCTATTATCCCATTAAAATAGAACTAAAATACTTGTTTGTGCTTTTTAATATCTACAGTGAGTGATGCTGCACATCCAGTTTCTAAAGATTTACTGCGATCGTGCTTTTAGGACGAGCAGTCTGAAGTGAAAATACACTTGGGTGTACACACACACACACACACACACACATTTCAGCGTGAAGCTCACAGAGGGTGGAAAAGCCTTGAAGGTGTCACAAAAGTAAAAGCAAACACCAAAGAACTCTCTCTCTGACACATGCATGCACGCACACACGCACCCCCCCCCACACACACACACACACACACACGCACCCCCCCACACACACAGTTTGAAATGTGTAAAGTGTGTACTTGTCTTACAGAGGATGGAGAGTACCAAAGCCTTCAAGAGAGCAGTGGATAATTTACTTAAAATATTTTCAACAAGTCTTGAAACAAGTCTTTCAAGTCTACATAAATAATTCAATTCAGAAATGAAAACTAAAGAAATTCACTCTAGGGTGTTTCATTTTTGATTCCGATACAAACTTTAATATAGAGAAAAAAATGGAGCCGAGATTGATTTATTTTGAGTCCCTATGTTAAATCCATATTCCAGTCAGTGTTTCCGCAAAATCAATCCACAAATAATTGCACATTTAAATAAAAAAAAAAAGATCTTATTTAGCACTGAAATAAAATATAAACTAGGAGGGCAGCCAAATGGGAGCAAGCCAAAGGCTGACTTTAAAAAAAAAGCAACAGTTGGGACACAAAATGGCTGCAACAAGTTGGTGATGAAGTAGATCTGTGGCATCCAGCAAAAAACAGCAAATAAATAGGAATGACAGGAAGGTGTTAACTAAAAAAATACATGGATGCAAATCATAAATGTAAACAAGCCTTCTATCACAGCTTTTTAATAAATTACAGAGTGAGTTTCCTCACTATGGAAGATAGAAACAAAAGATTTATCCAGTCCAAATCCTGGACCTGAGCTGGGTTTTTACTTTTACCTTGGGTTTTTTCACGTAAAATGTCTTATTTCTTTCAGCCTTGCTTATTTTTAGACTCAGTGTAGACTCAGCAGCTCAGGATACATATTTGAAACTAAAACTAAAGTGACTACTGACCATTACAGACTCCTCTCAAACAGATACAACAACAACAACAACAAGAGCCCAGCTGGAGATCCACATCTGGTTTAGACCATGAACCGGTGCTCCTTGCCATCGTGGGCCATCAAGATGACGTTGCGGTTGGAGGTCCAGATGAGGCGGGCGAGCTTCAGGTGATTCTGGGAGCCCGGGGACGCCGGCTGCACAGGAGGAACCTGGTAGGTCTTAATGCAGCGGAGCTGAGGGGCCGAGTTCAACATCCCGATGCTGCCCAGCAGACTGGTGTTCATCTGAGGAGAACAAGAAACACACAAAGCTGCAGATAACACTGTAATTTCCCATCGGGATTAATACATAGATTAAAATAGAAATGATTATATACACTATACATTAAAAAGTACCTTACCAACATCTAAATTCCTATTTTAAAACTCACACTGGACAAACTTAAATTAGAAAATGTTTAATAAAATAAATAAAATAAATAAAATAAATAAAAAAATAAATAAATAAAATAAATAAATAAAAATTAATAAATATATATTGCCATATAAATGGGTTTAAAAAATAAATACAAAATAATCAAAATTGATAATGCTAATGGTGATAACAGCTCAAGATTACTCTTAGAAACCTGATCAAACATTTAGCAGTTTAAATCTGCTCACTTCTGGATCAGTTTTGGATGAATTCAGTAACGATTGCTCGGAAACTAAGTTAAAAATAATTGAAACTGCTCTGGTCATATTGTACACATGGAATGGTGAGATTATCCAGGGGACTCCTGTGTGATGTATGTTGGAGAACATTGAAGAGATCAAACTTGGAAATGGAAGTTTAGAGTGGGAAAACATATTAGTGAAACCAGCAAACTCTCCCACTTTCCACCTTGTTAATATGGTTATAATTGTTCATAGTAAAACTAAAAACTAAATAAAAGCCACAAGGATATTCTTTTTATCTGTGTAATCAGAGCTGAAACTTTCCTGTGCTTCAAAGTTTTTACCTGCTTTATCTTCCCTTGTTAGCATATATTCTATACAAACTGTATTGTCTAATACTTCTGTAAAATAAGTTATTGAACATTTTGGAAAGAAGACCTTTATCATCAGTTCCTGTCAGTGATGATAATCCTGAACTCTCTGAGGAAACATTGACATTAACCCGTGATGATGTGTGTGTGTGTGTGTGTGTGTGTGTTTGTGTGTGTGTGTCTGTAGGAAAAACGGAGTAGAAACTCTATCGTTTCCTGAGACAACACCGCCCCTATCAGTCTCTCTCTCACTCACACACACACACAAACACACACCGACAGAGCGTCTGCCAGCTCATTACCACAGCAGCCGTCTTGCCGGCGCGCTAGCAGCGGTTTATGCTTACAGTAATGCCATTAGTGTGTGTGTGTGTGTGTGTGTGTGTGTGTGTGTGTGTGTGTGTGTGTGTGTGTGTGTGTGTGTGTGTTGGGGGGGTGGGTCGGCAGACAGTCGTGTCAGAGGTCGTAAAGACCTTTCATTCAAAATAACAGTTCTGGGAAGAAGCTAGGACATGTCTGTGTGTATGTGGTTATCATTTACATGTGTGATTGGTCCGCTGACTTTATGTTATTGCTTATGTTCATATTTATTTTGTGCACTGGAACTTTTATTTGCAATTTATTCTGGTTTTGTATGTATAGCATATGATTAAAAAAAAGAGAATACTTATATGACTAATAGTGCACAATATGCACATTATTGCAAAGGTTGACAGAAAAAAAACTGAAGGTGTTTTTCTAAATGTTACAGTTGCCATTTTAATTAAAACAAATCTTTCTCCAATCCCAAAAATTTAAGTCAGTTTAGATCTGATACGTCTCAGTAGTAATGTATTTGTGCTGGTGTGAGTGGGTTTACTACACAGCTGCTAAAGCAAGTTACTCATATTAAATTTACTTTTCATTGGTGATTTCTTTAGTTTTGGTTCAGCTGCCAAACTGCGGATGAACCTTTTTAACACCAAAATACCAGAGCTGGTAGGATGAGTTTAAAGTTTGACTGATTTAAATCATGCCATTACTGTCTTGCTCTGAATTCCTTTATGGCTATACTGCCATTGTCAGCACTGTTACATGTTTGAAACTGCAATACCAAAGTCTGAATGAGGACTTAGTCCTCAGGTATGAACAGATGCTTTCCTCTGCCAGCACGCTAATGAGCCTAATGCTTGGAGAAACAAGGCACCTGAAAAAGCTGCTGGAATTTCATTTCAGACCAACGTCAAAACTAGGAGTAGGAAAAGATCACAACGACATCAACAACAACAAGCAAGGCAGAATAAATGTCACCTGTGATGACATGTTCTCGTCCGCCTAGACTGGCGGGGGAGTGTAGCTGCAGATACGGCCCTGCTACGTCCTGCTGTGCCCTGTAATGCCCTGCTATGCCATGAACTACTACAAACTATTATTTCTAGTCATAGTTCCATTATCTTTATTGTGACTATTATTAGCACTGTTCATCACACATCACGCCTACCAAGAGCCTGGGTCTGTCTGAGGTTTCTCCCTAAAAGGGAGTTTTTCCTCACCACTGTTGCACTAAATGCTTGCTCTGGAGGGAAATACTAGAACTGTTGAGTCCTTGTAAATTATAGAGTGTGGTCTGGAGCTACTGTATCTGTAAAGTGTCTCGAGATAACTCTTGTTATGAATTGATACTATAAATAAAACTGAATTGAATTGATTGACTTAAAACTTTCTAAGGCCTAAAAACAAGACTTTTAAGATTGTACATATCTGTATTTATGAGACTGCGTGTATCTGTATTTATGAGTGTGTGTGTGTGTGTGTGTGTGTGTGTGTGTGTGTGTGTGTGTGTGTGTGTGTGTGTGTGAGTGAGTGAGTGGTGAGTGAGTGAGTGGTGAGTGGTGGTGAGTGTGAGTGAGTATTCACCTGCCAAAAGGAGATGTGGCTGTCAGCATTTGAGTACGTTGCCAGGTAACGGCCATCAGGGGCAAACGACACTGCCGTGATAGGACCCTTATGACCATGGATGTTCTGGAGTGGGAAAGTGAAACAGACTCATTAAACCAGAACCATTTTTACAACAGCTAAACTCATGTATCTTAGTGAAAACTCTTTACAGGCACAGTTTCAGTGAATCAATTAAAAGATTTCTTTCACATTACTGTGTTTGTAATAAAAATCAGGCTCAAATCCACAATTATCAAAGAAGAAAAACAAAGAAGCTCCTGCTTGCAAAGAGTGATGTGATGTAAACATGTGAGTCTTAAGAATAAAATGAATACATGATACAAAAAACTGTTTTCATTGGAAATACTTTTTACCAAAGAAACAGTCCCTAGGAAAGGAAAATAACCAAATACTAATGCAACAGCAGCAACTTTAAACCCAAGGTAGTACTATGATACAGTACTACTGCTACAACTAATATTAAACCGACACATATTAATTATGTAATTGCAGCTTCTAAAGTGCTTTGTATGAAAACAGAAATGAAAACAAATGCTTTTAGATAAAACCGATGCAAAAAATGCAAAAAAAATAGTTGTTTAATTAACTTTTATTTTGGTTTTAATACTACTGTTTTAACTGTTTAACTGATAGTATTAAGTGTGCAAAATTCTTACTGTCAGTTAATGGTTTATCATTAACATCCCTTGGTACAGTAGATGGTAGGGAAATCAATACAGCATAGTATCGCAATATTTTCAGTGGCAATACTGTATCAATACACAGACGCCATGTATTGATCTTTTATTATATATGTGGTGGTCAGTTTGTCTGCTTGACATTTCCTTTTGCAGCAAAAAAATTGAAGTGATATGAACAAACGTGATGAAATGTTTCTTTTTAGATAAAACAGATGTTGACAAAGTTTCCTTTTTCATCATGTGAAATTGGGAAAAATTAGAAGTTGGAAAAAAGGTTGTAAATTGCAATATATCGCAGAATATTGCAATATGTTTAAAATCGCAATAATATCGTATCATGGCATAAGCATCGTGATGATATCGTAACGGGCGTCCGTTGATTCCCACCCCTAGAAGATGGATAGACAGACAGGCATCATCAGTCACAACTCACACATTTGTATGCTTACCACACTGCTAACATGTCACATCCAAAAACCAGAATGAAGACATGCCTCTGTTCACCGCCCTAATGTAAACTTCACGGCTTCTAGAGCCACTGCAGTAAACTGTTGGTAACAACCAATAACACCACAGCAGTGTATCGATCCTCATATGGGTGTTAGAAATATTTTGCCAACACCCGCTGTTCCCCTGTACTATTATATTGAAAGAATATTAGAGACTTTATGTGTAAACTCACTGAGTAGCTACAACATATGTCACTATATGATAAATAAAAACAAAATATGGTATGAGGTATAAATACAAACACTTAGTGAAGTAATGTTTGTACTCACTGTAACCCTATCAGATATGTACTAAGTCACAATAGGGACTTTATAGGAATATTATAAAGGGCCTGAAATTATAAACTAAGTTAATTAGTGCTCTGGATTTTTTTTGTATGTTTCTGTACTTTCAAATACTGCTTTTTTCTTTTTAATACAGTTCTGCCCCGACATATCAAGATCAGGTAGGATATGTCTTTTCAGTCTTGTTACCGCTGGCGTGGCACATACTGCTGCTGGTCTCTCTGCCAGCACACACGGCTGTACCACACTATGAAACTAAAGGACTGTGACTTTCCATCTAGCATTTGAAGTCTTGCTGCGTTATTTATTTGGCTTAATGCAAACTAATTTCCTCTGGTTTCCCTTTAAGTAATACAAATGTCCTGCCTGGCCTATGAATCAGTTATAATTATAATGTTATAATGTTCTAGGGTTTCCATGCTTTGCTTTTGTGTTAGGAGCTCATTTTTGACAGGCACTATGCAATAAAAAGTGGGTTTACATGGGTGTGTGTGCTGCCCAAATTTTAATAGAATTTCATCAGATTATGAAGTGTAACACAGTTATTGAGGCTTTATGGAACCTTTTCACAGATGACAAAACATAGCCTCTTTACAGTATCAAAATGGTTTCATAAAAAAAAGAAGAAATGTCTAACGTATCTCAACCAACTTCGTATTGTTCCTTATCACCCATGTAGCTAAGGACAGCTAACACTGAGTTTTCCACACAATTCCTCTTGCTGATGAATCTACTGAAACAGCATCAGCTCGCAGTTCAAACCCTGACTTCAATAAATCCTATGATGAGAAAAAGAACAAATTTTGGTCTTCGTTGAAATTTCATCGAAGCATCTCAGAAAAACTTGTTTTGCCGTTGCGCCGCCCAGATTTTCTTTGACAGTAAGTGTTTTCGTTGGATGAGTTAATTCCATCAGATGAGGGGCAGCTTCTGGCCCAACAGATGCTGCTATTCGCCTCCAGAACTCAGGGGACAAAATAAAGCGGCGTTATGCCGCGTGTAACACAATAAACAGTCCCACCAGATGCAGGGTGTGTAACGCAATAAACGCCATCCCAGAAATCCCCACCCCGCCTCTGCCTGTGACTGGTATTACAAACTCCAGATAAGATTAAGATGTGTTGCCTCAGGCATCCAGTCCATGAAATAATAACCCCTCTGTGGCAATTAAAGCAGAAAAATAATAATAGCGCAATGAAATGAAATTCTCATCATTTTAATTTGTTCTCTCTCTCTCTTCCTTTTAGGAAATCCTATTATTATCAGCATTATTGGCTGAGAAAAAGCTGATTTTTTTGGATTGCTTTCCAGCCTATTTTCAGGTCTACCTCTCTTTCTTTCCTTCCTCTCTCACCTCTTTACAATCCATTTTTCAACCTTCTTTCTATCCTTCACCTCTGTCAGTCTTTCTCCTCCATTATTGTCTATTTAGCGAGATCCCAAATCACATTTACCATCACTAAGGTCGTTAAAAGCAAAATGATCAAAAGGCCAAAAGAGTGGACACAGTTTGTCAGCAAACATTAATCAGCTCAAACCAAATAATCTTTAAGCTGATGAGAATTAAAGATGACCCCAATTAGTTTTTAAGATCTAGATGACTGAACTTCAAATGTCTTTTGAAACTGTGTATTCATTACATTCATTTGGCAAAATGCATCTGGGCTTTATTGTGTTACTCAGGCACAATTAGACATGTGGCGCTGGGGATTAACTAACCTGTTATAAGACCTGAGCTACAGCTGCTTAATTAACTAATTATATGTCTTTAAATAAATGTAAAGACATAAGCATGAAATTGGAAAATTTAATGAGTTTATTATGAATTATCTATTGACAAATAAAGGGAATAGAAATGTGTATAGAGAGAGAAACCGGTTGCAAAGTAGACCTGTTTAAATGTGCATCAAATATTGATGCTTTCATATACATTTAGATTTGTGTGTGTGCGTGTGTGCGTGCGTGCGTGCGTGCGTGTCACGGTGGACTGCCTACCAAATCAATCAGCCTATCAGAGAGCAGTGAAGCACACTGAAACCATTTACAGCACTCTGTACTTCAATACACCTGACGCCTGGGGGACTCGATTGTGTGTGTGTGTGTGTGTGTGTGTGTGTGTGTGTGTGTGTGTGTGTGTGTGTGTGTGTGTGTGTGTGTGTGTGTGTTTCATTCAGAAGGCTCATTCCATCTTATTGCCTTCCTCTGTGACTAAGATGGACAACTCTAAAGCCCCGCCTCCTCTATGTTAACCAATACAAAAGGTGTTTTCACAGAAAGTTGCATCACATCTTGTGTATTACATTTTTAGAGATGTTTCTGCAAGATTTTGTTTTGGTTTAAAACTCCATTGCATATTCAAACACTTCCTACTGATGTGTTTGTTATATTGAGCTGCATAACGTAACATAGGCCAATCAGCCAAGGCTGGAGCAGTGTTGCACTGCAGGAAGGAGTCTCAGCCCAAAGCATACAAACAAACATGCATTAAAGCACCTGTAAGTGCTGTCTGAATATGTGACGTGTTGTGACTTGTAGTTTTCATTCTACATTATTTAAAGCATATTCATAAATGTTCTATCTCTTTCAGAAGTCGGTTGGTAACAGTATGCTAAAAATGCTAACAACTGAGCAACATTTATGGCTAACCAATTCTGTTGGTTCCGTCAGGGAACGCTAGCAGTGCAAAGCATACCAACATAACTATAATTACAGCTAAACAAGTGTTTGTTTGTATAGGTAATGCTAACGTTGCTCACAATCAGGTAGAGATAGGACTACAATAACTGTACAGCTAACTGAGTTTGCTGGCTTCAGTAGGAATGCTTCCCATGCAGATTCATTATGTTGTGAGCAGTTAGAGCCATTTCTGTTTCCAGAAATTATTTTATTTTTGTTAACTCAAACTTGCACTATTTAGGCTACAAAATGCACATGCAGGCTGAAATTCAACCATGCTGTTTTGTTGGGATTAAGCTATAAGCAGAAGGACACTCCGCTAGCTGCTAGGCTAATTTGCAATTTTAAACACTGCAGCGTTAATGTGTCCACATCCACCTCGTCCAGTGACAAGCAACTTTTCTTTTCTCTCCATAAACTCTTGAAAGTAGGATAGATAAGACAGTTTAAGAGGATAACTACACAATGATTATTGCTTTCATTGTAGTTCATAACTCAATTTCTGTTCTCCTGTAACTTCCGCAAGCAAAAAGTAAATAAAAAATATGCGGTGGCACGTCACCACCGGTATTGCGGTGATGCGGTTATCGTCACAGCCCAAATCTTAAGCGATTATTTAGCGTATGGCCAGCTACACTGATGGGCTGTGCAGTGGGAGGTGTTAACTGTGAGGCAGAGCTACACCTTTTAGTTGAAGAGCGTTTTCTATGGTGTGACTGGTTACAGAAAGAAACAGATGCAGACAGGGAGAAAGATCAGTTTGTTCTTTGTGTTCAATTAGTAGACTCAGTAGAGTCTATTAAAGAAGCAGAGCAAGCAGCTGGACAGACACACGCAGTAATGCAGCTTACAAAGGGCTGTTCACGGAGGCTGATCAAAGCTGTGGCAGATGGTCATGCAGGGACTAGCTAGCTACAGTTGGACAAATGTGCATATGCACGCGCACGCACGCATATCACGCACGCCACCTTATACGCACGCACGCACACACATACTCATCTCCCTTTCTCCCTCTACCTTATATCCTCTATTCCTTCTTCCACATTATCCATTCTTAGGATCTCTTGCTTTTCTT
>JABXJD010003113.1:0-35710 GCA_013375575.1 Percina caprodes
CTCACTAAACTGAACCAGGTTGTGCAAATTACTCGAGTCAATATTGAATAATAAGAAAACTTATTTTTGTTTTTCAAATCGACTGTGTGCTCGACCTAACTGCACTTTAAAATTATACACCAAACCTACAGTAGGACTAGCTAAGTTACGTGCAGAACACGGTTAGTTCAGAAGTGAAAGAATGGCTTTTGTTGTTTTTGCTTTGAGCTTGAGGAGAGACTTCACTCGCTTGTCTGTGACATAAAACAGGCTGAATCGTGGGATTGATTGACTCGCGCAAGTATTGACAACTCACGAGTCATTGAGAGCTTGTGAGTTCTTGAGTGAATCCCATGGTCTGCGACCTTCCGGCCCTAGTCTGCGGGTCGGACCGTCTCTGCTCACTCAGTCGCTTAAGTTGACTTGTGGAGATGTTGTTGCCTACGAAATTGTAAGTTATAAAGCTTTTTTTGCAGCTAAGATGGCTAGGAATAGTAGTAGGTAATGTTGCAAGAGGTTTGTGTGTAGCTGTATCATTTTAGATTGAATTGTAGTAGGACTCAACTGATCCAGAAAATGATACTAGAGACTCGCGATTCATGAGCCAAATTAAAGACTCAGCTTAAATATCAGTGAATCACGACTCAGACAGGTTTACTTGTCTCACACAGCCAGACATTACTCCACAGTTCCTTAATATCTGATGCCGTGTTGGGGTAATTTTTGGATTACAGTAAATATATTACATATTGGGCCTTTAACATACTGTAGCTACTGCCATTTTAAACCCTCCGAACCCTGCTAAAGGTTGTGTTATTATTTTGATGTTGAAAAGTTATGTTTGAAATGACGTATCATAATATTAAAGCCCAACCAGTTCCATATAAGTTAACTGTGTATATGTTTATAGTGTTCAAGGAATTCAAGTACAATCTCCAATCTCTAGTCTCACCCTAATGTCTGTGAGCTCCACCCCAGTCCTATCCGCATACAGCATCACCCTTGGGTGGGCAGAGAACTCGCACCATCGCCATGACGACTTAGCGTTGAAGTACAGGTTGCTGTCTTCTTCCCGAATCTTCTGCATCCTGATAGGACAGAGTGTTACTTTAATTTAAAGTTTGACTTATGATTGGACTTGAAACAGAAAATACCTATATTTGTAAAAAGAATGAGTAAACACTTTCCTGTCTAAATAAATAAAATCTTTCTCACCCTCTGCCAACAGTCCACAGGTTTGCTGCTCCGCTTTCACTTGCCACTAGAACTTCACCTAAAACATGAGGACTGACAACACACAGCAGACAAGATGTTACTTTACCCCTTTACCTAGTTGGGACATATTCAGAACTCAGAAACTTCCTGTCACTGACCATCACGGTTGCAGGGGGAATTGAGCTACCATCCTGCAATAGTGATGCCCTCCCTGATGATCACTCACCTGACGTTGATGCAGGTTGCGCCTCTCTGGTGTTGACAACTTGCAGCAGACGAGGTTCATTTCTTTCACTGAACCGCCAAACTCCACACAGGTAATCCGAGCGCACTGCAACGCAACCTGCAAACAATAAACATGTTAAAATGTCTGCACACTTTATTGGTTACAAAAGTTTCCTTTCCATCAAACTCTGATCAGGGTTTTCCCTGCCATTATACGGCGTAGGCACAGCTGCAGCCCACAATTTAGCAAATGTGCAGTGAAGGGAGAAAAACAGAAAGAGGGGTGTGTGTTGATGTGTTTGAAGTTAGCAGTAAAGTTATAGCTGTGAACATAGCAAAGAGTGAGTGTACAGTTTATCAGGTGGTGAATAAATGCTAAATCTCGTTAAAACCCAAGTAAAGATCCCATGTCTTGCTAGTCTACAATGGCCAGACCTTCCTCCACAGTGCTGCAAAGGAGGGTCTGGCTAGTCCACACAATATACCAGGATGAGAAAAACAACGTGCTCTTGTTTGTTGGCATTTCTTTAAACCAATCAAAATCTTCTTGGGTGGTGCTGCGCAGACAGAGCCACAGTGCCCCTACAAAATAGCCTGCGTGTATGTTCATAAGTTGTTTTGGTCTTGCAACAGACAACTAAGATTGGACAGATAGTCTAGTTAGCTGTCTGGATTTACCCTGAAGAAATCTGAGGAGAGTTAACCATAGTCCTCAGAAATCCATCGAAGTTTAGAACGCCAACACAAAGAAAGCGGAACCTACCGGAAATCCGGCCAAAAATTAGGGATGTATTACATGTCATTTAGCTGACGCTGTTATACAAAGCAACTTACAATTGCTATACATGTCAGTCACACACCTCTGGAGAAAATAAGGGTTAAGTGTCTTGGTCAGGGACACATTGTATTACAGTGGGAATCGATCACAGGTCTCCCACACCAAAGGTACGTGCCACACCAAAGGCATGTGTCATATCCACTGTGCCATCACCAACCTGAATATCTGGCGGCACTTGAACAATCCCGGAATTGAAACGTTGACGATATAGACTAGCTTGCTAGTTGCTGGTTTAAGTGGAGGGGGTTAGCCACGGCTCTAGCGGCCACTTCAGAAGGCTTACTAACTTAAGGGCTGGGCTGGCTTTAAGATGGACCAGCTATTCTCATTTTAGTGACAAACTGGTCTTCAAGTTTTGCTTGAGTGTTCCCTCCCTCGCTGCATCCAACAACCATTAAGCTTTATTTTAATTTTATGTATTTATACTCTTTATTGATCCCCTATGGGGAAATTACAATTCACTCACACACACACACACACACACACACACACACACACACAGATCCTATATATGCACTAATGGAGAGATGTTAGAGTGAGTGGGCTGTAACTGCTGAACATGCACTCTGGGGTTCGGTGCCTTGCTCAAGAGCACCTTGGCAGTGCTCAGGGGGTGAAATGGCATCTCTCCAGCTACCAGTCCACATTCCATACTTTTGTCTGTACAGGGACTTGAACGAGCGACCCCCCCAGTTCCCAACCCTACTGAGCTACTGCCTCCCCATCATGAAAATTGCATGATGTCACCAATATGCAAATCAGTGTATGACACCATTTGTACTTAAGCCCTCTAAAACCCCAGAAAAGAAACCCTGCTGAAGACTTTTAAAAATACTTTCTTGTTCTTACAGTCGTTTAACAGGGAGGCGGAGCTGATCTGTCTGATAGGGCCTTTCAGCTGGAAGCTGAACGGGTCACTGCTGCTACCGTCCACACAGGAAGAACTTCCTTTGTGGTGCTTCAACTCCACTCTGTGGAAGTCTGAGGTACTGTGTTAAGAACCAGAGGCAGCAGAAACACAAAGCAGGAAAAACACCGTTCTACTTCAAATCTACCTCAGCCATTAATGTTTTACTTTACTACTATGGTTTAAATAATTGTTTTAAAATTTCAGTATTTGATCTTATTTGCAGGATACTGAGGCAGTCCAGTCCCTGGTTTCCAGGATAGAGGAGACAGCCGCGCTGAGAGTCGCTGCCGTTCTGGGAATAGGGGACAAAAGCCAGAGCGCCCCCTGTGGCTCCTTCAGAGAACAGCATGCGGTCTCTCTGCTCTGTCAGCTCCTCGTACAGCAGAGAACCCAGCAGCTCAGGAGGGATGGAAGGCACCACGTCTGACAGCAGGGAGCTGTACATGTCCAGCGCCCTGGAGGTATAGGACTGCGCGCATCTGGGCAAACGATACAACATAATGAAATAAAACCCCAATCAGACAACCAGAGGTATTCACTGATCAGTCCGGACCACTCACATTTTATACTTCATCACGTCAAGGAAGTTTTCACTTTCCACATGTGGACTGAATCCCTGCGATATCGCTGCATGGAAAAATTAAAAACACATAAGCTTTAAATAAAAGATGCTAATATTCTATCAATAACTGATTAGTCACTGCTTGTTAAATAATGTCAGCTGGAGAAGCCACTAGCACTTTGTAGTGAGACCTATAAAAGGAAATATTTAATTTTTGTTTTGTTTAATTTAGATTTAAATGATTAGTGAGCCATAAACCTGTGGGTGACCGATTAGGGAAATTGCTATATATATATATATATATATATATATATATATATATATATATATATATATATATATATATATATATATATATACACACACACACACACACACACACACACACAGACAGACAGACCCCAGTTAAAGATAAGGCAATGGAACAACTCAAGATCAAAGGGCTGGCAAGCATCTTAATACTACTTTTGTCTTTTCATATTTCATTCTATACAATCATAAAGCTTCCAGAGCCCAAACTGAGGTCTGTAAATTGTATATTTTTTGTCTAACCAGTTTTCAAACAATAGCTGAATTGTCAAGGGAAGGCCTAATCTTGTGAATCTCACCTCTTTCTGGCCTTGTTTAAAGTTGAAATTTTCACTCAAAATTTCACTCATGCACCCGAAGGCATCCAGGCGGTGGTCCATGAAGAAGTTCTCCATCTAAACACAAAACCTGTTAAAAATCCTCAAAACACAGAACAAAAAGGCAAAAGACAACAAGATCTGAGGCTGCAGAGCACGGTTGGGTTAAACCAGTTTTGTTAATTTATAAATCTGATCTGTTTGGATTACTATTCATTCCATTTATTAACTTATGAGCCATATTGTGCATTACATGCAACATTGCATATTTACATATTTTCCACATTAAGATAAACCTAAGTCTCAAATTGCCAGACCTACCTCCACAGTGCTGCGGAGGAAGGTCTGGCTGGTCCACACAACATTCTGGGATCTGAGAAAAAGCAGCTCTGGTTTATTGGCATATCTAAACAAATCACAACTGCCTTGCACCGGACAAGGTACAAGCCTCAAGTGAAAAGTGATATTTAACAATTTAATTTATATCATGTTAATAATACAAATATCGTAAAAATAATCTAGTACCTCTTAGCTTCTTTTTCTCATCACCCTAACCCCAAGCCTTTCCAAGTCGACCTACAGCCGGTGTAAAAATATTTTTGGTTCATTATGAAACTGTGGTGGGCCTACCTATACTTAAGGCTAGGCGGTGTATTGACTTTTGAGGTGTATGGATAGATTTTCAAACAAGATATGGGATGAGACATTACTGTTTAAAAATATCTATCAGTCACAATTTGTAGCTCAGTAGGTGGCTGTGATGAAGAAGTAGTAGTCAATATGGCTGTAGATGTGAGGAAAGAAACGTGATAACTATCATCAGTTATTTTCTAAACTAAGCCAGCAAACCAATTGTTTAAAATCAGCTCAAAACAAAATGTTACCTGGTTGCTGACGTAGCTGATAAATACGTGACTGGAAGCAACACAATGTAGAGCTTTGATAGCTCACTATGTAGAGCTTTGATAGCTCACTATGTAGAGCTGTGAACTTGTGTGTTATCCTTTATATTTTTGCCACAAGATCAAAACCTGCTTGACCCAAACTTGAATGATTATATTCTTTTTAGATCTTTTTTTTTTTGTAGGTGGCTGTGAGGTGGCAGCAAATATTTTCGCAGGAGTAGATCTGGGAAACAATTTGAAGATTGCCAGGAATATGCTGTGACAGAGGCAGGCCACAACGGCAGCATACGGAAACCAGTTAGCTTGGAAACCAGTAGGGATATATCACCGGTGCATGCTACTGACATTTGCCTACAGGTTTAATTTTTATAAAACGCAGCTGTAAGAGGAAAACTTGTACTTGTACCAGTGTTTCCGCTGGTAACTTTCTGTTGTGCCAACTCCCACGGCGAAACAGAAGAAGTTGATTGCACTACTGAATGCAACCAACATCAGTTCTAGGAGTAATAGCGTGAGACTGCGCCTGCTGGACCGGGCGACAGATGTGACCCATGGCCAGATTATCAAATTTTAGAAAAATGCAGCGCAGTGACGATACAGACATTTCATACACGAGACGTTTGTAACGCTGCTGACCCGCCGAAGCGCATTCAACCCGCGCTGGACACATTCATGATAAGTCAGCCAGCATCACTTTGTGAGTCGAGAATCCAGCGTGCAGTGTAGTTCAGAGACTTCACTGATAATCGGCTTCATGATCAAGAAGACTTTAACGGGGGGGTGCTGTTCATCTGCATGTAGCCTACTCAACCCTTTCAGAACAGTTGAAATGAGTGCCACCAACAACAGCATGTATTGAGGAAGTTAATCAGCTCTGAGTGTTGGGCCCATGTTGATCCATTGTGAAAAAGATGAATCATCTATTATATCATTGTTATGTGTTGAACTGTCACACTCACATGTTTTGTGAAGTCCAGCGGATCTGGGGGTGTAGAAGGCCAAAGGAAAGCTGAAAGAAATTTTTACAAATACTTACACACACATATACATATTATCTATCTATCTATCTATCTATCTATCTATCTATCTATCTATCTATCTATCTATCTATCTATCTAAAGTTTCAAACAATGATAGAAGACAGATTGAAAGACGTAGTAATAAGACAAATGTCAAACAGGTTTTAAGATGTTTATATGAAAATTAGACAAGCTTAATTTTCCCTGTTGTCCTAGATTTAATAAATAAGGAAAAAAAACTGCAGAACTAAATTTTGTGTTATCTCACGGTTTCATTTGTCATATATTTCTTAACCCTGAAATATGCTGCAGTCCTCTAGTTCTTGACTTTAACTTAAAATAACACATACTACACATATCAGGTATTAAATATAGAGTCTCAGGGTAGAGCGGCCTTCCATATATAGAGGTTTACTCCTCAATGCAGCGGGCCGGGGTTCAACTCCACCCTGCGGCCCTTTGCTGCATGTCATTTACCATCTCTCCCCTTTCATGTCTTCAGCTGTCCCGTCAAAAATAAAGGCTGAAAATGCCCAAAAATATCTTTAAAAAATAAATACAGTCTCAAATGTCCCTTAATGATCTAGATCTGAATTGGAGGGGAAACCTACATTAATGTTCTACAGTGAGACAAAACGGGCTGTCACTTACTTACACTTTTTAGGAGACAGGAGGGTGGTACCGGCTCAGTGTGACGCCACGTCTCCCCTCTGACCTGATGCCTGGATGTGAATGTCCAGCTGGAGAGTGGACCAGAGGTGCCCTGAAACCGTGTACAAAACCCCCCAAAAAAGAATAAAGTGTACAGATGACATTTTCAACCTTTCAATCCAATCCTACTTACAGTCCAAATACCCAAAAGATTAGGCTGCATTCAAAACAGAGAAACATCCCCACAGCAGAAAATGTTTCAAGTGCATATTACATAATGTTGGTGCAAAATCTAAATTTTTTAATAAATCAGCAATATTCCAGGGCCTTCATTTTTTTTTCAAAATCAGAAAGACACACCTGAAAGAAAAAAAAAAACTAGACTGATGTGTCTAGTTTTTGTGTGTATAACGGCAGAGTAGAGCCCCCACACACACACACACACACACACACACACAAAATTGGGTGGAATATAAAAGGTTAAGTCCAAGTTTTGACTCAATATCTCATAATTTTGATTTACCACAAGTATTTATATTTGTATGCATAACTTTACATTCATTTGTTTTTTTCCTGGCAGAAATGGGCTTCCAGAAGTTTCAACTGGTGATGTGACCAATGACAGTTTTTCTCATAGCTTTATATCTATGGCTTTTATACTCCAATATTCTTTACATGTGTAATAATAATTTAATAATACATTTCCTTGCAAAACTAGTATTACATCTTAATAACTGTCCGTTGATAGTGGTGATAGCTGAATACAAAGTTTTAGTAATGCTGTCAGTATTTAAGTAAAAAGTAAGATTATCTGTTCATCAAATAAAATACGAGACTATTAGTTAGCTCTTTTCACACAATAATTTCAGATTAAGTGTGGGTTTAGGTTTACAGCTCATAGAACCTCAATTTTGAGACCTTCATAAATATACGCATAAATATTGTCATAATCAAACATGGCTCGAGAATATTCATAGATATGGTTTGTAAAAATTATTCACTGCTTTATTAATATTAGTCAGTAGCATTGAGCTGACAGCTAACCACCCACCTGAGGTCTGACTCTGTCGTAGCAGCCCCAGTTTCCAGCGCAGTGTTTCAGGACCGAGTCCGGCGGTGCGCAGTTGTAAAAGGAAGGAAAAAGCTGCTGTGGGAACTGGTAATCCATTTAAATTGTCAAACTAATCTAATTAAAACAACTGTCCAGTTTTCTAATAGTGTTTGTGTCGTCGTTTCTTTACTCTCTCAGCGTGTATGGGAAGTGGAACACGCCTGAACATGTTCTGCGGCTTAGCTAACGCTAGCTCTCCGGACAGATAGCACGAATAATCACGTTTCTCCTCTTCTAATCATCAGGACACGCGTTTAGAACCTCAAACAACAAGTTGTTGTACATGTCAAACGAAACGGAACAGTCCGGTAAGGCATAGAACTGTGGTAGAATTGTCCAAAACCCTCAGTGTACCACCGAACACGTGCAGACTCGCGACCAGAAAACGACAGTCAAGCCCGGGGTATGAGCAGCTGGCAACAACAACAATAAGACTTCCGGTTGGTCTTATTTCTTTTTACCACCTTTTATTATTACTGAAAAGTGACAACAAAAAAACAATAATAAGTAATACATAATAAGTGTATTTAAACGCGACTTTAAAACCGTAGTCATTATGGCTTTTATTTTGAAATGTAAATGCGGATGTTGTTTTAGTTTTTTTTTAACTTTCCTTTTTTATTAAAGATTCGTATCAAACATACAACAAGGCATAGACACTCAAAGAAACAAGGCACATTGCAATCATATTCAGTCAATTCCACAACATGAATTGAACATGGAGTCCAACATTGATAATTTTTAAAAAACAAAAGAAAACAAAGAAGAAAAAGAGACCAAGGCACTCAGCTGTAGACACTAAGGAATGAGTTCATGAAAGTATTCATGAAAAATAGGGCTTTTTTGTTCAGGGATTGTTTATACAGAATTATATCATTTAGACAGGCATTAAAGACAGGGAATGTTATAAGAAATGGACATTTGTGTATGAAATATTTTGCCATTAAAATCTCCAAATTGCCTCCAAATTCAGTTTTTCTGTTCTCCATTTGAAGTCCAAATTTAATGTATTCATATGTTAAAATTGTTATATTTTGTGTATCGTACATGATCCAATATTGGAAAGCATTCCAGAAGGTCTGGGTTACACTACAAGAGAAGAAGAGATGTTCTGCGGTTTCAATGTCAGAATTACAGAAAGTACAAACATTCACATCCATATTAAACCTTTGATGCAAGAAGTTGTTAACATGGATAAATCTCATTCATCACTTTAAAGTGAACTTCTTTTACCTTCGGTGAAATAGGAAAAGAAAGGTAACTGGTTCTTATCTTCACTAAACAATTGCTGGTAAATTTCTGGAAGATATGTTTCTTCTTGAGTGGTGAAGGGAAGCAGATTGAGGTGTGGACATTTCTAAAAATGTATTATTACATTTATTTTTTTATCTAAGAAATTATATGATATATATATGATTAACGTGGGCTTTTGAGGAATACCCACAGAGTATGTTAACATACCTTTTACTAAAGTGACCAAAGCTTGTGGGTTTACCTTAATTACAGTTTTAAATTGCCTCTCAGTGCACATAAAACGGTATTTCCAGATGAAGACATCATATGTTAAGAAGTTAAAACAATTCTCTAATAAATGAACAATCAACCAGACACCTTTTCCCATCCATTCACTGTAGAAAAATGATTTTCTCTTAATTAATATATTTCTGTTATTCCATATTGGGACCCTGTGAGGAGTAAAGTTATGTCTGTATTTGAGTTTCCAGTATTGGAGAACCTGTTGATGGAAAGTTGAAAGCTTAATAGGTACAGTAGTTTGGAAATGTTGAAGTCACATCTCAATAAGAAATGTATGCCACCAAACATTTTGAAGGTTTTAGGTTGATTTTAGGTGTTGTCACTGTCACCGCCCGATGTGAGGCGAGATCAGATTTGAGTCGCGCATGCGTCACTTTGCAACGAGTGAAGATGTGAGTTGCACATGCGTCACTTTGACGAGTAGCATATAAGATGCTAACGAGAGACTTCTGTAATGTCAATACAGTAAAAATGGACCTACTTAACCAAGTTGGTTCACTGCTGGCTACAAGTTAGCATCAAACACAACAAAGGCTGTCAGTGGAATGGCGTTTTAAGCTAACGTTAGCAACCAGACAATCATAGATTGCTAAAACGTTTTTGAAATTATTCCCGTCTTCTGGATTTAGGAGTTCCTCAAAGTGCTCCTTCCACCGTTCTATTACCTCCCCAGTTGAGGTCAACAACGTCCCATCCTTACTGTATACAGCTTGGATGATTCCTCGCTTCCCCCTCCTAAGGTGGCGAACGGTTTTCCAGAAGCACCTTGGTGCCGACCGAAAGTCCTTCTCCATGTCTTCTCCGAACTTCTCCCACACCCGCTGCTTTGCCTCTGTCACGGCAGAGGCTGCAGCCCTTCGGGCCCGTCGGTACCCTGCAACTGCCTCTGGAGTCCTCTGGGATAACATATCCCGGAAAGACTCCTTCTTCAGTCGGACGGCTTCCCTGACCACCGGTGTCCACCAGGGTGTTCGTGGGTTACCGCCCCTTGAGGCACCTAAGACCCTATGACCACAGCTCGCCGCCGCAGCTTCAGCAATGGAAACTTTGAACATTGTCCACTCAGGTTCAATGCCCCCAGCCTCCACATGGATGCCCGAAAGCTCCGCCGGAGGTGTGAGTTGAAAGTCCGTCGGACAGGGGCCTCCTCCAGACGTTCCCAATTCACCCGCACTACCCGTTTGGGTTTACCAGGTCTGTCCAGAGTCTTCCCCCACCCCCTGACCCAACTCACCACCAGATGGTGATCAGTTGACAGCTCTGCCCCTCTCTTCACCCGAGTGTCCAAAACATACGGCCTCAGATCAGCGCCTCACACCCTGGGCAACTCCGGAGTAGGACAGAGTCCAACCCCTATCCAGGAGTACGGTTCCAGAACCGAGACTGTGCGTAGAGGTAAGCCCCACCAGATCTAACTGGTAGCGCTCCACCTCCCGCACAAGTTCCGGCTCCTTCCCCCACAGAGAGGTGACGTTCCACGTCCCCAGAGCCAGCCTCTGCCGCCCAGGTCTGGTCCGTCGAGGCCCCTGACCTTCGCCGCCACCCATATGGCAGCGCACCCGACCCCAGCGGTTCCTCCCACAGGTGGTGGGCCCATGGGATATATAGTCCCAACAGCGCATTTCAATTCAGTTTTATTATACTGTCAAATCATAACAGGACACAAGACAGTAGGTCTAGACCACACTCTAAATTTACAGAGACCCAACAATTCCCCCAAACCAAGAATTTAGTGCAACAGTGGTGAGGAAAAACTTCCTTTAACCCTTGTGTTGTCTTTTTTGTCAAAATTGAAAATTAACACTTTTATTGATGCTTTTTATCGATGTTTTTAACTTTTTCTTACATTTTTGTCCCTTTTTTCAATGTTTGTCACTTTTTTACGTTTTCAATACTACGTAACACTAACTTATTAATTTTAGTTTCATAGTTATTTTTGGAATTTATGGTCCGTAAACTTCATTTATAGGAATTATACCTAATGTTTGAGTTAGAAAAGCAGAAATTAGGAATTATTTCGACTAAAATGAAAGGAATGGATGTTGATGGATAATCACAGACTGGAATATGTCAACCTTTACTCAATACTATTTCAAAACCACTTCAATTTATTTTTCAAATGCCATAAAATTGAATAAGAGGCCCCAAATAGTTATCTATATATTATATTCATAGGACAAATCTAGCCGTAAAATTCTGTTTGTAATAATATTCATCTCTATATTTATTCAGTACAAATCCATGTCCTGCACTTATGAAACCATTGTGTATCCTGCACTTGCTGCTATTGCACTTCTGGTTAGACCTAAACTGCATTTCATTGCCTTGTACCTGTACCTGTGTAATGACAATAAAATTGAATCTAATCTAATCAAAATTACCCATCAAAATCACCCCAAAGAGCGTTTTGTGGAATCAATCATGTTATTTTGGGTAATTAAAAAGAATATTGATATAGGAAAACGAGTCGGTTTGACCCGAGGACAACATGAGGGTCAAACACACAGAAAACTAAGACAGAACCAGGCTCTTGGTGGGTTGGAGTTACAGAAGTATGTTTTCATAATTATAGCAGTTGGCATGATGTGCAGTAGCAATTTTATCAACAATAAAGATAACAGAACTATGACTAGAAATAACAGAAGTAGCAGTGCAGGGCGTAGCAGGGCATTGAGCAGGTCCACGGCAGCTGCTGCAAAAACAATCCAGGTGCCACCAATCCAACGAAATCTGCGAGGCAAGAAAGCATAAAGACTCCGGGGAAGAAACTCCCAGGATATACATTGCCAATATGTAATTCAAGTAAAAAAACAACAACAACATTTAAGATACACAGTTACAACTTCCTATCCACAATTGTTTTTCAGATATCTACAACCTTCTTATTAGGAGAAATGATATCCACAACGTCATTCTTATTATCCAAAATGAACATTCTAGATATTTGAAATAGAATAACTCCAATTGTGGATATCTCTTTTTAATTTGGATATTCTTCCGTCCAACCTGGAAACAGTGTTGCCAGATCTTGCGAGACAAATAAGCAACCAGGCCTGTGAAAACAAGCCCAAAACAAGCGACTTTTTCTACGGAGCCCCCCTTAAGATCCTGGAAAATAAAAATAAACTGTGTGGTTTTACAATCCGTGGGGGCGGATTGTCAATTTCCATCCATGTGGACAGATCGGTAAACTGTAGCCTACAGTTTATTTATTTTCTCCCCCTGAGCTTCAGGACAATGAGCACAGGAGGGAGATAAACCACCTTTTAACATTATTTAACATTAGAAAACTGATGGCATATCAAATTTGCACTTTTTCACAGTAATTTTGAGTTGTTCCCCATGAATCCATCCCTGAATCCATTCTTTTCCTCCTTTCTCTTTCTCCCAGTCTTTGTTATATTTCTTCCCGTATTTCACCACTTTATCCCGGGCATTTATTCCTCCAAAACCTCTCCTACAGTCCAGTCACCATCGGTCGCTACTCGCGCATTTTCCTAACCAGAAAAACAACAGACTGCCCTGCTCTGCCTCTGATTGGCTGGTACTCGTTGCCATCTGGGTCAGAGCCAATTAGAAGCAGGAAGTGGGCGGGAAATAACTCTGTTGTATCCAGTGTGTATGGGGAAAGGGGCGGGACCGAGGGGACAGGCAAGACAAACTCCTACGTTTAAATAACAGAAAATACCTGCTGGACAACATATTATAGAGCTGGGAACAAGCCCAAATAAGCAACTACACTTTAGTCACAAGCCCAAGAAAACCGCGACCCGCGACTACCAATATTTGTAAGCGACTTTACAGAAAAACAAGCCCAAAGTCGCTTATAATAAGCGGACTTGGCAACACTGCCTGGAAACCGCAGCAAAACGGTGCACGTGCCCCGGGTTTTTACTTTGAAAACATGAGACCGGATGTGGCTCTCAGTTGTCATATGATCAGCTGGCCGAACAAGTCGGCATCTCGGTGAGACAAGCAGCTAAAAACAAGACGAAAAGGAGGATAATTTCTGTTTTTATTTGCGACGGAGGGAACCATTCGTCGATAAGCTTTCCATTAAAAGGAAATGTTCCAGTAGGACTTTTAGTGGTACGTATTTACAGTTTTCAACGTTGTGTTTTGATTCAGTTATTCGCGTAGCTAACCCGAATGTCGCGACATTGCAGGTATGGTTTAGCGTTAGCTTAGCGTAAGCACCACATAGCTCACTGCACAGTACGTCCTCTCACGTAGCTTTAACTTAAAATATCTGTATAATTATCGGCTGCTGACTTTCTTCCAGGGGTTATGGACTGTTCTGCATTTTACTACAATGTAAATGTATAACCCTTTACTCCCCAAACGAGGCTGCTTGCTGCACAGCCTGCAGACCTCCTGCAAACCTGCATTAAACCACCAAGGTTAATTAACATGAGTCAAATGTAGTGCAGACACACCAAAATGTTGATGTTTTTATGTAAAAGGGTGTATTTTGTTGTTGTTCATTACTGTTAAAAAGGTCACTGCTGTGCATTTCCTTGTCTTCGTGACAAGACAGTGACACGACGTTGTATTCGTGTCTGACTACGTTAAATGACTAAAGTAAACATTAACTGATTTGACAAGTCCTAATGAATGTGTAATCTGGACGCAATGTTATGTCAGCATCTAACTATATTGTCTGTACACATAATAATGTGTCAACATGCTAAACGTGAGCATATTAGCGTGCTACAGCAGCTACAACAGCATGCTATGTATTTAGCATATTTAGCATGCCAATAACGCTTTATTGGCCAAACATGTGTACACTAGGGGTGTGACTCCGGTTTTCGTTGCTCTCAATGGTACATACTGTTCCAATAATAATAGATATAAACATACAGCTAAAAAGACAGCTAAGCTGAACAAGGATATGCAAAACATACACAAAGAACCATTATGCAGGCTACAAACAAGAAGGTGAAAAACAGATGCATAATCTGTTGCTATTCTGTTTGGTGGCTAATCCAAACCAGGCAGTGATGGATGAACACACTAGTTGATAGCAGTGTAGAACAGGACCAGCAGCTCTCAAAGGCAGGTTCAACTTACTGAGCTCCAATGGCTTGATCATAACATTCAAAATCTTCTTTACAAAATGTTTTTGTTCTACAATTTGAGAAAACAAAAACTGTTACAGTATCTCAGAGGCCTCCTGAATTTATACATAAAAACATTACTGATACTCCTTCTAGGGTGGTGCAAGACCCGGTTGGTGCAAGACCCATGTGTTGCAGTCCCAACCCAAATGTTAGTAGCCTCTACAGTAGGGTTAGGTTACACATTAAATACTATGAGAACATTTCCACCAAAGTACAGTATGTATGCCCAATGCATTTGGTCATATTGAAAATCAACGAGCAGGTGTTTGTATATTTTTATATATATATATATATATATATATATATATATATATATATATATATATGCTGGATTTGTTCATCACTGTGATACAGTACCTTGATTTTCCCAGTATTAAAATGACTGGCTCAGTCAAAGACATTCTCCCTCTATGTTTCTCTTTTTAATTGTCCCTCTCTTCTTCCAGACACATCAGCATAATGTCGGGGAACAACTTGATTCTGCCCATAGTGCTCTGGGGCCGCACGGCTCCCACCCACTGCATTAGCAGTCTGCTGGTGATGGACGACTTCAGCACCATCATCACTGGCTGCCATGACGGACAGATTTGTCTCTGGGACATGACACCTGAGCTGGAGGTACTGATGAACAGGGACGTAATCAATGGACACCGAATTCACAGATTTTAAACAAATATAAAATGAAATAATACTAAGAATGTTAAAACATCTTCACCCCAAGAAAAAAAAAAATTCATTCTGGATCACCGCTGAAATCTGTAAAAAGTCTGCAGATTCCATTTTGGGTCTTCTGATGATGATGATGATGATAGTGGTTGCGTGTGTTTCTCACCCACCACTCTGCTTGTCATTGTTTTATTAAAACCCCCTGTTCTTCTTTTAATTTTGCTCAGATTTGTCCCAGGGCCATGTTGTTTGGCCATACAGCCTCCATTACCTGTCTGTCTAAAGCCAGTGCGTGTAGTGACAAACAGTACATTGTCAGTGCATCAGAGAGCGGGTGAGTACTTTTTTTAATTATTATTATTTCTTTTTATCATGCACACTTTATTAGTTTAATATAGATGGTGATTTCTTGCTGATACAACAGAATGACTTCATGTATGTAGTCTTGTGCATTATGTTTTTATGTCTTGTATTATCTAGCTATCTGCATAAATCCTTTTCAGAGTGCGTGTGGCGGCGCTTTCACTAGCTGCTGTAAAACTGTATTTTGTTGCATTGTACCTGTACATGTGTAATGACAATAAAGTTGAATCTAATCTAATCTAATTTACGTTACAAAAAAAGGCTAGTTTCTGAACAGAGGCTTCAGAAAAATAGTGCAATTAACATGTTCTCCTCAGAATACTGACTTATTAGATTCAACTTTATTGTCATTACACATGTACAATGCAACGAAATACAGTTTAGAGAGCCTCCGGGCCGCAGCTAGTGAAAGCGCCGCCACATTATGCTTTGACATAATCAAATATTTTAGTACTTTGAGCATACTGTTTTCTCATATGAGGAACTGTTATCGGCTTGGGTTTTTCATGTTTGGTCATTTGACTTGACAAAAATGACTTAGACATTTGAGGCATTATCTGCAAAAGGGCTGCAACTAATGATTATTTTCTGAATTAATCCATTAGTTGATAAAATAAAAAATGTTGTTCACAATTTAAAGAGATTCAGTTAACTGTCATACAGGAGTGAATAAACTACAATCTATTCACATTTAAGAAGCTGCAATCAAAGAAAAGAAGGGAAAAAAAACTCGAACCGATTAATTAAGAGAGTACTGAATGAAGAGTCTCTGTAAAGCACTTTGGCAAACATTTGTTCTTGTTTAAATGTGCTCCATTGTTGTCTCATTGTAATTGTTATCAATGTTAAAAGGAATAAACTATCAACTTTTAAAACAATATTGTATTTAAAGCATGTATATTTAACTTTGCTTAATGTACTTGTCAGTTACACATAGTCTATGAGGAAATTCCGCCTGATGCATGTCTTTCTGACCGACGTCTGTTTCCTTCTGCTTGATTTGTCTTGGAATTTTAAACTCTGGTGGATTCATAAGGACTATGGTTAACAGCTCCTCAGATCTCTGCAGTAACTTTAGACAGCTAGCTAGACTATCTTTTTAATCTGAGTTTTCTCTCGCACAGCAAAAACAACTTTTGAAAATACACGTTCCACCCAAACAAGTTCCTTGCTGGCTATTTTTCAGAAGCACCGCGGCTCTTTGCGGAGCTTAGCACCGCCCATGACAATTGGGATTGGTTTAAAGAAATGCCAATAAACCAGAGCATGTTTTTCTCCTATCACGGAATGCTGTGTGGACTAACCAGACCCTCCTTAACAGCGCTGTGGAGGAAGGTCTGGTAATGCAAGACTACCATAGACACAGCACTTTAATCTCAATCAAATAGAAGAGATAATACACAATTATTAGATATAAACACCAGGATGAAAGTTTAACTGCAGGTCATTCCTTCTCATTTACTGTATGTCTAACTTAAGTTTGGTCATGTTTCCAGAGAGATGTGTTTATGGGATGTGAACGATGGACGCTGTATTGAGTTCACCAAGCTGGCCTGTGCTCACACTGGCATACAGGTAAGACACATACTTACCCTATATTTTCATACCCTATAATTTCCAATAAAAGCTGGTATTCAATAGGGCTGTACCGAATAGTTTGAAGCTTGATTCATAACGTTGACATTCAAGTTTTAAATCAACATTTGGTGGCGGTGCAGCTTTTTATTTTTTTTTATTGCATGTCTATTAATTATGTTCGTTATTTCTGCATGGTTGTGAATAAATATTATACTAAATTAGTATTATGCTTTTTGTAGAATTAGATTCCAGTGGTGGTAGAACTGTTTCCGGCATGTGTTAGCCAAACATTCCCAATTATTCCAGAGTGTTGTAAATAAAGTCCACAACTCTATGTATTAAAAATAAACATAGATGTACTCCAGACATGTAATAATTTCCAAATTCTAAAAACATGGTTTTTATATAATATGATATAAATATTCTGCTTCTATCTATATTTATTGGCGTTAAACCTATTTAAAGCTTTAGTGCGTAACTTTTCAAGCCATTGCCAGACGAGTTGATACAAAGCTAATTAAGAATATCAGCTCAGCTGTGTTTGGTGACTTTCGCATGCAGAAACTTGAGTAAAGATAATTACCTCTTCTGAAGAGTTCATGTTTTTTTTTTTTTTATCCTCCGTTTCCTTCTTGACTACTAGCAACTATGTAGAGGAGGAGTGGGGGTGAAACGCGATCACAGAAGGCTTGTGTCATGTGCATGCACAGACAGAATTGTTGTTACTTAGTATTCCTCATGGGGGAGACATAAACTATACTACAGCTATTGCTATAGCTTTGAAAACCAAAGTTTTCACTGCATTTAAAAAACAATTTGCTCTCCTGCCTGCTGCACGCACCTATTAAATGGCAGTCTAGCACCAATCTAACAGCATCATAATTTCCAATTGTATAACTACAAGACCTACTCTATCTGTAAAGTGTCTCGAGATAACACTTGTTATGAATTGATACTATAAATAAAATTGAATTGAAATTGAATTGAATAACCAAATTTAGGATTTTGTGTATTATTTTTGGGCTGGACCACAGCAGAGGTGGAAAAAGTACTAAAATATTGTACTCGAGTAAAAGTGCAAATACTTTGATGAAAAATTACTAAAATTTCCTTAGTTACATTTTAAAAAAAACAGGGTGGGAGGGATGTCTCCCATGTAGAAAAAATATGACAAGGGGTCATAAATCCAAAACTATTTTGGAACTTTTAAACTTTTTAAGGCAAAATCTACTGTATACAAATGTATAAACATCTATACAAATGTACATGTAATAACAACATAACACATGTCACACAAGCTCTCCAAAAAAACTGGGCTCTCCCTTTACCATTCACACTACATTTACATTACATTTGACTAATGTTCACAGCCCAGACTAGCAGCTAGCTTCTACACACCTAAGTAGCCTGTATGAGCTAATTAGATGTATTAATTTAGCCAGTGTCTTACATACGTTGTCCTACGGGTTGCTAGTACTAGACAAAAATTAGCAATGCCACAAAACATGTAGTTTTGCGCCTGGTAGGCAGCCTAGATGCTGATCATTTGTCACAGTATTTCAGGGGTCATCAACTACATTTTTCCAAGGGCCAGAATTTTTCTAAGCTGACACTCCGGAGCTGGACTTTCAAATAAAGAAAATAAAATGAATTTATACCTATTCTTGTTCAAAATATTTACTTTCTTACTGAATTAATCCTATTTCTTTTACATGTGTTAGTTTGAGCAAACTCCTAAAAAAAACATTTAAACTCCATAATGATAACTGGCTCTTTTAACTAGAAAAAGATCTGAGGAGTGATGGTTAAAGTCTGTGATTACTGAAACATGGTTGTAGTATGCAGCGTCCTGATTGGTGGAAAATGCTTGCAGAATGAAACCTCTGTTGTCAGGTAAACATGTTACTGTCAAAGAGGCTGAAGTGAAAAGTTGACGTGGAAAAGCCCAGCTTTAATGATGAATGGACTGATAAGCAGGCTGTGCATTCGTCATTCTCATTTGCAATGAAACGATGCTGTTGCAAAATAATACAACCAGCATCATAATCAAGAATGAAGAAGGCGAAGGTAACATTGCGTCATTCACTGGCATGTTAAGTAGCCACATGCATCTGTTTTGTGCTCTACCTGTGTAATGTGTGACCTGCTGTAAATTCTAAATTCCCGATTGCATTTGACGATGGCTGCCTAGTGGTTCTGGCTGCAATATTTATTTTTTTTGTACTCGGTAACAGATGGGATTTGCAATGTAGCAAAACACATTACTTGACTCAAAACCTAATCAAGTACATTTTTAAAATACCGATTTTTAAAACTACTTGAAAAATGCGAAAACTACTCAATACAGTAACATGAGTATTTTGTTACTTTCCACCTCTGGACTGCAGGCACCAGCCCTAAGAACTCAAAATTCTGTCATTGAGTCACTCAATTTACATTTTCATAGCACTAATTTCACCAGTACAACAAAGTCATGTCATATTCACTGTTTCTCTTTTTAACCCAAATAGTCTTTTCATTCACTCGTTAACTACATCCAATCACTTCTATTTTGCTGTTTTTTTTAATCACTATGAAACTACTGCCAATGGAAATCACATCCTTCAAATGTTTCATATTTATAGCATACCAAAAATTGCAGTTGTTTTGCCCTTTGAGAGGCTAGAAGGCTAACATTTTTAGTTTTTTTTTTCTCTCCTCACCTTTTGGTTTTTCCTGCTCTGTCTACCTGTTTCTCCTCGTCCTCCTCTGTGGTTCTCCAGTTCTATCAGTTCACCATCGGCACTGAGAGGGAGGCACGTCTGCTATGCAATGGCCACTACCCAGAAATCCTTGTGGTGGATGCCACCAGCCTAGAGGTTCTGTACTCCCTGGTGTCCAAGATCTCTCCTGACTGGATCAGCTCCATGAGCATCATCCGATCCCACCGAACACAAGGTAAGAGACATAGGTGGTGCTGGAAAAGACTTTGGAGATTAAACTGATGGAATTAGTTTCTCCAAGCAAGTTCGGTTGATTTTAATGTTGATTTTTATTTGAATCCAGTTTGGCTTATGTCTGATTTTTCACATTCTGCCCCTCCCCCCCTCACTACAGCCCTACTTATCCGCTGTTTTTCAGCTTTTCTTCTTGTAATTTCAAATCGATAAACAGAGACAATTTACCAGATTTGTATGTCTAGTGAGCTACTCGTATGTGTAACGTTTCCACGTATATAAAATTTTAGTTTTTGCAAATTTCCAAAAAGTCCTGCCCTTTGCAAAGTGTTTTGATTGATGACAGCCCTTGATGCAACCAAGCTTGCACATTTATGGTAGAAATGTATATCACAATCCCACAATGCTGTACACTAAATTTCTATATTGTTACGGCCGTTGCATCTTGGCAGTGCCTGATGTTAAATAATAAAAAAATGGAAGTGGAGTGTGGATGGAGCTTAGGGGGGCACAATGAAGCCCACATTCTATGTTCACGCCATGTGACTACAGCCACCAAAACCAGGATTTTAAATGTGAGTTTTCAGAGTTTTAAGCTGATGTTGTTCCTAAATACGACAAACTCCAATATCCATGTGTGTTGTCCCTCAAACCCACTTGCTCATGATTTTAAAACACTTTTGAACTCTTTTGGTCTTAACCAATGTGTGGAAGGGCTGACACATCATCTAGGGCACACCTTGGATCTCATCTCCTATGGGCTTTCAGTTTCACTTGGAGAAATAACAAACTGGTATCTCAGATCACTTCCTTAGGCAACACTGCATACAAGCTGAATGAAGATGGAAGAAAGACAATTTACATGTATCACTGGGTGTTACTTAGTGAGGTTGTACAACACATGAAACCTACCAACTGTCCTGCTAGAATGGTGAAGGAGGTTTTTAATGGCACCATTGGGTCAAGTCTTCTTACTTTTTTAAAACTCCTGTCTTAGTTTAGGTTTAGTCCCAGCTGAGTTTTTATACATGCTGTGGTCAGGCCCCTACTTAGGAAGCCTAATCTTGACCCCACAGTGTTGTCACTGCGCGTTTGACAGAGTGGACCATGCAGTCCTCCTCTCTTGCCTTGAACATTGTGTAGAAATCAGAGGCTTGGCAATTAAAAGTTGTAGCTCCTATTTGACAAATGGGAGCTTTTTTGTTATGGTTGGTGACCTCTCTTTGTCAGTTGCTCTTCTCTCTTGTGGGGTCCCATGGCTCAATTCTTGGCCCCATTCTGTTTTCTTTATATATGCTGCCTTTAGGGGCTATTATAGGAAAGCACAACCTGTTATTTCATTGCTATGCAGATGATTTGCAAATCTATTTGCCTATGAAAGCAAACAATCGTGTCACACTAAACTCCCTGCTTAGTAATATCACTGAAATTAAGTTGTGGCTTTCACAAAACTTTCTTAATTTGAATCAAGATAAAACGGAGTGTATTATTATATTACTTCAGGCATGCAAAATGGTCCAGCTTAGGAGAGTTTAGGAGCTCTGGTATCTTACGCTATACATACTTTTGATTGCAGTATAAAAATTTGATAAGCAGATTAGTAATGTTGTTAAGATGAGCTGTTTCTAGTTTCGGGAATTTGAGCTGCAGCAGCTTACAACATATAATAATTTAAAAACCAGTACAAAATGGTTCTGCCCCTTCAGGGCTTGAATTCTAATAATGAGAAACCTTTTATCTTTCCCTTTTTAAGTTATCTCTGTTCTTGATGAGAAGCCAATGATGCAACCCCTGCAAGTTAGCTTAAGAGCCTCTAAAAAAATTATTAATTATTTAATATGGTGTTGTATTTAATTCAGTGAATAAATAAAATATAGTGATAAATGTATCCTCCTTTAGCAGTGAGTTTCTAAAGCACCATTGGTTTCGATTCTGTTTTATAAATGGGGCGATTGGTTAATGAAACAAGCATGATGCAAAAATAATGGCGCTATGAATAGAGATGTAACCAATGCTTATGTTTAAGCAAATGTTTGCATGTTTCTATGGTAAATGGTAACCTTATTCTTACATGTTTAATGTATCTTTTTAAATATGCTACCAGGCAAAGTTTTTTATTATTACCCTTGAGGCCCTAACTCTGATTTGGTGGTTTCTCCGTCTAATGTAGAGGACACAGTGGTTGCAGTGTCAGTGACTGGGATTTTGAAGGTCTGGATCATCACAGCTGAGGTCAGCAGGATGCAGGTATACCGCCATACAAATACTTTAGCTGTGTATACTGCCGGATAGATTTGTAAACTTGAGTTGAAGTGAACACAGGCCTGCACAGTATTGCTAGGAATATTCTGGAACATTTGAATATTATAAAAACACCTTACATATATTTTTCACAATACAAATCCCACATGTATCTAAAAACAAATCATTACCTGAAATGTCATGACCTATTTATTCACTCTCAAATATTGATTTGTGTATCGGATCGGGCTCTAATTTGTTGGTGGTGTGTGTGTGTGTTCAGGACCTGGACCCTGTTTTTGAAGAAGAGTCCAAACCCATCTACTGTCAGGGCTGTCAGAGTATTTCCTTCTGTACATTTACTCAGAGCAGCCTGCTGGTTGTCTGCTCCAAGTACTGGAGGGTAAGAACCTGCATTATTTCCCACTAAGTAATACTAAGCTCCGACTACTTAAGTACTGTGTGAGCCTTGGACATGCAGTTTTGGCCCCAGTCTGACCCAGCCTCAGCTGTACTACATGAATAAAAATGTGTGTATCTTTGTCTCTTTGGCGCCAGCAGTGTGCACGGCGCAGCGTCTCCCTGTGCTGTTTGGGATTTTGTTTGCTCTGATTATTAGTTCAAGTTATTTAAATGTCTCAGCTCTGTTTGTGTATGATCGCCAGTCACTTTTCTCCATTCGCGATCAACATGCTTCTCTTTTAAAGAGTGTCATTTTTGGTAATCCGTCCTCGGATGTACCCCCTCCACTACTCTCTGCTCTGCCGGCGTACCTGCGACGCACACCCGGTGCTGCCCCGCGGAGGAGGCGCCTCAGAAGACGGGGAAAGCGAGGTGGTGTGGTTGTAAAAGTGAGAATATACCTGCGGTCTACACGGAGGGTTGATCCGGGGTTTCAACGCGGCCGTCCCTCACTGGCTGTCCTTTCTCCTCCGGACTCCAGGAAGCGGTGGCTTCTCCCGATCCGACCCGGAGCCGTCATCGCTGTAGACCAGCTGCGCGCACCGGCGGAAGAGTTTGTTCTCCGGTGTCCTCGAGCGGCCAAGCGCGGCGTGAATCTAACGAATCTCCGGTCACTGGCTCGAGCCAAATCTTCGTGCACGGAGGATACTGTTCTTCAGTTGGCACTGATTAACGTTAGATCCTTGGCGAACAAAACTTTTGTGTTAAATGATTTCTTTTTGTCCCGGGAGCTTGACTGCATGCTTCTTTCAGAGACGTGGGTTCAACCCGGTGAGCGTTTCCCCTTCTCAGAGCTTCTTCCTCCAGCATGCTCTTTCTTTAGCTCTCCTCGAACCACGGGAAAAGGCGGAGGGCTAGCGACCGTTTTTAAAACCAGTCTTAACTGTAAAAAAATCCCATGTGAACAATATAAGAGCTTTGAGCTGCAACTCTTTGAATTAAACTTCAACTTAACAATGGTATGTGCGCTCATTTACCGCCCTCCTAAATTCAACAAGGATTTTATTAAGGACTTTTCGATGTTTGTGGCGGGTATTGCTCTTAATTATGATCATTTTTTAATTGTTGGTGATTTTAATATTCATGTTTGTTGTGTTTCTAAGCCTTTGGTCAAGGACTTTTTAATGATTTTAGATTCTTTTAACCTTACTCAGTCTGTAAACTGCCCGACCCATAACAAGGGACATTTCTTGGACCTGGTCCTGTCCCATGGACTAAATCTGTCCATAAAGGACATTTCTGACGCAGGTATTTCTGATCACATGCCTGTCTTGTTTTCTGTTTCTCTGCCGTGCCCTCAAAGCCAAGTGTGCGTCCCCATGCGCCAGCGGCGCAATTAATCCATCTACGGCTTCCCTTTTGTTGCAGCGTTTAACACCTCTCCGTTTATGTCCCTGGATACCTCTTTTCTAAATGTGGACATTGATGAGATGGTTACTTTATTTGACTCCACGTGCACAGAAATCCTTGACTCAATAGCACCGTTCAAGTACAAGAGCTTTGGCTCAAATGGGGAACCATGGCACAATGTTACTACTCGTGCTATTAGAAGGGAATGTCGCCGTGCTGAGAGAAAATGGAAAAAAGACAAACTTCATGTGTCTCTGGGGACTTTAAGGGACTGTCTGTCTAACTACCAGGTCGCTGTTAAAGCTGCTAAGACTCAATATATGTCAAACCTTGTGCAAAACAACTGTCACAAAGCTCATGTCCTTTTAATGTTTTAAATAGGATAATTAATCCTCCTGAACATACTGGTATTGTTCCTAGTGCCCTTCTGTGTGACAGATTTTGTAAATTCTTCACTGATAAGGTGTCCAGTATTCGGGCTTTAACCCTTTGTGCTGCGCCAGATCCCAGTATTATACCTTTTTGTCCAGCTGTTTTTGAAAATTTTAGGCCTTTTCTTTTCTCTGATTTGGCAAAGACTGTCCATAGTTTGAAACCCTCAGTTTGCTCACTAGACAGCCTTCCTGCCAAGCTTTTTAAAGACGTTTTTGACTCTGTCGGGCCTTGTATTTTAAATCTGATAAATAAGTCTCTTTCAACTGGGTGTGTTCCAGCTGCTTTTAAAAAGGCCATTGTACAACCCCTCCTGAAAAAGCACAATCTGGACCCTTCTGCTTTGTCCAACTATAGGCCAGTTTCAAAGCTACCTTTTTTATCCAAAGTCTTAGAAAAAGTGGTATACGCCCAACTTCAGTCGCACCTTAACTCCAATAACATCTTTGAGAAATTCCAGTCTGGTTTTAGATCTTGTCACAGTACAGAAACTGCTCTTTTAAAAGTTTTTAATGATCTTCTTTTAATTTCTGATTCTGGTAGTTCTGCTGTGCTAGTGCTTTTAGATTTGACTGCAGCGTTCGATACGGTTGACCACAAGATTTTATTGTCAAGACTCGAGTCCTGTGCAGGCATTAAGGGCACAGCTCTGAAGTGG
This sequence comes from Percina caprodes, assembly GCA_013375575.1. NCBI lineage: Eukaryota > Metazoa > Chordata > Actinopteri > Perciformes > Percidae > Percina > Percina caprodes. Next base: position 25,387 of record JABXJD010003113.1, read on the forward strand.
TTTCAGTCATATCTAACAGACAGGTCTTTCTCTGTAAACCTTGGGCCTTTTTACTCAAACAAAGCCCCGATTGACAGTGGGGTGCCTCAAGGCTCAATTTTAGGCCCAGTCTTGTTCTCACTGTATTTGCTGCCCCTGGGATCAATCTTCCTAAAATACGGCATTTCCTTTCACTGCTTTGCAGATGACGTCCAGATTTACCTACCTTTGAATTCCAAAACAAACTCAGTTGAAGCTCTGAGAAAATGCCTACATGACGTAAAAGACTGGATGTCACTGAATTTTTTAAACTTAAATGATAGAAAAACAGAAGTTGTAATTTTTGGAGAGCCCGATGTCTCTGGTTTTGACAGTGCTCTTGGCCCAATATTCTCAAACTGCTGCCCATTTGTAAAGAGTCTTGGTGTTTTTATTGACAGTTCTTTTAAACTCGATAAACAGATCAGTTCAGTGGTAAAAACAAGCTTCTTTCAGCTCAGACTTCTTAGGAAGGTCAAGCCTTACCTGCCCCTTAGCCAATTGGAAACAGTTGTGCATGCTTTGATTACAAATCGCCTGGACTACTGTAACTCACTGTACTACGGCCTTGATCAATCTTCAGTGCGCCGATTACAGTTAGTTCAAAATGCGGCTGCACGCCTGCTGACAGGGAAAAGGCGCAGTGACCACATCACCCCTGTACTGTCGGCTCTCCACTGGCTGCCTGTTGTTTTTAGAATCCATTTTAAGATCTTATTGTTTGTTTTTAAATCTCTTAACGGGCTAGCACCATCATACTTATCTGATATGCTGATTTTGCACACTCCAGTCAGAGCACTCAGGTCCGCTGACCAGTTGCTTTTAGACTGTCCCAGAACCAGACTGAAAACTAGAGGGGACAGAGCTTTCTCGGTGGCAGGTCCTAAGCTCTGGAACGCTCTCCCTCTCAACATTAGAGCAGCTTCCTCTATTGAGAGTTTTAAATCCCTTTTAAAAACTCATCTTTTTGCACTGGCTTTTAACACAAGCTGAGCTGTGACATTTTGTTATTGATTTGAGCTTTTTTTCTGTTGTCTGTTTTTATTGTTTTTGGCATGTTTTGTTTTAGATGGTTTTTCCGGTTATTTATTATGCTTTTATCTTGTGTTGTTGTCTGTAATTGTACAGCACTTTGGGGCAGTAGTGACTGTTTGTAAGTGTGCTATAGAAATAAACTTTGACCTTGACCTCGTGTGTGTCAGGTGTTTGATGCAGGCGACTACTCGTTACTCTGCTCAGTGTCCAGTGACAGCGACCAGGTCTGGACCGGAGGAGAGTTCATCGCTGCAGACAAAGTCATCATCTGGACCGAAGACGGCTGTAGTTACATCTACAAGCTGCCTGCCAGGTAAACCTGCTGCTCCTCTGCCCCGAATACTTTGTTTCTACTGTAGTGTCTAGCTTGGCTTTGCTCGACTCACTTTTTTGGTACCAGTACTTTTCTCTTTTCATTTTCCACTGCGGATAGTACCCCCACAGTGGAGGTGGGATTCTCAGCTGATTACCATAGCGATGGCGCGTGACACTGCTGTCCTCTTTAAGGCAACACTCGTCAAATCCTTTCATTAGCTTGACATCACTTCTCAGTATCATCTGATGTGTGTAAACACCACAGAAGAAGAGCACAGACTCAGTCTTGCTCAGCTAAAGTCATAGATAGATAGATACTTTATTCATCCCAATGGAAATTTTAGATGGGGCTGTACAAGCACAGGTGTTGAAATGTTTTTTTTCTGACTGTGTGTGTGCTACACAAATTCAGTAAACTTAGACCCATAGTGTGTGTTTGTTTTCCTCAGCTGTCTGCCTGCTAGTGAACACTTCCGCAGCGATGTTGGGAAAACCAAAGAAGGCTCAATCCCTCCGCTGGTCTATAGCATTGCCGACCGTTCAGACAAACAGGTCAGTCCTTTGTTCCTTCACGCTGTCAATTAAGCGTTTGAAATGTTTCTATATTAAATAATATTCAAAATAGATTGTTGCACAGATTTGGAACGTGCACTGACTTGGATTGTGTTGTATTGTACGCTCCTGCTTGCATACCAGAAAAAGATATGATGTTGTTTTGTTTTAGCGGTTTTATTTCTTATTAAGGATATTTTGAGGTTTTCTCTACTTACTTGGACGTTACCTTGGTCTGTTTAAACAGAACAGACAGATGCCATTGCTATTGAATCAGCTGTTTGAAGTACTTTTCAGAGATAAAATTATACTTGACAGGGGAACTTATTGATATGGAGGGGGGTTTCAGGTCTTTTGTGATTTTCATATTCATGATCTTAGCGATATGAGCTGGGATAACTTGACTAGCATGGTTTAGTAAAGAAAAAACTGTCACACTGATGAAACCTTTTGTGTGAAACTTGCACTTTTGAACTTATGTAACGTACATACAAAAAGTAGATTGTAAATATGCCAGTTGGGCTGTAATTAGTTGGTTCATAGAGGAAACGGAAAACCAGTCTTGTACCGAACTGAACTACCATACTGATCAGGGCCCCGTTGGTCAAACATAGCTTAAATAATCTAAACAAGCATTAAATGTGGACCTGTACAATGGCTACATCTGTAGCTGTGTGTAGTTGTCCTGTGGTGTTGTGTTGGCAGTCTAACTGTTTTGTTTGTATTAATTAGTGCTTGATTTGATTAAGGAGCATCAGTGTCTATGTCAGGCACATTAGACCAAGTGATTTCTTAAAGGTGTGAGAGAATTCTCTCAGAGGAACTTCATAGGTTAATATAACTGATTGGATATCTTGTAGGCTCTCAGCAGAGCTGAGAACACTGGCCTGTTTGGCAAAATGAGTCATCAAAGATCACCCTTTAAGTATATACACTGACCAAAATTATAAACACAACTCTTTTGTTTTTGTCCCATTTTTTTATGAACTGAACTCAAAGATCTAAGACTTTTTTTCTATGTACACAAAAGGCCTATTTATCTCAAATATTGTGCACAAATCTGTCTAAAATGTGCAGTTTTATCACACAGCACAATGCCACAGATGTGTAATAACGTGTAACATACATCCTGACTGCTGGAATTAGACCAAGTGATGTCTTAGCCGTTGCCCGTGAATTGAATGTTCATTTCTCTACCATAAGCCATCTCCAAAGGCGTTTAAGAGAATTTGGCAGTGCATCCAACAACTGCAGACCATGTGAAACCACACCAGCCCAGGACCTCCACGTCCAGCATCTTCATCTCCAAGATCGTCTGAGAGCAGCCACCCGGACAGCTGCTGCAACAATCTGTTAGCATAACCAAAGAATTTCTGCACAGAAACTGCCAGAAACTGTCTCAGGGAAGCTCATCTGCATACTCCTCGTCCTCATCAGGGTCTCGACCTGACTGCTCGTCTGTTCGTCGTCGTCACCGACTTGTGGGCAAATACTCACTTTTGATGGCGTCTGGCACTTTGGAAAGGTGTTCTTTTCATGGATGAATCCCGGTTTTCACTGTACAGAGCACATGGCAGACAGCGTGTATGACATCGCGTGGGTGAGCAGTTTGCTGATGTCATCATTGTGGATTGAGTGGCCCATGGTAGCGGTGGGGTTATGGTATGGGCAGGCGTATGTTATGGACAACAAACACAGGTGCAATTTAATGATGGCATTTTGAATTCACTTGACAAGATCCTGAGGCCCATTGTTGTGCCATTTATCCACAACAATCACCTCATGTTGCAGCATGATAATCAGCGGTCTCATGTTGCAAAGATCTGTACACAATTCCTGGAAGCCGAAAACATCCCAGTTCTTGCATGGCCGGCATACTCACCGGACATGTCACCCATTGACCATGTTTGGGATGCTCTGGATTGGTATACAACGGCAAAGGAGAAGCGCTAACCACACAGATTTAGACAGCTTTGTGGGAAATCAACCTTTTGTGTACATAGAAAAAGTCTTAGATCTTTGACTTTAGCTCATAAAAAATGGGGCAAAAATAAAAGTGTTGCGTTTTATTATTTTGGTCAGTCAAGTTACAGTATATGCCGTGTTTTCACTGCATGTTTCGGCTCGACTTTTGTTTTCCACTGCAGATAATACCTCTTCAGTGTAGGCGGGATTCTCAGCTGATTGCCACAGCGACACCACTTGAAACTATTAATATAATATATTCACAAGATACTGTCTGACAAACTGCAAGTCCTCAAACAAAGATAATTTCAGGGTCTACAAACATCAGCAGTGCTACAGTTTGACAACAAACTGCCCAGTTAGAGTAAAAAACAACTATTTGAGCTGCATCATTTTGTTAACAGCAATACTGTAGATGTACTTGTTAGACTTCTTTAACATGACACTCCCTGAACCCTTAATCGGCAACCAAACAGGGGAACAGCTGCACTTTGTCAATTGTACAGCATGGTGTACGTGATGTACGCCTTGGTTTTTTGGGCAAAAAATTGTGTTCTCAATTTAAGGTTGCTTATCTATTTCAAAGTAGCTGGTTTGTGCAGGATGTTCTGTGTCACTTCAAGTGACAATTCTCTCTGACCAGTCAGTGGTCGGCAATGTTTTGGTATTTTAACTTCACTCTCTAGTATCTGCTCAACTCGCTTGAACCTGGACCGTGTTGATACCAAAAAAGTACCAGGTACCATCCAAAACTTTTGCTAATGAAAAACCAAATAAGAGCGTGTCGCGATAGGTAGAGCCATGCCGTACCATGCAGTGGAAATGTGGCAATAGTCACCACTCTGCTCCTCTTTCTCTTTTTAAAACAAATCCTGTTCTCAATCGCTGATCAGTCCAGTGTGTTCTACTTTGTTGGTTTTTATTTCACTGTCAAGCTGTATGCAATAAAATCTAACACTTCCTGCTCAGATTTTTCACTTTGAAAGCTTTATACAGCTAAAAGGGCATGATCACTTCCATTCCTGCTGATAGGCTTTTCATTTGAAACATCTCCAGTGTTAACAGCGATCGAAAAAACAAAAAGTAAAAGTGCTTTGTAACGCAAGTCCCCTTTTCATTTACTCATTATTTCCAAAGAGATTTTTTGAGCAGCAGAGTGGTGACTGTTTTTGATATGTGCTGTGGAAATGTGTGTTTTACTGAATTTACCATTTGAGCCCTTATAGAACCGGTAATTCATTGGCAAGCAGTTTTTATTTGATCACCTATTAATTTAGACTCTGTCATTATTTGAATACCAACTTTTATTTGAGAATATAATAATGAAATGTACAAATATACTACTACATAATACTGTTAGACAAGAAGAGATTAATCATCAGTACCATTTAAAAGATTGTTAATGGCCAGGCTTAATCCATGTGCGGGAGCTTGACCCTTGGTGTTTTGTGGTTTCTGTGTGGTTATGATTTTGTTTTGGACCTTCAGTATGTTGTTGTTGTTATGTGTATTTATTATTATATTATTTATTATTGTATTGTTTGTGTGTAGGTATTTATTTGTGGTCTGTGCATTTGTTTGTTGTTCCTTTTTATTTATTTTTTGTCCTTGGATGCTGCCATGCCCCCTCCCTCCTTTGACTTCCTGACTCCTCTCAGAAGGAAGGAGGAGGAGAGGAGGAGGAGGAGGAGGAGGATGTGGTTGTGGAGGTGATGTGCCTCCCTGCCAGCGGGTGCGACTTGGAGCTCTACACCCCAGAGCTGCTATACCACCACCGGCCTCTAGAGGCACCAGTAAGCCCCAGAAAATTTACACTGAATACTAAAGGCGGGAAGAAGAAGGTTCATCTTTTTGGCTGAGCTGCTAAAGCTAAAATGGACATAATTACAGCTATTAAACCAGCTTTTAGTAGCATTGGTGAAAATATAATAATCTTTTAGAATCAATGAGTCATTAATTCTAAACTCATGACATTTTGCATGTCTTCAACAAAATCAAACCAAATATTTTGATGGGGATGTGCAAAATGGTTAAAGTTAGGACCATACCAATGATTGAGCATGTTTTTGCTCATTGACTACACATGATTCCCTCTTTAAATTACTGCTAAATATATGGTATTAAATATGTCCTATGCTGATTTCTAAGATTAAGCCCAGAATTCACAGCATACTTGAATGTACTGTTTTTGTTTTCAGAATTTGCGCTGCAAACATAGTCCTGTATGATCACAGTTACAAAACATTAGAGCTGTAAATAATAATGTATAATGCAGTCCACATTCAAAATACTGGAGAGAGTTGTTTCCCCGGCCAGTTCACAGAGGTTACCTGGATGAGAAAGCGGCATCTAACAATGTTGCTATACGCTAGTCTTATATAGTCAGACATTACTCCACAGCACAGTGGACTAGCTAATGTTGGATGCTGCCTATGTTGACATGTTGTCATAAAAGCCTGTGCTCCCACGGAGCTCTGTACCTGACTGAAAACTCCCCTATCTCGGCTTAAAACTATAGTGCGTTCCATTTGTGCTTGGAACGCCGATTTCTTTTTTTTTTCTTTTTAAAAGGTCAAAGTCTGAAACATGCCCCCTGACCTTGGATTTTTTAACTTGAGACTCGGACAACCTCGCAGTAGCCAGAGTTCAAAATCCAACATGGCTTCCCCCGTATCAACAATTGTGGAAGCTGTAGTAACATAAAGTTACAAGCACTTCCGCCTTATTTGTGTTTCACTAAATCAGTCTCGTTCCACAGAACAGGCATGTTCAATTTGTGCGGACCTGTTGTTTATATGCTGTTGAATACTGGCTTTAGCATTGTTGTCCAAAAAGACAGTATTCCAACATGTATTTCAGCTTAGCATGTTTTCTTAATAACTGATGACATATTGTGGTCATTTAACACAATAAATATATTACATATTACACCTTTTTTTAAGTATTTCAGGATTTATATGTATATTTGATTAAATTTTTTGATCAATCGACTAATTATTTAGTTTGTAAAATGGCAGTTATGGTCAAATCTGTGGGAAAAAAAAAACTTTGGTATGGTCCTTTTTAAGTGAGTTTGGTGTCAGGTGTAGATAGTCGCGTGTAAGAGTTAAGCTCAGTGTGAGGTTTAAAATGTACTGCACCTTTTGAGATGAAGATGCTGAAAATGTTAAAAAAAAAAAATATAATAATATTGATATTTTAGAGTTGTGACTTTGCAGCTCAGCTAGAAAGTAATGAGCTGAGATGAGAGGAGCAAACTGTGAGAACGGCAGCAAACACAGGCATCCACTCAGTGGCTTACATTCACTCTGCACCTTGGTAATATTGTAAACAGGGAGGTCATGTCAGTCTTATGTAGGGTATTCTGAGACTTTCTAAACCCCCATACTTATAATAAATAGTATAGAAACAAAATAATGGTTGAATTTCTTAAGGAAGAGTAGTCCGTTTAATCTAGATGCCTTTCATGAGAACTCAAAGGGCTCTGTGGTACCGTGACTAATGCGAATTTACCGAACATAACCGAGCTGAGAATTTTGAGTTTGCATGTATGTTTACTATTCCAGATTAACTAATGTCGGTAGGGCTTACATTTCAAATGTGTTGAATCCTTGTTGTTTCTGTCAGAATGGCTCAAAGGGAATTTGACCTCTTGCTATTTAGTGTTGTAAACGTCTCCTCTGAAAAACTATCATTCAAAGAGAAAAATCTTTAAAAACACAAAAATGGCATTTGCAAGTGTGACTAAAGTTTATGGTTTAGTAAGAAGTATAAGTACGTAGACAAATGGTATTCTATTATTAATAATGATGATCACAATTATAGGTATTTCAAGAATAATAGCCTTTTTAAAGGTTTGTCCTCATCTTTGACTTTTTTCTGTTGAGAAAACTCATTGTTTTCATAAGAAATAGAAAACTACAGAAGCCCTTAGTTGAGAAAAATAAGTTCTGTTGATCCATTTTCTGATTTAAATTGTTTTGTCCTGTGTTTATAACTTAAGAACAGGTGAAAAAAGGTCCTTTTTTTGCTGAATTGTGCCACAACCCAATGTGCTAGATAAAAATAGTTAATATTTACTACAATAGTTTTAATTTTACCCATACGCTAAACCCTGGTGTCCACCTTAACCCTTGTGTTGTCCTCAGGTCAAATTGACCTGTTTCAATGTGTTTTATATCAGAAATATTTTAGGCCTTTATTTGACAAGACCGCTAAAGACAGGAAAGGGGAGCGAGAGAGGGGCAATGACACGCACTAATGGGCCGCAGGCTGTAATCTAACCCACAGCTGCTGCATTAAGGACTGAGCCTTTGTATGTGGGGCTCTCGCTCGACCAAGTGTGCGTCCAGGGCGTTGTTTTATAACTGAACTTAATTGTAGAAATCATTTAACTGTGTAGACCACTTACTTTTATGGAAGAACTACAAATGAGAAGAATGACCAACTTAATCTACAAGCTCTGCTTCTGAAACGCTCCCAGCGTGGTATGAAGGCATAAAACCACGGCGCTGCTGGACTGCGCCTTGTGGAGTCACCCGGTTAGAACATTTTTTTTAGATGGGGAAAAAAAAGTACCTATTCGTAAGTCATAAACACAGGACATAAAACAGTTAAGACTCAGGCAATGAATAACCAGAATTGTTTTTCTCACTTGCCCTACAGGTGCTCTACATGAACCCCATAATCGAACTAAAAAGAAAGAAATGGACAAATACTTTGAATTAAAGTCAGAAGTTACAAGATTTCACATCAGGCCTGCCTTTACACTCAAACCTAAAATAAAATGTCATTAATGCTATGCTGTTATCATTAGCCGCTCAAGCCTCATTTTAAACCTTAACTTGATACTTGTTACTCTATTGGAAATCTAGTTTAAATTGTGATTGATCAAACAATCACCGGCTGAGCTCAGTCCGACAGATCCTGATGCATCACATCTCATTATCAGGGTAGTTACCAAAGAAATTAAATTCAATTAAATTTTATTTATGTTATCAACAGTTATCGCAAGACACTTTACAGATATAGTAGGTTTAGACATAAGTTACAAAGACCCAACAATTCTAGTAATTTCAGTAATAAAAGAAGGGTTTTAATAATCACCTTACTCAACAAATACGTGGCATTTGCTTTGTAATGTAGCACCACTACTCATTTCTTCAAAGCCTAATAAACATAATATTGGATTTCTTAAAAATATAATTCCTTCTGACATTAGCGGAGATGCTTTTTTTTCAGGTGATGCGGTCTGCTTCCTGTATAAAATGCTGCTAGATTCCCTGACATAAAGACAATTTTGGTTCTAAATGACCTGATCTGAGCATGAATATTAAAAACAGTGGGCCAAAAATTGACTCTGGAGGAATAATTAGCAGAAAAATGAAAATGGTAATGTCTGTGAGTCGGCTAAAAAAAAAGTATATCCAGGAAAAGTAATTATTAGGTGTTACATCTAGATTTTAGAGTAATTTTCAAAGTGTTGGAATAGAAGTGTAAGCCGCTGAGTCGATGACATTGAAAGTAAACTGCGTGTTTTGTTTGCTCCTGTCTTGGGTTTCCTTACTGCCTGACTGAGAGACTGAACTCATTCTAGTTCACCTGATTTCATGCTCTCTTCCCACTAAAACAGAACTCCTACTCTAAAAGCACCATCACTCTCCTCATCTGTCTTCATACTGATGAAGATTCATGCAAAGTCCCCAAGCTGCTTTTTAACAAAATAATGACCCGCTGAGTCCCTGAGTTTATGATAGGCCAAATGCAAAAAGGAGTTACAGAAATACCATGACATTTTGGGTTAAATTTGGTTGCTTATGTTCAACAGGAACCTGTCACTTTGGACTAAAAGGTTTTTACGTTTATAAAATTAAAACACAAAGTATAAACACTAATGATGCATATTCAACATAAAAGTAACCCCAAAGTTAAAATGTAGTTGCTGTGACAGGATTCAGGTAAAGACCAGTCACCAACTGTGGAATGCATCTGCATATTTAGATATAAAATCGGGGATGCAACCTTCTTTTTTCCCAACACAGTTTCAGGCACAGATAGGACAAGATGAAATGGTGTTTCTGTGTGTGGTCATCAGACCTGTTGGCAAAAAGTGTTTTGTGTTTGTTTTAATTTTCTGTGAATAATTGTTTTTTTTAGTTGATCTATCTATAGTTTTATTATCTACAGTACTTAACATGCAGTCCTAAAAAAATGTCCAGAAACTTCTCTACTGCCTTCTAAGCCTTTGCAGTTGAGGTAAATAGAGACAGGCATTTATTGCTGATTAACCTGGTTTACAAGTATATTCATCATATTTTGGTAATAGTGATGGCTGACATTCCCGTATTTTTGATTTGCTGATAATGGTGTTTGCTATTACTGCAAACTAAACCCTTCACCATGTTTATTTGTTATCTTGTTAAATTTAGGATAATGTACA
>JABXJD010001315.1:0-96002 GCA_013375575.1 Percina caprodes
AGAGAGTGACGGTGAACGAGTCTTGACTCTAGAGGCATAGTGGCCTATATCCCTGCTGCATATAAGTGCAGCAGGGAATGCTGCTATTTAAGGGGAAAGCAGCAGTCTAATTAATCACAAAGTGAAAACACCTGTGCGGGTTTAGTAGCCCCCCTGCAGCTTTTTGCAACCACAAATTAACTCAAAATTACTTGGGTTATGTGATAAAAGACCTTGCTCAACATCAGACATTTTGACTGATCAAAAACAAGTGTAATGAATAATAATAATAATAATAATAATGAACTCATAGTAGATTTCACTTTGTCATTGTCCAAGTTTTGACTCTATTGTGTATTGTGCATGCTGGCTCACTGCTTTAACAAACTGTCTGCTGGGAGAAAGGTTAAATATGCATAAACATGGAAAAAAACATGTTATTGAAGATGATCATGCAAAAAATTAGTAAATGTATTGCCAGGTTGAAAAAAAACTAAAAATAGTTTTTCCGACTTGTTTGACTGGCATAATGTTACAGTTAAAATAAAATAAAATAAAAACTGCACTGCTGTGGACATTGTTAACTTCAATAATGGACTGAGGATGGGTGTAGGATTCGCTTTGATTATATATATTAATATGGGCGCTTTAAGGTACAAAAGAATCTTTGGTGTTGCTTTAAAATGCCATAGGTTTTAATTAAAAAGCATCTTTCCTGATAAAAACCAAAGTACAATATTTCTCTTACCCATAATCACAGCTATAAGAGTAGTGCACAAAATATACGCTGCAGTGCGTATAGCGATTTTCCTGGAAGATTTAACGCTTAGACCAGAAACCCCTAGGAAAAACAACAACAATGAGTTACAGTCAGCATCATACGTGTTAGTCAGTGGTAATAACAGTGTAGTTTAGGAACCAAAATGGCTAGTTAAAAAAAGTCATGAAAAGGTCATGGTTTGTATTTAAACACTTCTCTGCTTTATGGTGACACCACGTTGGGCTATTTCATTTTGATTCCCCCAAATAAAAGTTCTCCAATGTCATCCGTTTCCTCACAGAATCATCCAAATAGGTGAATGATCCCTTATGAGTTCTATAATAGATAGATAGATAGATAGATAGATAGATAGATAGATAGATAGATAGATAGATAGATAGATAGATAGATAGATAGATGAAATAAGTTATCCAACTAGCTGGCAGTTACTTTTTTCCCTCTCTTATCCTTAAAAAAAACTTATATATTGCTAAACTGGAAAATCTTACTCTGAAATATTAAATTCTGAAATAGTTTTTTTGTTGTTGTTTTTTCTTTGTTGTGTTTCTTTGCCTTTGCCTAATCATGATGACCCACAGAAATTTAATAAAAACATTTTTTTAAAAGAAAGAATGAAACTTGAATTGTCCATACTTGCTACCTTTTAGCATTTACCATTATCCTGTAATTGTGACTTGTGGCCACAGTGGCTGGTGTTCATCACAAGTTACAAAGACTCGCTTGAAGGTTTAACACTCTATATTAAATTTTTATTTATTGTATGTATATATGGGTTTAATGAGTTTAAAGTTGTCAAACCACCAGTGTGTTCTCTTTAAATGCTGTGTGTTCAACATGTTATAACCAAATGGAACAGTTAACAGTGTGAGCGTTACTCCTGTGGCTTACCTATTATCACACTCGTAACAATGAGAGGAACAGTAAGGACCTTAAGCATCCGCATGAGTATTACTCCCGGAAAGCCGATGTAGAGTTGGATGTTGCTGTCCACTAGGCCATAGGACTTGAGAGTCAAGCCCAGGGCAACGCCTGTGAGACAATAACAAAGACATCTTTGAAATTCAGCACAAGGGTTTAAATAGCTGGGAATAATAGAGGTAAGACAAAACCCAAACCTTTTTTTACAAAAGGGGGTTTTCTATTTAGTCAACAATAAATCATAGGTGGAAATCCATAAAGACAAAATACACATAAACCAATATGTTGTATTTAAATTGAATTAAATTAAATATGTCGCATTTAAGCTAAAATGTATCCCTATGTGCTTTAAACACATGTAGACTGATTTTTCATTTTTAAGATAAAATTCTAAACATCTAATGGAGTGTATTGCTGTCTGTCAGCTGAATTCTAAGCAGATATTTACTGTAGGTGCTATTCTAACCCTCGTTTTATGAATCTGATACATCTTAATTGATTCAGTAAATAAAAACTTAGATGTATAAAAGAAACCAGTGATCAAAGTGGAATTCCTACAATGGTAACTAGCAACATTTTTCAGCGAAAATATATATATATATATATATATATATATATATATATATATATATATATATATATATATATGATGTAGGCTATTTGTGCTATGCTTGCTTTTTAAAACCAAATTCATAATCACTTTAAAGAGGTGTTAAATACATCATTCTAACCTGTCTATTAGAATCTTTCCGTTCACCTTAGAAAGGACACTTGTTGTGGTTTGGGGTTTTCCTCCCTTTTCTTTAGGCTCTTTGTGTTTTTGTCCCAATTTTCTCCGTGGTCTTGTGTCGCTGGTCCTGTCTTGTGTTCCCCCGTGTCTGTCTGTTCTACTTCCTGTTTTATTTTGATAGTATGGCTTCCTGTCTTGTCTAGTCTTGTCCAGCTTTGCTTTGTGTCTGTCTGATTGTCCAGCCCCGCCCTAATGTGATTCACCTGATGTCTCACCTGTTCCCCGTTACCTCATTACCTCATGTATTTATCCCCTGTGTTCCTTTTGTCTTGTGTCAGATCGTTTTGCAAGTCTGCGTGACATGTTGACTTGTCTTGTTCATCTGCCTGACTGAGTCTTCTGCCTGTTCCCGTGTTCCCAGTGAGTTTTCGGGATCGCCTTCCCCTGTGCCTGGTTTTGGTTTTTGGTGTTTGGACTTTTGCCCTTTTGTTCCCTTTGTTCTTGGACTGTTCCCAATAAACCCTTTAGAAATTCCCTCTGGCTACTCTGTGTTTGGGTCCTCCTTCCCACCTGACAACAGACATTAATGACAGCTACAGACCTAAAACCATCACTACAACCTACTGATAATGCCCCTATGTTTGATCTTTTATAACAGGAACCAACAGCACTAAGTTTATAACGTTACAGGCAGGAATAATGCATTTAGTAGAAAGTCAAGTGTTTAACCTGTTGATACTAGAATTGAATTTGTCTGTAGGCCTATGTCCCAACATTTAAGACCATTTTTGGTAACAGTTGCTATCAAACTCAAGTATGCGCCTGTGTGATAATGTATGAAGAAAACACCAGGGAAACACCTGCTTGGTTACAGAAGTTAGTGTACGTTGGTGTATTGCTCAAACAAAGAAGATCAAATCACTACAAGGCTGTATGGCTGCAGCCTGGAGCCTCCTGTCTCATGCCCTCAAACCTCAAGCTTCTACTTTTCAAAAATAAAGGCTTCTATCTGGTCCGCTATGTCTATATACTTTGGTCACTAAGGAGAATTAAAGGATGCTGTGGTCGCCCTGGCAACGTGTTAATGTAACAAGTCTTGTAGTTTAAACCTTCAATTGAGATTTAATACCACTTTCAGTCACTTGACATATTTGTTGTTGTATCAAACTTTCCCATCTTAGGTTAACTGCTAACGTTAGCTAGCTACACAAGCTTTTTTTTTTTTTTTTAATAGGCTACATTTTATTCATTAATTAAATTATCAATTACAATCAATTACAATAGCAGAAGCCAAATAGGTTACATACAATACAAAATACAATGAGTAAAAACCCACAAAAAACACATAAAATATAAAAACACATGAACTATATAAACAAAAATACTCAAAAGCTTTCTGAATCCTAATCAGATAATGAAATTAATAAGTAAATGTAGAAAAGTAAGTAAATGTGTAAATTCATTTCACAATACCATTAAAGAAAGGATAAATAACTGATATTGTGTTAAGGAGGCTAATGATCAAATAAATTCTTATAACAGTCTATAAATGTGATGCTTTTTAAAAATTATTTATAAAAATAGAGTGATTTAAGTGAATTCTTCCACAACAACAACAAAACATACACAAGCTAGCTCTCATCATTATTGTCTCACGACTTAGTCAGTTTTAGTCAGGCTGACTTTAACTAGCTATAAGTTATATATTTCTTCCCAACTAACGTTAGTTATCTTAGTATTGTAATCATCACTTACCCAGAATAACAGCTCCTTGAATTGTAACAAGAAATGTGTTCTGGAGAAAGCAATTCCTTGCTTTTTTTGTGAAATCACTCCAGCTCGAGGCGGCATGGTTTTCCTCATCAGCAATGTTGTTCTCCATTTTCATGCGGCCTAGTTAGCTAGTAAGCAAATTGACGTTCGCTATCTAATAATACTGATGACTAAAATATATGAATCAGTTTTAGACAGCTTAGTAATTGGTCTTTGTTTGTACTTTTGTTGTGTTTTGATTCAACTGATTCTGAAGATAGAACTCTGACAAATGTCATGGTAATAAACTGCATTCAAACAAATCTCAGTGCTACAGGTAAGATCATAAAAGCAAGGTAAAAAACATCAGTGTAAAATATCTATAAACAGTGCGACGACATTTTTGTGCAAGGTTAAAACTCATAAATTTCCATAGATGCACTGGTGGGTGAGAATTGAGACCTTATATTCAATCCTAGCAGAAAGGGGAAGCCAGTGAAGTGAGTGGAGAATGGGTGTGATGTGGTCGTACTTTCGCACTCTCATCAGGATCCTTACATTCACTCTCTCTCTCTCTCTCTCTCTCTCTCTCTCTCTCTCTCTCTCTCTCTCTCTCTCTCTCTATATATATATATTTATTGAACAACTTGTTTCAGCTCTGTCATAATTAATTAAATAATTAATTAGGGTGCTTTTTGCACATACAGCAAAGTCCCAGCAGGCCATATTTTTGCCAGTTGGCGTGATTGATGTTTTTCCACTAAAAACTCTATAAGTAGGCAATATCACATTTGATCAGTTAGATTTATGTTTGAAGGGTGGGTGGCCGTAGCTCAGTTAGTGCGTTGGGTTGGGAACCGGAGGGTCGCTGGTTTCTTGCCCCCCTACAGACCAAAGTACTTCCTCTCTCTTCTCTTCCTCACTTCCTCTGCTGCCTAAACCTCCGTTTGTCTCAGTTAACATGAAAACGTGCAAACCACATTTTCCAAAATCTTTGAAATAATCGTTTTTAGAGGCAAATTCTCTGTTTGCATGTAAACAAAAGGGCACAAATGAAGGGAAATGCCTCAATTTTTCCAAATAACCATTTATGTGTAAACGGTACGTATGATGTAGGGACTTTATTAATGAGACAGTGGATGGCACCATTGGTTGGCTTCCTTCATATGTATGCTACAGTTAACTGTTTTTGAGAGTTGTACTATAGGCTCTCTCTGCAAGCAAGTCAGTTGTTACATAATTCAAGTAATATAGATATTATAATAATATGATATATAGGTATATATTATATAATCTAATATTTTAATATAAGTAGATACAAGAGTAAAGGTTCAATACTTCTATCAGAAATAAGGAGGTAGCCAGTTGACTACCGCCGAATTGCATATAATTGCAATTGCTTTTTTATGAATTTTGAAAAAGTGGAATGAACTGTTCAAATGATATGACAGATGACAAATAAAAAAATAAATGTCACTAAAAATCTTATTTATTTTATCAGTGTTTTTTTTTGTTTATCATGTAGGCCTAATTCAATATTATATAGGCCTATTGTAAAAGTACCAGTAGGCCTACATTTCACAAAGTTAACAAGGTGCCAGGCTGTTGCCTAGCAGGTGAATTTCATTGAGAAGGTCTAGCTTAACAGTTAAACTTTTTTTATGTAAAATGTTGAATTCTTGGAAATATGCTTTTCGGCACAGTTATATTATCCATGTAACAAATGCATGTGTAAAACAAGAAACGTTCACAAACGGCCTCTTGGCTGACTGCATACTTGAGCGTTTTTTTAAATCTTACATTAATTTACAAGTGACGTTTTTTTTTTTACTTTTTCGATAAAGTTTTCTGAAAAAAAGGGCGGGACTTCGGGTATATCGTCACTTCTTGAAAGTATTTACGTAGTTTCCGCTAGTTGTAACACCGCGCCACCGGAGAGCCGCTGATAAACAACCGCTTCTCGATATCGACATTCCTTTGTTTAGCGTTAGCTAAAATCTTAGACCCGACGATGGCTGATAAGATGAGTATGTCTCTGGACGACATTATCAAGCTCAATAAGAAAGGAGGAAGCGGCCGCTCAGGAGGATCGTCCAGGACCGGTGGAAGTTCAGGCCGGGCCGGTGGATCGTCGAGGCCGATGCGGAGTCGACAGAATAACTTCAACCGTGAGAGAAACAACAGATCCACACCGTATACCAGGGTATGAAAGAGAAGCCTTTGCCGTTGAGCGACAGTTGAAATGAAAGTAACGTGGCGTGGTGTTTTAATAATGTGTCCATAATTCCTTAATAGCATGTTAGCATTACATGCTAATAGATTTCCCCTAACTACGTGTGGTTAGCAGCTAACGGTGAGCTAGCTAGCTACAGAAGCTAGCTAGAATCCTGAATTACCTGAAAGAAAATTTCCATGCCCCGCCTGTATTACTTATGGTTTACATTGTGTTTTTGTCTATTTGATAGTTGTATTTAGAAACAATACGGTGACGTTAAGTCAGCGTCATTATAGCGCTTCCCCACGTGACACCAAAGAGTACCTGTAACGTGCTTTGTATCTGAAGCTATTGTCGGTGTCCTGAAATGTTGCTAGCTACAACATCCAGTATATAAAATGCTATAGTCCTTCTTTACAATGGAAGGAACGGTAGGAAACACTTGAATCTCAAAAAGAGTGAAAATTGTTGACATTTTTGTTTCTTTTGAAGAAAAGCCATTATCTCCTTATTGTGTTTATTTGTTTGTTGGACTGAACTGGATGATTCTCCTGGCTGGAATCCCAATACTTTTTTAAAAAAAATTTTTTTATGGACAACTTAATTGTTTGTTTAAAACAGTGACCTCACACACACTACTTCTGTTATTGTTGTGCACGTGACCAATAAAGAACCTTGAATCTACTGGACTTGTGTGGTTCCTCATCTCAATCAAGCCTTTATAGCCTGCAGATGTGACATATTTAGTGTTTTAACTAAGAATCACCCTGTTAATCTCTCATCTCACTCATGTATTATGTGTGGTCAAGAAGGGCTGGGCACTATATCCATTTTTTATATATATGGTGAGATATTGTCTTAAATTTTGGATATCATGACTACAATACAGTTTTAATGATATCATTTTCTTAACTTGCTAGACTTTTTGGCTGTTTCCTTTACCCACTTAGTCTTTGTATCCACATTATTTGTGGTTATTTATCAAAACTCATTGTGTAAATTTTTTTTTTGTGAAAGCACCAATAGCCAACCCTACAATATCGCCAAATATGGTAACAAATAACATGATTTTATTTTCTCCACATTGCCCAGCTCTACAATCGAGTAATATTTCCTCATCACCAGTGCACTTTTTGATTGTATTTGAGAGAATGTGTTAAACCTGGGGACATTGTTTTCTCTTGTTACTCTCTGCAGCCCAGAGAGTTACCAGACAAATGGCAGCATGACATGTTCGAGGAGCACACTGGTGGACGCAGAGGTCAAAGTCCAGGAGCAGAAAGAAGTGTAGAAAGTAGTAGTGGCAAGCTGCTTGTTTCCAATCTGGACTTCGGCGTCTCTGACTCAGATATCAAGGTGAATTACTAAACCCATTAATCCATGTTGCTAGCTCAACCTTTTGTGAACATAACTGACTTTTATTTGTTTTACTTTGCTCCCCAGGAGTTGTTTGCAGAGTTTGGGACATTACAGAAAGCATCAGTGCACTACGACCGGTCTGGTCGCAGTAAAGGGACTGCAGATGTTCACTTTGAGACTAAAGCGGAAGCACTTAAAGCCATGAAGCATTATAATGGTGTCCCTCTTGATGGTGAGGATTTGGTTTTAATGCTAAATTAGCATTGTCATACTAGGTTTGCTTGTATAAAAGTACTAACAAACAAATGCTCACTTTTTATTTTTTAGGCCGTCCCATGAAAATCCAGCAAGTGTCTTCAGATGTCGACACAGAGAGTAGACCATCTACACAGAGGTAAGGCTGCATTCACATTGCCTGCGTCGGCGGTCCGGCAGAAACGCAGGTCTTTCCATTTAGTTTTGAATGGCGGTAGTTTAAAAGCAGCAAGAAGTTGAGGCAGACTCTACTTTTGTAGAAATGCATCCCCACAAAATGCAAGCTCTGAACTGCAAGGAGTTTGTGTAATAGCTGAATGTTTCCTTCAACAACAAAGCAGTCGCTGTGACGCACTCAATTTTTTTTTCTCTGCTCCTGTGAAATAAAGTTAGGGCTTGGCAAAATGGAGAAAATCCTATATCACAATATTTTTGACCAGTTAGCTCTATCGATGCCACGATATTGTAATGTTGACTATTGGTGCCTTTACAAAATATGTACACAATGAGATTTTTGAGAAATCATCGGTAATGTGGATATAATGACTAAGTGGGTAAAGGCAAATAATAGAACAGTTAAAACCATTCTGGTAAGTTCACAAAATGACATAATTCTACTATATTTTAGCCCAGACCAGGAAATTACACCACAAAATCTCAGACGATATCTAATCCCCAATCACGGTATCGATATATCAAAATATTACCCGGCTCTAAATAAAGTTGCCTGTAAGTGCGGTCGGAAACAGATCTGTATATGATCTAACGGAAAAGTCATTGTGAAATATATGAAGTCTACTTGTGCTTTGTTGGGGGTATTTAATTGACACGCCCCACCACCATGCGGCAAATCGCGGATTGCATATTTAGTGTGTTGTGCTGTGATTGCAGTTTGATAATATAGGTGATTGTGAACTATCTGGGGAAATGGGCAATATTTATAAAACGTGCTTGCTTTACTAACAGTCACAGCATCCATGTATCAGTATTTGGTGCTTATTATAATCTAAAAAATGTCTGCTCTTTTTGCAGTTCAAACAGAGGTTTTGACCGCAGCAGGCTTGGACAGCCCAAGGTTGAAAGGAATGAATGGAGCAAAGGCGGCGACCGGGGCGAAAGGAGGCAAGGTGGCGGCAGGGGAGGTTTCAGGGGTCGTGGTAGAGGAGGTGGAAACAGACCCCAACTTTCTGCAGAGGAGCTGGATGCCCAGTTGGATGCTTATAATGCCAAAGTATGTACTCGGGTTGCATGAAAACATTATTTTTGACTATACGTTTTGACACTCATTGCTAATTTAATAATCACGTTTCTCATGACTTTCAGATGGACACCAGTTAGAAGAAAGGATGCTGCTCCTGTTTGTTTTTTTTCTTTTCGGTTGATCGGATATGATGGATTGGACTTTATTACAAATTTTTTTTTGTGTGTTTTTAAGCCATTTTTTTATTGAGAGGACCATTATATTCTGTTTTTAATATTTCTCAGTATTTTTGTAGCCATGTTTTCTGGGGCAACTTTGTTTTGAGGATTTATTTCCTAGGCCACCAGCCCCTGTGCTCTTTTCTAAATGTATAGACAATTGCTATAAAGCTGCAACAATGCTTTTTTTCTTCTTAAATCATCAATGGTTTGACAAACTGTTTAATTTAATGTGAAAATGTTAATGTATATCAGTTCTGTCATTTGGTACTGTATACTTGACATATGGACATATTTCAAAGGGTTTTGTACATAAATAATTATACTGAATTGTCTTTCTGGTGTTTGCTTATTCAGAAATTTCTCTTCCCTAGAAAATATATTTAGAATTTTTTTTTTTTTAATGAAAAACAAAGCTTTTCCTGTTTCTGTATAAATTTCTTAAAATTTTAAGGTCAAACTTAAACACGTGTGTGTGTATATGGATAGATAACAACTTTTATTGTGTATTAATAGATCAGTCCGCTCAAGCTATTCAGAGTGTAGAAGGGTCATCAAACCTAACATTTTCTTGCATAAGTGGTACAAGCCTTTTAAACATGGAATGCCTAACTGGATATGTATTCTCCATAATTCAGGTCGTCCTAGTCAAAAAGAACATTTCAGATACCCACAATGCCATTTATCCTATTCGGAATGAATTTTCTAGATATCTGGAATATAATCCGTACAGGGGAAACTCACATTTTCAGATTTTTTTTTTTTTAAATTTCAGATAGCTGATATGGAAAACATTACATGTATAATGTAATTTTGTAATTTTCTGTCACTACAAATATTCACAATTGATTAAGACTACTAAAATGCGATTTCAGATATTTACAATTAATGACTTAAAAACACTGCACTTGTATATTTCAATAAATGTATACTGTAGGTAAACGGATGCCTGAACATAGGTATCGTTATTAACTTACATGTACCCTAATTTGGTCAAATGGTAGTGACCGAGAATAGAAAGAGACGCCAGAACTACTACAGTATTCACAGTAAAGTTAAAATCATAAAAATGTGTTAGTAAACTATGCAAGAAATGTTTGGTGGAGCGCGGCACCGCACTGCACTTCTCTTGCGTGCAGCGTGCGCAGGCCTGTTCACGGTACTTTGTTGCGCGCGTGCGCGGCGCCGGGGCGGCGCCGTTCCCTTGTTCGCCATACTTGCACTGGAGCGACGAACGCACTGAACGCTACTGTAAAGGCACCTGAAATCACTACTTCATTAAATATAAAGGTAAGTCACTCAGTCTCAAGGGCGGCCAATAACACATATTTTAGAAAATTCTGAACCGTTGCACATCGCTGAAACCGCTCTCCGTCAACTGATAACTTGTCAGGCTAATGTTAGCCGCAGGCTCTGGTTAGCTTGGCTGAATTGTTCCCAATTGAGCGAACCAGCTAGCCAGCCACTAGTCTCTTTCTTCAGTCCCACCCTTTATCAGAGGGTCAAGGCGAAGAAAGGTTTAGGCCCTATTGTTAAGTATAGCTAACTCAATTAATCACTCAGACTAGGTTACTTTTATGACGCTACCAGTGTGCTGTCAATAGAGGTAACGGTTTTCTGAGAAGATGCCAGTCTACTGTGGTAGCGACGCGTTAGCTAGCTAACTTACCACAGTCATGACATGTAGCGTTAAGGTACCGTTTTTTATCGCTGCGGCTAGCAATCTTGACTTGATATACTTGTGGACGTTTCTAATTCAGTAGCATTGGGAAAAGGCCATAGATGTTTTATTACTTCTTTCAGGGAAATATTGTTTTATTTATAGGAAAACATTTCTTTTTACATCTTTTTCATTGTATTCTTTATTACTTGAACTTTCTTCTTTGTGCCAGTCCAGCAGGAACCGAAAGGGATTAGATATATTGTGACGCTGCC
The DNA here is from genome assembly GCA_013375575.1 of Percina caprodes. Lineage (NCBI taxonomy): Eukaryota > Metazoa > Chordata > Actinopteri > Perciformes > Percidae > Percina > Percina caprodes. The sequence goes on from JABXJD010001315.1 coordinate 11,344, forward strand.
CTGCAGTTTGTTATTGTTAATATTTAAATACATTTACTCAGAAGAAAACCATGCCAGACAGAAGATGGAAACTTTAGTGAGACAGTGAGTCAAGCAGACTCCAGCCTTCTGTGCATTTCCTCTGTATATATGGATTAGAAGGTACTAGCTTTGTATTGTTTAGGGAACAGTTGGGTGGGGTGGGCCTGTCACTCACATTGGATTCCAGTGAAATCCTGACATTTCTTAATGTTGATATTATGCATGACAGTGCTTGATGAGGCTTTTTATATTAGTTTGGTCTAATTCCTTCATTCTTCTCCCTTAAGCCATTTGAACTGTAAAAACAAAGCACATATGATCAAGCTGAATGTGATCAAGAAATCATACTTCCTTTTCAAGTGGTATTTCAAAAATATAAAAACATAGACACCTAAATGAAAAGAGAAAAGCAGATAAGAGATAAAGAGAAAAGCACCTCTCCTGTCATTACAAAAACCCTTGATACCGATTTTGTCTCTTGCCGATATCAAATTTAGTTATGCAAAACCGTGGAGTGGATTTTGAAATCAAAGGAAAGTTTAATAAAAATAGTGGACTATTTTTGCTGCAGTGTTTTGTTTTATGAGCCACCCTACTGGGTCTACACAGTAATTTCCGTAAAAGTTGAATGATATTTGAATTCACATTCCTATTATCCTTAAGGTACCAGAGTACTTGCCTCAACTAAACCCTATTAATAATATTATAAGAAGGGATCATAGAAAATCTGGGCAACCAGTTGAGGTAATAATATTTTACAGATGCTTCTTTGCACTTGTTGCTGGTGCCATCAGGTACAATGTGTATAGTAGTGAATATTAAGAAAGAGCAAATTACATTTTTGAGCAGTTTCTTTGGACCCTGCTCAGGCACGTATATGTCACTGCAGACTAAATGTCAGTCGACAGTGTTCGTTCCATTACTGCTTGCTAACATTCCTCTGATGGCTGCTAGTTTCTGCAGGTCAGAGGAGAGACTCAGGAAGAGGTGTGTTCGGGAGGAATCTGTACAGTGATAATCACCACTGACTTTACAATTGTTGACTGTAACTGAGTAATTATTTTTACTGCCTCCATTTTAAATTAGTCTTAGTAACATAGTAATAAGAGAATGTTATGTAAGTAATGTGTTTGTTCCCAGATGGTGGTAAATGTAATAATAATTCATACTGTTTATTGATGCCCAGTGGAGAAATTACAATTTACACCCTGAGCGGTTGGTGGGGGGGTACCTTGCTCAAGAGCACCTGGCGGTGCCCAGGAGGTACAGTGGCATCTCTCCAGCTACGAATCCACACTCCCGACTTTGGTCTGTACAGGGACTTGAACCAGCAGAATACCAGAATATTTGAATGTTCGTGCGAGGTATTAGGTATTCGATTTCCAGTTTGGAGTTCAATTATTTTCTTGGAAAAATGCAGGCTGAAATTCACTGTGGTTTTGTAGGGATTAAGATGCTAGCTAAATGCCCGCAACCAGACTGATATGTGTAGGTTTGTATGGTCATACTGCCGCAGCCTGGTGTTGTTATTTTAAGGAAAAATAGTTAGACAATGTTGCATTAAGTGACTTAAAGTAAACAACCAACACTAAGGTGGTGTAGGAGAAGGTAAATTTAAGGAATGGACACAAATCATAGTGATTCAAATTAGAGCCCGACCGATAAAGGATTTTTAAGCCTCAAACAAATATTTGGTTATTTAAAAATCTGAAATCAATTCAATTTTATTTATATAGCGCTAAATCACAACAACAGTTATCTCATTGCGCTTTTCATAAAAGAGCAGGTCTAGACCGGACTCTGGGATGTTATTTACAGAACCCAACAGTTCCATCCAGAGTAAGCACTAGGCAACAGAGGAAGGAAAAGGAAAAACTTCCTTTAAAAGGCAGAAATAGGAAAAGTTTTGATAAATGTATAAAAATACAAACTCAAGATATTAATCTTAAAGTCCTTTTAAACAAAAACACAAAAAAAAAATCAGTGTTGCCAACAGGGACTGTAGAGCGCCCTCTAATGGACAAACTATGCAACGCCAGCGCTCATAACATGGTTATTCATTTATCAGAATCATTTGTCAATATAAATGATTCAGTTTTTGTTTTTTTATCAGCCATTATAAATGCTGAAACCAATAGATTGGGAAATGCCTAAAATTGGCTGATAATATTGGCCTGTTGATATTGGTCGGGCTCTAATTCAAATGTCTATACTGCATTGTTTAACAAAAGATTCAAGGCCTGTGTAGTTCTGCAGATGAGATGGCTTTGTTGTGAAGTGCATTTTCTTGGCGTGAATAAAGCTTTTCCTGCTTTTGTTACTCAGCTTTGTTAAGCTCTTCCTGCTTTTGTTACTCAGTATATTTCAGCAGAGGCGGAGAGCTTAGACCTTCGCCAAGGTGCGTTCATGTGCTCCTTGTATGGTCCCTTTTCTGGGTTGGGATGTCGTTTTCCAACTCTGGTGCGTTCAAGTGCTTTTAGTTGTAATGTGGAAACAACATGGACGCTACAAAGAAGATGTGTTGTGTTTGATTGCTTAGTGGGTTTAAGCAAAACGTCGATGGCTGTTTCCAGTATTTGCGGGACAACGAAGAGCCAAGGAAGGCGATCAGATGAGCCATGAACTATGATCAGCATGATTTTTTTCCGATTATTCCGACCCCACCTGAATGCAGCGCCAATGCCCTATCTCGCAATGTTAACAAAAGTGCAAAGTAATTTGTGTATCTGCCCCCTGATCTGGATCTGCTCCAAAATTGAATAGGGTTCTTCCTCGGCCCATGCTACACCCTTCCTCCAAGTTTCATAAAAAATGTGGCCAGTAGCTTTTCTGTAATCCTGCTGACAGACAAACAGACAAAAGGCTGTTTACTATCAAAATGTCTTCATATATACATTACATGTCATTTAGCTGACACTTGTTTTATCCCAAGCGACTTAAAATTGCTGTATACTGTTTGAAGTATTCCGGCATGAATTTGGGAACTAGCATGCAGTTTTATATTTGAGTCAATTGATTTCATCTACCAATCATATGAGAGGAACGCAACACTAACTAACGAAGAGCTTAAAGTACTCGGGCCTGGTGCCGGATTTCTGGGGTATGACTATTTTAGAAAAATAAATAAATTAAAAGGTCCACATGGGAATCAAACTTCCTTGTTTTGCCAGTCAAATTAACTTTATAGAGGGCATACTGAAACATGACACTGTGGATCCCCCCTTGAAACATTTTTTTCCTCCATTTTAAGCCCTCTGGGGTTTGAGTAACTTGCTCAGGGACACATTGGTTGATGTGTCAGTGGGATTCAAACACAGGTCTCCCAAACCAAAGGAGTGTGTCATAGCCACTGCCCCATCACCACCCCCTCATAGGAATTGTATGACCTTGTTATCCAGTGTTTTATGTGCCCAAAAGTAATGCTGTGCTTGTAATTCAGATTGTTAATCAACAAATGGTATTTAACCATTCAGACACTAAAGTAATAATACCCTGCCAGGGAGAGGCATTTTATTCCGGTAAATGAAGCCTCAATCATGAATCTCAAATGTGTTGCGAGGATATCACACAGCAGCCAGAGTTAGGTCGGCAGCCTCAGTAGTGTGTGGAGAAACGCTGCTGCTGCCGCTTTAACTGCACAACCTCTCAGGTGCACACCAGAGCAGCTACAGATCCAGTAGGCTGAACACTTTCCATCAGTATTCCTCACTTACATTATTGTTGTGGTCATCTGTCTGTCCAGTGATTTACAACCTCTTCCCCAAGAGGCAAGTGTTCATTAGGAATATTAGGAGTTCTCTGCATGCTATGTGTTTGAAATACTTTGTTTTTCTTAAATTTTCTTACTGTTTTTCTTAACCCTACCTGCTTTATTTGTCTCCCCTTGCATCCCCTCTGTCTCCAGACATGGCTGAGGATGATGTGACTCCGGAGCAGCTAGCAGCTATTGCCGCAGAAAATGAAGAGCCAGAGCCGGTAAACTACAAGCCGCCAGCCCAAAAGTCGGTGAAAGAGATCCATGAGATGGATAAGGATGATGAGAGCCTACGCAAATACAAGGAAACCCTGCTTGGCAATGGAGCCTCTGAGGCTGGTAATGCTGTGTGTGTGTGTGTGTGTGTGTGTGTGTGTGTGTGTGTGTGTGTGTGTGTGTGTGTGTGTGTGTGTGTGTGTGTGTGTGTGTGTGTGTGTGTGTGTGTGAGATTAATGAGGAGTCCAGGGAGGTGTTCGTTTGAGAGGTTGGATGCACCTTTGATCCTAGCATGGAAGAAGCTTTTTTTGAATAAGGTCATTAAATACGTACCATCTCAAAAGTAGGCTATAGGTGCTATAAAAAAGAAAATGCACAAAATGAAGATCTGTGACAATAAAGGTGGACTTGTTTATTGCCAAGGCGATAGATCAAATTAGATTTATTTAAAATGTGATAACAATAACTTATTTCACCAGTCAATGGCTGTTAAATGAACCATGAGCTTACGAGGTACAATTGAACACACCATTAAGTTTCCTTGGTGTTGTGCAGTAGCCGTGGTGTAAAGTGCAGCTGGTCTTCTCTGTGTTTTTAGCGGCAGACTGTGATACAGCCACACATTAGACTGTTTAGCTGTAAGTATTTTAACCATGTTTAAGCCAGCTACTAGCTAACGGTAAGCTAACGTTACCTACTGCCAAGTGTAGTGTTAACTAGTGTCGCATGCATTGCTTTTGTTACCTGTAACGCCGTTATGTAGCAGCAGAGAGCAGCGTGGACATTTATGAGGCACCAAAATCAACATTGTGCAATATAGGTTGTCTTTCCAAATGTCCTTTAAGTTAACTCAGACAACCAGAGGAGTTGTTTGCATTCAACATGCATACATTAATGACAATCTGTGACCTAGCGTTTTCCACTATGTTGAACCCCAGATTAATCAGTATGCATTCTCTTGGTAAAAATCAGTCTGAGAATAAAGTTAAGTCTTAATAAATGCTGAGGTTGTCCTAACTACAGCACAGCTGTCCTGATTTCACTTCCCCTGAGCCTGCTCACTTAGACAGCTGCTGGTTACAGAACCTGTGTCATGTGCAGGCCTCTTGTTTGGAGCCTGGTCTAAGTGGTATTTGTTGTCACCACAAACACCACTGATTGGTGTCTTACTTGACATCCTTACAATTTCTCTGGTTAACTGAACCATCTGTTTCTTTGATCCAATCTCAGATCCCGGTGTTAGTAATGTCCAAGTGACTCGAATGTCTCTCATCTGTGAAACCGCCCCAGACCCCCTGGTCCTGGACCTGCAAGGTGAGTCCATGTTGGTTTATGAAGCAGAAATGGAGATTACTTACTTGTTAAGTGTTTAGCATAAGTGAAAACAGGATGGAACTTATCAGCAATATGGGTGCCATCAGCTGATTTTGATAGTCAGCAAATTCGTCAATTTCAGCACTTTGAAAGTGCTAAACAAATAAAGGTATTATAAATTACAGGGGTCATAAGCAGCTCTTGTTGATCCAAACTTCAATAGTTTTGATAATCTACAGTATGTTACTCCAGCACATTCTCCACACATCATCTTAACACTAATGTTTTGCGTATCTAGTAGTTATGTTTGTCCCAGTCAAATATAGAACCACTATTGACCCCGCAACTGACTCTGACCTATTTTGATTTTCATCCAACATTGCTGTATTTACAGATCCGTCTGTGAAGGTTTGAATCTGTGCTGAGCATGCTGTAAATGAATATGGACTCACTGATTGCCTACAGAGGTAGAGAGGCATAGATGAGGTACATAGATTGGATGTTTTTTTTATTTTTTTATTTCTGATGGCTGATGGCTGTAAAAATGGACTTATGATAGTCCCAGTGGCCATTTAGCAGGTAAGTCCCTGTCTGTGGAGCTGCTTGTTCCCAACCGACCTAGATTTGAATCCATCCAGAACATTCTGTCCTGTGCTTTTCCTGCATCAAACATGATTCTCCTACTTTTTCAGCTAAAAATAATCACTGCCCACCCTGCAAATAGGATCAAAACAATTTAGACTTTGTCTGTAATTGTAGCCTGAAGTCACAGATAGCTAGTGATGCTGATATTCAGCACTTTAAATCAGATCATGTTCATATAATAAATTCTATAATCAAAAATGAACTCTTGTTAAAGAAATATCCCCAAATATTTATTCCCTAATGGGCTGCTAAAATTCTTAACAGCAATATATTTTTTTTAAGAATTTGAAACAGGAGTTTGTATTAACAGCTTAATGCAGTAAATAAAATTTGACAGGGCAAACAGGAGCAGATTAGAAAAAGAAATCAGGCTTCACACACACACACACACACACACACACACATATATATATATATATATATATATATATATATATATATATATATATATATATATATATATAGGGGTGGGAATCAGTTGGCACCTTTTGATTCCGATTCAGAGGCCAACGATTCGATTCTAAACAGATTATCAATGTTTTTATATACATTTCCATGCGAGATTTAAAAAAAAAAAAAATGAGTTTTTTAGATTTTGACATGTAGTATTTGGCACACACAAGTTTTAATGATTTTTTTTTTTGTCTACTGGGGGTCTTATTTTGTAGTCATTCCATGCTTAAGACTTCTCTCACAGTGATCTTCCATGTTTGAGGCTCAGTCAGGCTTCTTAGAACATGAAACTTGAGCTGGTAAGATGTAATGTCATAAAGTAGTCTATGTGTTTTGCCCAATTTCCCCGTAGCCCTTTTCAGCCTTGTGGAGGTGGACAATTTAGTCTCTAGTGTCTTTGGACAGGTCTTTGGTCTTGGCCATGTTAGTAGTTGGATTCTTCCTGATTGTATGGGGTGGACAGGTGTCTTTATGCAGCTAACGACCTCAAACAGGTGCATCTAATTTAGGATAATAAATGGAGTGGAGGTGGACATTTTGAAGGCAGACTAACAGGTCTTTGAGGGTCAGAATTCTAGCTGATAGACAGGTGTTCAAATACTTATTTGCAGCTGTATCATACAAATAAATAGTTAAAAAAATCATATATTGTGATTTCTGTTTATTTTTTTTTAGATTATGTCTCTCACAGTGGACATGCACCTACGATGACAATTTCAGACCCCTCCATGATTTCTAAGTGGGAGAACTTGCAAAATAGCAGGGTGTTCAAATACTTATTTTCCTCTGTGTGTGTGTGTGTGTGTGTGTGTGTGTGTGTGTGTGTGTGTGTGTGTGTGTATGTATGTATATATATATATATATATATATATACTTTTACTATTTATTTGTTTTAAATAATTATTAACTCATCAGAATCAAGCATCAAATTGTTCTAGAGAAAATCGCGATGCATCTAAAAATGCCACCCCTAGTAGTAACATGTCCACTATTATCTATGTTCATCACAAATTAATTTATATATCCACTTAGAAATCATAAAATAAAAGACACTCCTTTATAACTGTAGAACTTGATTGGTGATGGTAATGAAATTCTCTCTTTGTACTCTTGGTGATGGTGAAGTTCTTTGTTGCTAACGGCTGACAATTCATTAGCCAAAGGTGTAAGAAACAAGACTCAGCAGACTTAAAAACATTGAATAACAGGTCACCCTCAGATTCTTTATAGTGTGTAGCTGTTTGAAAATGTACACATTTATTTAGAAAATATTGATGCCTGTGCTTTTTTTCCTTTTGGTTTGTATCAGGAGACCTGGAGGCCTTTAAGAATCAGTCGTTTGTTCTGAAGGAGGGCGTTGAATACAAAATAAAGATCAGCTTTAAGGTAAGAGCTGTGCTAGATACAGCGATATACAGTTCATAGTCTGTCCTTGGTATTCACTGCCATGAAAATGGCGGACACGACTTCCAGAATTAATTGTGGAAGATATTCCAGTTGTTGGCAAAATAGAAGTCTAATGTGACAATATCTCTCACAGTAAACTGAAGCTGAGTTTGGTGTGAGCTCTGAGGTAAATGGCTTTAAGACCAGTAAAGGACATGTAAGCTGTATCATACTAATTAGCAATGATCCCAGGAAATATTCAGTCCAATGTCATAATATTGATTCAGTATATTCATGGTATTGATATGCTATGCTTAAATGATATGGGTATCCTGAGCAGCACAGTAGCAGTAAAAATGAGCAGCACAATCATGTTATCTTCCGAGATATCTCAATGGAAGCAACTCTGCATTTTTTTTTCCAAGTCTTTGACATTTTATTTCAGGGACACTTTGCCTCAAGTCCTATAATTTCTAACCCTTGTTATTAGCCAAGCAGAACACATCTGTTGTTGTCTGTAAAAATGATTGTGTCTCCTCACAGGTGAACAGGGAGATTGTTTCGGGTCTGAAGTATGTGCAGCAGACATTCAGGAAAGGAATTAAGAGTGAGTTAACAATTTTAATGTCGACCTGTCTGACATAAAGTTTTACACCTGAGTGCAAATGTTCCTTTTTTTGGGTCTGATTGCAATGAGAGGTAACTAGGACTACAGTTAAAACTAGTCTGCTGGCCAACACAGGCACATACACATACCATTTGATGACATACTATGACTTTTTCGACTCTTTTTGACTTACTATACTATGACATTTTTACATACTAAGGCTTTTTATGACACACTTACAATGACTTTTAATCAACTTACTATATATACTATGTCTCTTATGACTTTTTCCAACATTCTATGAAATTTTTTTGACAAGCTGTTTTGTGACTTTTAAACATACTTATGCCCCCTGTATTTTAAGGAAGAACATTTATTTATTTACAATATTCATTCAAAAAGAAAATTGGTGTCCTTAAAAGGTTGGATTTTCCTAATTTTTTAATTAAGACATTAAGATAAATTTCCAAAAGATGTTTTTTTTATTCCTCTTTTAATCAACTTTAACATGGGTGTGTAAACGTATGCAAGCCAGTGTGTGTGTGTGTGTATGTGTGTATGTATATATGTATAGAATACTGTGTAATCTACGCAATTACAGTCTCTCTCTCTGACCATAGTCTCCATTCTTATCTGTTACCAGTTGATAAATCGGATTACATGGTGGGGAGCTACGGGCCTCGTTCCACTGAATATGACTTCCTGACCACGATTGAGGAGGCTCCTAAAGGCATGATGGCCCGCGGCACCTACGTCATCAAATCCAGGTTTACTGACGATGACAAGCACGACCACCTGTGCTGGGAGTGGAACCTCAACATCAAGAAAGACTGGAAAGACTAAGAGGCCTTTGTGTTCGGGGGCAGAGGGAACCAAAATCCCCCAGCCCTGTTGGTTCCTCAGCCACACCCCCCATCCCCACCCTGTATCCACCAGTTCTGCCTTGTTTGTTTTGACTTTGTCGTGCATTCCATGCCTTAGTTAATGCCTCGCTGTCTTAATACCCTGGCATTCTTCCCACCTCTCTGTCAGCATCTTTAGCCCCCCCCCAACACTCACGTCATCTGTCCGTCCATATAGCACCTCCCTATCTGCCCAACAATTCATTGACTGCACACAACTCCTGTTCAACAACCTGTCATCCTCGCTCCAAACCCCTATCTGTGCCATATAGCACCTTTCTTCCTTACACCTGGTCCTGTTTTTCTTTTGTCCCGGATGTTTGCTGCTTGAAGAGATTAATTCCGCCTTCCACTTCTCCAGAAGGGTGTCTTCCTCTCTCAGTATAAAGTACATGTGGAAAAGCAACTGTACAATCAACTTTTGTTTGCCTGTTTTTATATAACTGTATCAATGGTTGTGTAATGTGACTGTATTTACATCACTGTCAAGCAGCTGTTGTGTCCATAGCAGGCCCCACCACATCCCCCCCTACAGTTTTTCTTTGCTTGCTGTCTTTTGATATAATTACCAATACCTGCCTTGTAAAAACAATTCATTCAGAGCTGCTCTACTGAGCCTCTCTCCCTTCCCCAGGGTTCAAAATTTGACCAGCTCCTTAATAGATTATCATAGTTTTTTGGCTGCCACTTGCAAATTTTACCAGCATTTGGCTGGTAAATAGTGCTAATTTTGAACCCTCCTTTCCCTACATGTTTTCTCCCACTTCCCTTCAAATGGGGACTGGAGCCAAAGTGAACAAGGGAATAATAAGTAAAAGGTTAAAAAAATAAAGCTGCCTTATGTATAGACTCATGTCTAAACCTATTGTCTATTTAGCATGCCTTGTGAGCACAAGCAGTGCTTGTTGTCTGTAGGGCTTACTCTCACAACCAACCAATAACAAATCTGTAGCCCTGTTGTAGCAGAGACTGATTATACAGTTTGCAGGCTCTGCGAAATGAACTTGTAATTGGAGCAAACTGAATGTTAACGACTGGAGAAAAGATACCAAACCCAGCGAAAAATCAGTATTGATGAATCTCGCCATCAATGTTCCTTTTAGCCACGAGGCCTTAGCACTAACTATGATCATGCAGAGAAAAACAAATGTTTCTAATTTAGCCTTTTTATTTGTTGTTTCCCTTTGCCTTAATGGATATCATTCCCCTTCAAAGCCCCCTCCCCCAACCCCGCTTGTTCATATTGCTTTAGAACTCGTAGCGTGCAGTCAGGAAATCCTAGGTGTGGAGAAGTAGTACCAGAGAAAGCACAGGAGGAGGCTGAGCCAGCACCGTCTGCTGCTCCGTGAGACCTCAACAGTGTCTGGTCCCACAGACAGATGCTGGTAGTAAAGAGAGAACACTGACCAACAGTGACCCTCTCAGAAAGAAGAAAGCAGTGAAAGGAAGGGTCAGGCGACACTACCAAAAGAGAAACCCATGCTCAGTATTTAATGAGAGAGGAGGATTTGATTTTGAAACACAACTGACCAGAAACATTTAATTGAAATCAAGTTGTACTGTAACAGAACATATGGATGTAAAACTTTTTTTTTTTTCTTCTGATGATGTTAACTATGTAATCCTGCTCCATACATTCCTTCACATTGTACAGTTTCTATGAAAACGCTGGCATCCTGGTGGGGTTGTATATTCTTTTATCATTTGTGATTGCTCTTATCGGCCAATGAAGAGTTTGCTGAATTTGGCCTTCACTGACGTTTTGCAAAGTCTCATATTTTAATGTGTGTTATGTGTGCTAATAAAAGGGATATTACACAAAGTTCAGTTTACTCATAAATACCACTGTGAAAAGACTTGATTTTTTTGTGTATCTAGTGAAGTCTTGAGAAAATAATTTAGGGTTGTGTCAGCTAAACATAACAGTCTGTTTTCTGGAGTCATTGGATGTCAAAAAATCATAGTACAGTAAGCCGAATAAAAAGGACGTAGTACAGTATGTCAAGTCTTGTAAATGTCGATAAAGTCATAGTATAAGTTGAAAATAGCTAATTTTAATTTCAAAATCCATTGAAACAGATTTACTTCCATAAAAGTATAGTATGACGAAAAAAGCCATAAAACACCATTGTATAGTATTTCAAGTCATGTCAAAGATAGTCATAACAAGTCAGTGTAGTCGAGTTGAAAAAGTCAATATTGTCCTAGTACAGTATATCTATTGAAAAATTCATAAAAAGACAAAAATTATGTCCAAAAAGGCAATAGTATAAAAAAAGACATAGCATAGTATGTTGAAAAAAATGATAAAAAACCATAGAATAGTGTGTAGAAAAAAGCCTCAGTTTATTATGTTAAAAAAAGTGATGGTATAGTAAGAAGAAATGGTATAGTATGTCGGAAAAGTGATAAAAAGCCATAGTATAGTATGTAGAAAAAAAGGTTTAAAGCCGTGTGTAGTATGTCAAAGAAAGACATGGTATGGTAAGTCTAAAAAATGTATAAAAAGCCATAGTATAGTAGGTATACTATAGGTAATATATAGTGTGTCAAAAGAAGCCATAGTATAGTATGTCAAAAAATGACATAGTAGAGTGTGTCAAAAAAGTTGACAAAAAGCCAAAATATAGTATTTCAAAGAATGACATAGTATAGTATGTTGAAAAAAGTGATTAAAAAGCCATGGTATAGTATGTTGAAAAAGCCATAATATAGTATGTCGAAAAAAAATGGATAAAAAGCCGAAGTATAGTATTTCAAAGAATATATAGTATAGCATCGAAAAAAAGCCATGATATAGTATGCAGAAAAAAATTATAGTATAGTATAGTATAGTAGGTCAAAAAAGTGATTAAAAAGCCATGATTTAGTATGTTGAAAAACGTTTTGAAAAAAAGCAATAGTATAGTATGTCAAAAAAAGTGATTAAAAAGCCATGTGACAGTATGTGAAAAAAAGCCATAGTATAGTATGTTGAAAAAAAGTGATAAAAAAGCCATAGTATAGTATGTAAAAAAAAAACATAGTATAGTATGTCGAAAAAAAGCCATAGTAGAGTATGTCAATAAAAGTGATAAAAAAAAGCCATAGTATAGTATGTCGATAAAAGTAGCCATAGTATAGTATGTCAAAAAAGTGATGAAAAAAGCCATAGTATAGTATGTCGATAAAAAAAGCCATAGTATAGTGTGTCAATAAAAAGCCATAGTATAGTATGTCAAAAAAGTGATGAAAAAAAGCCATATTATAGTATGTTGATAAAAGTGATGAAAACAGCCATAGTATAGTAAGCTGATAAAAAGCCATAGTATAGTATGTCGAAAAAAGGAATAAAAAAGCCATAGTATAGTATGTCGATAAAAGTGATGAAAAAAGCCATAGTATTGTATGTCAAAAAAAGCCATAGTATAGTATGTCGATAAGAGTGATGAAAAAAGCCATAGTATAGTATGTCAAAAAAGCCATAGTATAGTATGTCGATAAAAGTAGGCATAGTATAGTCGAAATAAAGTGATAAAAAAAGCCATAGTATAGTATGTCGATAAAAGTAGGCATAGTATAGTATGTCAAAAAAAGCCATGGTATAGTACGTCGATAAAAGTGATGAAAAAAGCCATAGTATAGTATGTTGATAAATGTGATGAAAAAAGCCATAGTATAGTATGTTGATAAAAGTAGCCATAGTATAGTATGTCAACAAAAAGCCATAGTTTAGTATGTTGATAAAAGTGATGAAAAAGCCATAGTATTGTATGTCAAAAAAGCCATAGTATAGTATGTCGATAAAAGTGATGAAAAAAGCAATAGTATAGTATGTCACAAAAAGCCATAGTATAGTATGTCGATAAAAGTGATGAAAAAAGCCATAGTATTGTATGTCAAAAAAACATATAGAATGTCAAAAAGTGATTAAAAAAAAGCCATAGTATAGTATGTCGATAAAAGTAGCCATAGTATAGTATGTCAAAAAAAGCCATAGTATAGTATGTCAAAAAAAGTGATAAAAAAGCCATAGCATAGTATGTCGATAAAAGTAGGCATAGTATAGTATGTCAAAAATGCCATAGTATAGTATATCAATAAAAGTGATGAAAAAAGCCATCGTGTAGTTTGTCAAAAAAGTGATGAAAAAAGCCATAGTATAGTATGTCAATAAAAAGCCATAGAATAGTATGTCAAAAAAGTTATGAAAAAATCCATAGTATAGTATGTCGACAAAAGTAGCCATGGTATAGTATGTAAAAAAAAAGTAATAAAAAAGCCATAGTATAGTATGTCATAAAAAGTGATAAAAAAGCCATAGTATAGTATGTCGGAAAAAGCCATATATAGTATGTTAAAAAAGTGATGAAAAAAAGCCATAGTATAGTATGTCAAAAAAAGCCATAGCATAGTATGTCAAAAAAGTGATGAAAAAAGCCATAGTATAGTATGTAAAAAAAAGCTATATTATAGTATGTTAAAAAAATTATGAAAAAAAGCCATTGTATAGTATGTCGATAAAAGTGATGAAAAAAGCCATGGTATAGTATGCTGAAAAAAAGCCAAAGTATAGTATGGCGAAAAAAGCCATAGTAAAGTATGTTGAAAAAAGGAATAAAAAAAGCCATAGTATAGTATGTCAATAAAAGTAGCCATAATATAGTGTGTCAAAAAAGCCATACTATAGTGTGTCAAAAAAGCCATACTATAATATGTCGATAAAAGTAGCCATAGTATAGTATGTCAAAAAAGTGATGAAAAAAGCCATAGTATAGTATGTCGATAATAAAAGCCATAGTATAGTATGTCAATAAAAAGCCATAGTATAGTATGTCAAAAAAGTGATGAAAAAAAGCCATATTATACTATGTTGATAAAAGTGATAAAAACAGCCATAGTATAGTATGCTGAAAAAAAGCCATAGTATAGTATCTCGAAAAAAGGAATAAAAAAGCCATAGTATAGTATGTCGATAAAAGTGATGAAAAAAGCCATAGTATAGTATGTCAACAAAAAGCCATAGTATAGAATGTTGATAAAAGTGATGAAAAAAGCCATAGTATTGTATGTCAAAAAAGACATAGTATAGTATGTCGATAAAAGTGATGAAAAAAGCCATAGTATAGTATGTCAAAAAAGCCATAGTATAGTATGTCGATAAAAGTAGCCATAGTATAGTATGTTAACAAAAAGCCATAGTATAGTATGTTGATAAAAGTGATGAAAAAAGCCATAGTATTGCATGTCAAAAAAAGCCATAGTATTGCATGTCAAAAAAAGCCATAGTATAGTATGTCGATAAAAGTGATGAAAAAAGCCATAGTATAGTATGTCAAAAAAGCCATAGTATAGTATGTCGATAAAAGTAGTCATAGTATAGTATGTCGAAAAGAAGTGATAAAAAAGCCATAGTATAGTATGTCGATAAAAGTAGGCATAGTATAGTATGTCAAAAAAGCCATAGTATAGTATGTTGAAAAAAGTGATAAAAAAGCCATAGTATAGTATGTAAAAAAACCATAGTATAGTATGTTGAAAAAAGGCATAGTAGAGTATGTCAATAAAAGTGATAAAAAAGCCATAGTATAGTATGTCGATAAAAGTAGCCATAGTATAGTATGTCAAAAAAGTGATGAAAAAAGCCATAGTATAGTATGTCGATAAAAAAAGCCATAGTATAGTATGTCAATAAAAAGCCATAGTATAGTATGTCAAAAAAGTGATGAAAAAAAGCCATATTATAGTATGTTGATAAAGTGATGAAAACAGCCATAGTATAGTATGCTGAAAAAAAGCCATAGTATAGTATGTCGAAAAAGGAATAAAAAGCCATAGTATAGTATGTCGATAAAAGTGATGAAAAAGCCATAGTATAGTATGTCAAAAAGCCATAGTATAGTATGTCGATAAAAGTAGCCATAGTATAGTATGTCAAAAAAAACCATAGTTTAGTATGTTGATAAAAGTGATGAAAAAAGCCATAGTATTGTATGTCAAAAAAAGCCATAGTATAGTATGTCAAAAAAGTGATGAAAAAAAGCCATATTATAGTATGTTGATAAAAGTGATGAAAACAGCCATAGTATAGTATGCTGAAAAAAAGCCATAGTATAGTATGTCGAAAAAAGGAATAAAAAAGCCATAGTATAGTATGTCGATAAAAGTGATGAAAAAAGCCATAGTATAGTATGTCAAAAAAGCCATAGTATAGTATGTCGATAAAAGTAGCCATAGTATAGTATGTCAACAAAAAGCCATAGTTTAGTATGTTGATAAAAGTGATGAAAAAAGCCATAGTATTGTATGTCAAAAAAAGCCATAGTATAGTATGTCGATAAAAGTGATGAAAAAAGCAATAGTATAGTATGTCACAAAAAGCCATAGTATAGTATGTCGATAAAAGTGATGAAAAAAGCCATAGTATTGTATGTCAAAAAAACATATAGAATGTCAAAAAGTGATTAAAAAAAAGCCATAGTATAGTATGTCGATAAAAGTAGCCATAGTATAGTATGTCAAAAAAAGCCATAGTATAGTATGTCAAAAAAAGTGATAAAAAAGCCATAGCATAGTATGTCGATAAAAGTAGGCATAGTATAGTATGTCAAAAATGCCATAGTATAGTATATCAATAAAAGTGATGAAAAAGCCATAGTATAGTATGTCAAAAGTGATGAAAAAAGCCATAGTATAGTATGTCAATAAAAAGCCATAGAATAGTATGTCAAAAAAGTTATGAAAAAATCCATAGTATAGTATGTCGACAAAAGTAGCCATGGTATAGTATGTAAAAAAAAAGTAATAAAAAAGCCATAGTATAGTATGTCATAAAAAGTGATAAAAAAGCCATAGTATAGTATGTCGGAAAAAGCCATATATAGTATGTTAAAAAAAGTGATGAAAAAAAGCCATAGTATAGTATGTCAAAAAAAGCCATAGCATAGTATGTCAAAAAAGTGATGAAAAAAGCCATAGTATAGTATGTAAAAAAAAGCTATATTATAGTATGTTAAAAAAATTATGAAAAAAAGCCATTGTATAGTATGTCGATAAAAGTGATGAAAAAAGCCATGGTATAGTATGTGAAAAAAAAGCCAAAGTATAGTATGGCGAAAAAAGCCATAGTAAAGTATGTTGAAAAAAGGAATAAAAAAAGCCATAGTATAGTATGTCAATAAAAGTAGCCATAGTATAGTGTGTCAAAAAAGACATACTATAATATGTAAAAAAAAGCCATAGTATAGTATGTCGATAAAAGTAGCCATAGTATAGTATGTCAACAAAAAGTGATAAAAAAGCCATAGTATAGTATGTTGATAAAAGCCATAGTATAGTATGTTGATAAAAGTGATAAAAAAAGCCATAGTATAGTATGTCAAAAAAAGCCGTAGGACAGTATGTCGATAAAAGTAATGAAAAAAGCCATAGTATAGTATGTCGAAAAAAGCCATAGTATAGTATGTCGAAAAAAGGAATAAAAAAGCCATAGTATAGTATGTCGATAAAAGTGATGAAAAAAGCCATAGTATTGTATGTCAAAAAAAGCCATAGTATAGTATGTCGATAAAAGTGATGAAAAAAGCCATAGTATAGTATGTCAAAAAAGCCATAGTATAGTATGTCGATAAAAGTAGGCATAGTATAGTCGAAATAAAGTGATAAAAAAAGCCATAGTATAGTATGTCGATAAAAGTAGGCATAGTATAGTATGTCAAAAAAAGCCATGGTATAGTACGTCGATAAAAGTGATGAAAAAAGCCATAGTATAGTATGTTGATAAATGTGATGAAAAAAGCCATAGTATAGTATGTTGATAAAAGTAGCCATAGTATAGTATGTCAACAAAAAGCCATAGTTTAGTATGTTGATAAAAGTGATGAAAAAAGCCATAGTATTGTATGTCAACAAAAGCCATAGTATAGTATGTCGATAAAAGTGATGAAAAAAGCAATAGTATAGTATGTCACAAAAAGCCATAGTATAGTATGTCGATAAAAGTGATGAAAAAAGCCATAGTATTGTATGTCAAAAAAACATATAGAATGTCAAAAAGTGATTAAAAAAAAGCCATAGTATAGTATGTCGATAAAAGTAGCCATAGTATAGTATGTCAAAAAAAGTTATAGTATAGTATGTCAAAAAAAGTGATAAAAAAGCCATAGCATAGTATGTCGATAAAAGTAGGCATAGTATAGTATGTCAAAAATGCCATAGTATAGTATATCAATAAAAGTGATGAAAAAAATAATAGTATAGTATGTCAAAAAGTGATGAAAAAGCCATAGTATAGTATGTCAATAAAAAGCCATAGTATAGTATGTCAAAAAGTGATGAAAAAAGCCATAGTATAGTATGTCGAAAAAGTAGCCATAGTATAGTATGTAAAAAAATAAAAAAGCCATAGTATAGTATGTCATAAAAGTGATAAAAAAGCCATAGTATAGTATGTCAAAAAGCCATAGTATAGTATGTTAAAAAGTGATGAAAAAGCCATAGTATAGTATGTCAAAAAAATATAGTATAGTATGTCAAAAAAGTGATGAAAAAAGCCATAGTATAGTATGTAAAAAGCCATAGTATAGTATGTTAAAAAATTAAAAAAAAGCCATAGTATAGTATGTCGATAAAGTGATGAAAAAAGCCATAGTATAGTATGTGAAAAAAAGCCATAGTATAGTATGTAAAAAGCCATAGTATAGTATGTTGAAAAAAGGAATAAAAAAGCCATAGTATAGTATGTCAATAAAAGTAGCCATAGTATAGTGTGTCAAAAAAGCCATACTATAATATGTCAAAAAAGCCATAGTATAGTATGTCGATAAAAGTGATGAAAAAAGCCATAGTATAGTATGTCAAAAAAGCCATAGTATAGTATGTTAAAAAAAGTGATGAAAAAAGCCATAGTATAGTATGTCAAAAAAAGCCATAGCATAGTATGTCAAAAAAGTGATGAAAAAAGCCATAGTATAGTATGTAAAAAAAAAAGCCATACTATAGTATGTTAAAAAAATGATGAAAAAAGCCATAGTATAGTATGTTGATAAAAGTGATGAAAAAAGCCATAGTATAGTATGTCGATAAAAGTAGCCATAGTATAGTATGTCAACAAAAAGCTATAGTATAGTATGTTGATAAAAGTGATGAAAAAAGCCATAGTATGTCAAAAAAGCCATAGTATAGTATGTCGATAAAAGTAACCATAGTACAGTATGTAAAAAAAAAGCCATACTATAGTATGTAAAAAAAAAAGCCATAGTATAGTATGTCGAAGAAAGTGATAAAAAAAGCCATAGTATAGTATGTCGATAAAAGTAGGCATAGTATAGTATGTCAAAAGCCATAGTATAGTATGTCAATAAAGTGATGAAAAAAGCCATAGTATTGTATGTAAAAAAAAAAGCCATAGTATAGTATGTTGAAAAAAGTGATAAAAAAACCATAGTATAGTATGTCGAAAAAAAGCCATAGTAGAGTATGTCAATAAAAGTGATAAAAAAAGCCATAGTATAGTATGTCGATAAAAGTAGCCATAGTATAGTATGTCAAAAAAGTGATGAAAAAAGCCATAGTATAGTATGTCGATAAAAAAGCCATAGTATAGTATGTCAATAAAAAGCCATAGTATAGTCTGTCAAAAAGTGATGAAAAAAAGCCATATTATAGTATGTTGATAAAAGTGATGAAAACAGCCATAGTATAGTATGCTGAAAAAAAGCCATAGTATAGTATGTCGAAAAAAGGAATAAAAAAGCCATAGTATAGTATGTCGATAAAAGTAGCCATAGTATAGTATGTCAACAAAAAGCCATAGTATAGTATGTTGATAAAAGTGATGAAAAAAGCCATAGTATTGTATGTCAAAAAGACCATAGTATAGTATGTCGATAAAGTGATGAAAAAGCCATAGTATAGTATGTCAAAAAGCCATAGTATAGTATGTCGATAAAAGTAGCCATAGTATAGTATGTTAACAAAAAAGCCATAGTATAGTATGTTGATAAAAGTGATGAAAAAAGCCATAGTATTGCATGTCAAAAAAAGCCATAGTATTGTATGTCAAAAAAGCCATAGTATAGTATGTCGATAAAAGTGATGAAAAAAGCCATAGTATAGTATGTCAAAAAAGCCATAGTATAGTATGTCGATAAAAGTAGTCATAGTATAGTATGTCGAAAAGAAGTGATAAAAAAGCCATAGTATAGTATGTCGATAAAAGTAGGCATAGTATAGTATGTCAAAAAAGCCATAGTATAGTATGTTGAAAAAAGTGATAAAAAAGCCATAGTATAGTATGTAAAAAAAAACCATAGTATAGTATGTTGAAAAAAAGGCATAGTAGAGTATGTCAATAAAAGTGATAAAAAAAAGCCATAGTATAGTATGTCGATAAAAGTAGCCATAGTATAGTATGTCAAAAAAGTGATGAAAAAAGCCATAGTATAGTATGTCGATAAAAAAAGCCATAGTATAGTATGTCAATAAAAAGCCATAGTATAGTATGTCAAAAAAGTGATGAAAAAAGCCATAGTATTGTATGTAAAAAAAGCCATGGTATAGTATGTTGAAAAAAGTGATAAAAAAACCATAGTATAGTATGTCGAAAAAAAGCCATAGTAGAGTATGTCAATAAAAGTGATAAAAAAAGCCATAGTATAGTATGTCGATAAAAGTAGCCATAGTATAGTATGTCAAAAAAGTGATGAAAAAAGCCATAGTATAGTATGTCGATAATAAAAGCCATAGTATAGTATGTCAATAAAAAGCCATAGTATAGTATGTCAAAAAAGTGATGAAAAAAAGCCATATTATACTATGTTGATAAAAGTGATAAAAACAGCCATAGTATAGTATGCTGAAAAAAAGCCATAGTATAGTATCTCGAAAAAAGGAATAAAAAAGCCATAGTATAGTATGTCGATAAAAGTGATGAAAAAAGCCATAGTATAGTATGTCAACAAAAAGCCATAGTATAGAATGTTGATAAAAGTGATGAAAAAAGCCATAGTATTGTATGTCAAAAAAGACATAGTATAGTATGTCGATAAAAGTGATGAAAAAAGCCATAGTATAGTATGTCAAAAAAGCCATAGTATAGTATGTCGATAAAAGTAGCCATAGTATAGTATGTTAACAAAAAGCCATAGTATAGTATGTTGATAAAAGTGATGAAAAAAGCCATAGTATTGCATGTCAAAAAAAGCCATAGTATTGCATGTCAAAAAAAGCCATAGTATAGTATGTCGATAAAAGTGATAAAAAAAGCCATAGTATAGTATGTCAAAAAAGCCATAGTATAGTATGTCGATAAAAGTAGTCATAGTATAGTATGTCGAAAAGAAGTGATTAAAAAAGCCATAGTAAAGTATGTCGATAAAAGTAGTTATAGTATAGTATGTCAAAAAAGCCATAGTATAGTATGTTGAAAAAAGTGATAAAAAAGCCATAGTATAGTATGTAAAAAAAAAACATAGTATAGTATGTCGAAAAAAAGCCATAGTAGAGTATGTCAATAAAAGTGATAAAAAAAGCCATAGTATAGTATGTCGATAAAAGTAGCCATAGTATAGTATGTCAAAAAAGTGATGAAAAAAGCCATAGTATAGTATGTCGATAAAAAAAGCCATAGTATAGTATGTCAATAAAAAGCCATAGTATAGTATGTCAAAAAAGTGATGAAAAAAAGCCATATTATAGTATGTTGATAAAAGTGATGAAAACAGCCATAGTATAGTAAGCTGATAAAAAGCCATAGTATAGTATGTCGAAAAAAGGAATAAAAAAGCCATAGTATAGTATGTCGATAAAAGTGATGAAAAAAGCCATAGTATAGTATGTCAAAAAAGCCATAGTATAGTATGTCGATAAAAGTGATGAAAAAAGCCATAGTATAGTATGTCAAAAAAGCCATAGTATAGTATGTCGATAAAAGTAGGCATAGTATAGTCGAAATAAAGTGATAAAAAAAGCCATAGTATAGTATGTCGATAAAAGTAGGCATAGTATAGTATGTCAAAAAAAGCCATGGTATAGTACGTCGATAAAAGTGATGAAAAAAGCCATAGTATAGTATGTTGATAAATGTGATGAAAAAAGCCATAGTATAGTATGTTGATAAAAGTAGCCATAGTATAGTATGTCAACAAAAAGCCATAGTTTAGTATGTTGATAAAAGTGATGAAAAAAGCCATAGTATTGTATGTCAAAAAAAGCCATAGTATAGTATGTCGATAAAAGTGATGAAAAAAGCAATAGTATAGTATGTCACAAAAGCCATAGTATAGTATGTCGATAAAGTGATGAAAAAGCCATAGTATAGTATGTCAAAAAACATATAGAATATGTCAAAAAGTGATTAAAAAAGCCATAGTATAGTATGTCGATAAAAGTAGCCATAGTATAGTATGTCAAAAAAAGCCATAGTATAGTATGTCAAAAAAAGTGATAAAAAAGCCATAGCATAGTATGTCGATAAAAGTAGGCATAGTATAGTATGTCAAAAAGCCATAGTATAGTATATCAATAAAAGTGATGAAAAAAGCCATAGTATAGTATGTCAAAAAAGTGATGAAAAAAGCCATAGTATAGTATGTCAATAAAAAGCCATAGTATAGTATGTCAAAAAGTGATGAAAAATCCATAGTATAGTATGTCGACAAAAAGTAGCCATAGTATAGTATGTAAAAAAAGTAATAAAAAGCCATAGTATAGTATGTCATAAAAGTGATAAAAAAGCCATAGTATAGTATGTCAAAAAAGCCATATATAGTATGTTAAAAAAAGTGATGAAAAAAAGCCATAGTATAGTATGTCAAAAAAAGCCATAGCATAGTATGTCAAAAAAGTGATGAAAAAAGCCATAGTATAGTATGTAAAAAAAAACATACTATAGTATGTTAAAAAAATTATGAAAAAAGCCATAGTATAGTATGTCGATAAAAGTGATGAAAAAAGCCATAGTATAGTATGCTGAAAAAAAGCCAAAGTATAGTATGTGAAAAAAGCCATAGTATAGTATGTTGAAAAAGGAATAAAAAAGCCATAGTATAGTATGTCAAAAAAGTAGCCATAGTATAGTATGTCAAAAAAGCCATGTATATATGTCAAAAAAGCCATAGTATAGTATGTCGATAAAAGTGATGAAAAAAGCCATAGTATAGTATGTCGGAAAAAGCCATAGTATAGTATGTTAAAAAAAGTGATGAAAAAAAGCCATAGTATAGTATGTCAAAAAAAGCCATAGCATAGTATGTCAAAAAAGTGATGAAAAAAGCCATAGTATAGTATGTTGATAAAAGTGATGAAAAAAGCCATAGTATAGTACGTCACAAATAGCCATAGTATAGTATGTCGATAAAAGTGATGAAAAAAGCCATAGTATAGTATGTCGATAAAAGTAGCCATAGTATAGTATGTCAACAAAAAGCTATAGTATAGTATGTTGAAAAAAGTGATGAACAAAGCCATAGTATTGTATGTCAAAAAAAGCCATAGTATAGTATGTCGATAAAACTGATGAAAAAAGCCATAGTATGTCAAAAAAGCCATAGTATAGTATGTCGATAAAAGTAGCCATAGTACAGTATGTAAAAAAAAAGCCATACTATAGTATGTAAAAAAAAAAGCCATAGTATAGTATGTCGAAGAAAGTGATAAAAAAAGCCATAGTATAGTATGTCGATAAAAGTAGGCATAGTATAGTATGTCAAAAAAGCCATAGTATAGTATGTCAATAAAAGTGATGAAAAAAGCCATAGTATTGTATGTAAAAAAAAAAGCCATAGTATAGTATGTTGAAAAAAGTGATAAAAAAACCATAGTATAGTATGTCGAAAAAAAGCCATAGTAGAGTATGTCAATAAAAGTGATAAAAAAAGCCATAGTATAGTATGTCGATAAAAGTAGCCATAGTATAGTATGTCAAAAAAGTGATGAAAAAAGCCATAGTATAGTATGTCGATAATAAAAGCCATAGTATAGTATGTCAATAAAAAGCCATAGTATAGTATGTCAAAAAAGTGATGAAAAAAGCCATATTATACTATGTTGATAAAAGTGATAAAAACAGCCATAGTATAGTATGCTGAAAAAAAGCCATAGTATAGTATCTCGAAAAAAGGAATAAAAAAGCCATAGTATAGTATGTCGATAAAAGTGATGAAAAAAGCCATAGTATAGTATGTCAACAAAAAGCCATAGTATAGTATGTTGATAAAGTGATGAAAAAGCCATAGTATTGTATGTCAAAAAAGACATAGTATAGTATGTCGATAAAAGTGATGAAAAAAGCCATAGTATAGTATGTCAAAAAAGCCATAGTATAGTATGTCGATAAAAGTAGCCATAGTATAGTATGTTAACAAAAAGCCATAGTATAGTATGTTGATAAAAGTGATGAAAAAAGCCATAGTATTGCATGTCAAAAAAAGCCATAGTATTGCATGTCAAAAAAGCCATAGTATAGTATGTCGATAAAAGTAGGCATAGTATAGTATGTCAAAAAAGCCATAGTATAGTATGTTGAAAAAAGTGATAAAAAAGCCATAGTATAGTATGTAAAAAAAAACCATAGTATAGTATGTTGAAAAAAGGCATAGTATAGTATGTCAATAAAAGTGATAAAAAAAAGCCATAGTATAGTATGTCGATAAAAGTAGCCATAGTATAGTATGTCAAAAAAGTGATGAAAAAAGCCATAGTATAGTATGTCGATAAAAAAAGCCATAGTATAGTATGTCAATAAAAAGCCATAGTATAGTATGTCAAAAAGTGATGAAAAAAGCCATAGTATAGTATGTTGAAAAAGTGATGAAAACAGCCATAGTATAGTATGTGAAAAAAGCCATAGTATAGTATGTCGAAAAAAGAAATAAAAAAGCCATAGTATAGTATGTCGATAAAAGTGATGAAAAAAGCCATAGTATAGTATGTCAAAAAAGCCATAGTATAGTATGTCGATAAAAGTAGCCATAGTATAGTATGTCGATAAAAGTAGCCATAGTATAGTATGTCGATAATAAAAGCCATAGTATAGTATGTCAATAAAAAGCCATAGTATAGTATGTCAAAAAAGTGATGAAAAAAAGCCATATTATACTATGTTGATAAAAGGAATAAAACAGCCATAGTATAGTATGCTGAAAAAAAGCCATAGTATAGTATCTCGAAAAAAGGAATAAAAAAGCCATAGTATAGTATGTCGATAAAAGTGATGAAAAAAGCCATAGTATAGTATGTCAAAAAAAGCCATAGTATAGTATGTTGATAAAAGTGATGAAAAAAGCCATAGTATGTATGTCAAAAAGCCATAGTATAGTATGTCGATAAAAGTGATGAAAAAGCCATAGTATAGTATGTCAAAAAAGCCATAGTATAGTATGTCGATAAAAATAGCCATAGTATAGTATGTTAACAAAAGCCATAGTATAGTATGTTGATAAAAGTGATGAAAAAAGCCATAGTATAGTATGTCAAAAAAAGCCATAGTATAGTATGTCAAAAAAGCCATAGTATAGTATGTCGATAAAAGTGATGAAAAAAGCCATAGTATAGTATGTCAAAAAGCCATAGTATAGTATGTCGATAAAAGTAGTCATAGTATAGTATGTCGAAAAGAAGTGATAAAAAAGCCATAGTATAGTATGTCGATAAAAGTAGGCATAGTATAGTATGTCAAAAAGCCATAGTATAGTATGTAAAAAAAAACCATAGTATAGTATGTTGAAAAAAAGGCATAGTAGAGTATGTCAATAAAAGTGATAAAAAAAGCCATAGTATAGTATGTCAACAAAAAGCCATAGTATAGAATGTTGATAAAAGTGATGAAAAAAGCCATAGTATTGTATGTCAAAAAAGACATAGTATAGTATGTCGATAAAAGTGATGAAAAAAGCCATAGTATAGTATGTCAAAAAAGCCATAGTATAGTATGTCGATAAAAGTAGCCATAGTATAGTATGTTAACAAAAAGCCATAGTATAGTATGTTGATAAAAGTGATGAAAAAAGCCATAGTATTGCATGTCAAAAAAGCCATAGTATTGCATGTCAAAAAAAGCCATAGTATAGTATGTCGATAAAAGTGATGAAAAAAGCCATAGTATAGTATGTCAAAAAAGCCATAGTATAGTATGTCGATAAAAGTAGTCATAGTATAGTATGTCGAAAAGAAGTGATAAAAAAGCCATAGTATAGTATGTCGATAAAAGTAGGCATAGTATAGTATGTCAAAAAAGCCATAGTATAGTATGTTGAAAAAAGTGATAAAAAAGCCATAGTATAGTATGTAAAAAAAAACCATAGTATAGTATGTTGAAAAAAAGGCATAGTAGAGTATGTCAATAAAAGTGATAAAAAAAAGCCATAGTATAGTATGTCGATAAAAGTAGCCATAGTATAGTATGTCAAAAAAGTGATGAAAAAGCCATAGTATAGTATGTCGATAAAAAAAGCCATAGTATAGTATGTCAATAAAAAGCCATAGTATAGTATGTCAAAAAAGTGATGAAAAAAGCCATAGTATTGTATGTAAAAAAAAAAGCCATGGTATAGTATGTTGAAAAAAGTGATAAAAAAACCATAGTATAGTATGTCGAAAAAAAGCCATAGTAGAGTATGTCAATAAAAGTGATAAAAAAAGCCATAGTATAGTATGTCGATAA
This sequence comes from Percina caprodes, assembly GCA_013375575.1. Lineage (NCBI taxonomy): Eukaryota > Metazoa > Chordata > Actinopteri > Perciformes > Percidae > Percina > Percina caprodes. The sequence continues at coordinate 37,281 of JABXJD010001315.1, forward strand.
AAGTAGCCATAGTATAGTATGTCAAAAAGTGATGAAAAAAGCCATAGTATAGTATGTCGATAAAAAAGCCATAGTATAGTATGTCAATAAAAAGCCATAGTATAGTATGTCAAAAAAGTGATGAAAAAAAGCCATATTATACTATGTTGATAAAAGTGATAAAAACAGCCATAGTATAGTATGCTGAAAAAAAGCCATAGTATAGTATGTCGAAAAAGGAATAAAAAGCCATAGTATAGTATGTCGATAAAGTGATGAAAAAAGCCATAGTATAGTATGTCAAAAAAGCCATAGTATAGTATGTAGAAAAAAGTGATGAAAAAAGCCATAGTATAGTATGTCAAAAAAGCCATAGTATAGTATGTCGATAAAAGTGATGAAAAAGCCATAGTATAGTATGTCAAAAAGCCATAGTATAGTATGTCGATAAAAGTAGCCATAGTATAGTATGTTAACAAAAAGCCATAGTATAGTATGTTGATAAAAGTGATGAAAAAAGCCATAGTATTGCATGTCAAAAAAAGCCATAGTATTGCATGTCAAAAAAAGCCATAGTATAGTATGTCGATAAAAGTGATAAAAAAAGCCATAGTATAGTATGTCAAAAAAGCCATAGTATAGTATGTCGATAAAAGTAGTCATAGTATAGTATGTCGAAAAGAAGTGATTAAAAAAGCCATAGTAAAGTATGTCGATAAAAGTAGTTATAGTATAGTATGTCAAAAAAGCCATAGTATAGTATGTTGAAAAAAGTAATAAAAAAGCCATAGTATAGTATGTAAAAAAAAACATAGTATAGTATGTCGAAAAAAAGCCATAGTAGAGTATGTCAATAAAAGTGATAAAAAAAAGCCATAGTATAGTATGTCGATAAAAGTAGCCATAGTATAGTATGTCAAAAGTGATGAAAAAAGCCATAGTATAGTATGTCGATAAAAAAGCCATAGTATAGTATGTCAATAAAAGCCATAGTATAGTATGTCAAAAAGTGATGAAAAAAGCCATAGTATAGTATGTTGATAAAAGTGATGAAAACAGCCATAGTATAGTAAATGATAAAAAGCCATAGTATAGTATGTCGAAAAAAGGAATAAAAAAGCCATAGTATAGTATGTCGATAAAAGTGATGAAAAAAGCCATAGTATAGTATGTCAAAAAAGCCATAGTATAGTATGTCGATAAAGTGATGAAAAAGCCATAGTATAGTATGTCAAAAAAGCCATAGTATAGTATGTCGATAAAAGTAGGCATAGTATAGTGAAATAAAGTGATAAAAAAGCCATAGTATAGTATGTCGATAAAAGTAGGCATAGTATAGTATGTCAAAAAGTATAAATATGTCGATAAAAGTGATGAAAAAGCCATAGTATAGTATGTTGATAAAGTGATGAAAAAAGCCATAGTATAGTATGTTGATAAAGTAGCCATAGTATAGTATGTCAACAAAAAGCCATAGTATAGTATGTTGATAAAAGTGATGAAAAAGCCATAGTATTGTATGTCAAAAAAAGCCATAGTATAGTATGTCGATAAAAGTGATGAAAAAAGCAATAGTATAGTATGTCACAAAAAGCCATAGTATAGTATGTCGATAAAAGTGATGAAAAAAGCCATAGTATTGTATGTCAAAAAAACATATAGAATGTCAAAAAGTGATTAAAAAAAAGCCATAGTATAGTATGTCGATAAAAGTAGCCATAGTATAGTATGTCAAAAAAAGCCATAGTATAGTATGTCAAAAAAAGTGATAAAAAAGCCATAGCATAGTATGTCGATAAAAGTAGGCATAGTATAGTATGTCAAAAATGCCATAGTATAGTATATCAATAAAAGTGATGAAAAAAGCCATCGTGTAGTTTGTCAAAAAAGTGATGAAAAAAGCCATAGTATAGTATGTCAAAAAAAGCCATAGCATAGTATGTCAAAAAAGTGATGAAAAAAGCCATAGTATAGTATGTCAAAAAAAGCCATAGCATAGTATGTCAAAAAAGTAAAAAAGCCATAGTATAGTATGTCATAAAAAGTGATAAAAAAGCCATAGTATAGTATGTCGGAAAAAGCCATATATAGTATGTTAAAAAAAGTGATGAAAAAAAGCCATAGTATAGTATGTCAAAAAAAGCCATAGCATAGTATGTCAAAAAAGTGATGAAAAAAGCCATAGTATAGTATGTAAAAAAAAGCTATATTATAGTATGTTAAAAAAATTATGAAAAAAAGCCATTGTATAGTATGTCGATAAAAGTGATGAAAAAAGCCATGGTATAGTATGCTGAAAAAAAGCCAAAGTATAGTATGGCGAAAAAAGCCATAGTAAAGTATGTTGAAAAAAGGAATAAAAAAAGCCATAGTATAGTATGTCAATAAAAGTAGCCATAGTATAGTGTGTCAAAAAAGCCATACTATAATATGTCAAAAAAAGCCATAGTATAGTATGTCGATAAAAGTGATGAAAAAAGCCATAGTATAGTATGTCGGAAAAAGCCATAGTATAGTATGTTAAAAAAAGTGATGAAAAAAAGCCATAGTATAGTATGTCAAAAAAAGCCATAGCATAGTATGTCAAAAAAGTGATGAAAAAAGCCATAGTATAGTATGTAAAAAAAAAAGCCATACTATAGTATGTTAAAAAAATGATGAAAAAAGCCATAGTATAGTATGTTGATAAAAGTGATGAAAAAAGCCATAGTATAATACGTCACAAATAGCCATAGTATAGTATGTCGATAAAAGTGATGAAAAAAGCCATAGTATAGTATGTCGATAAAAGTAGCCATAGTATAGTATGTCAACAAAAAGCTATAGTATAGTATGTTGATAAAAGTGATGAACAAAGCCATAGTATTGTATGTCAAAAAAAGCCATAGTATAGTATGTCGATAAAACTGATGAAAAAAGCCATAGTATGTCAAAAAAGCCATAGTATAGTATGTCGATAAAAGTAGCCATAGTACAGTATGTAAAAAAAAAGCCATACTATAGTATGTAAAAAAAAAAGCCATAGTATAGTATGTCGAAGAAAGTGATAAAAAAAGCCATAGTATAGTATGTCGATAAAAGTAGGCATAGTATAGTATGTCAAAAAAGCCATAGTATAGTATGTCAATAAAAGTGATGAAAAAAGCCATAGTATTGTATGTAAAAAAAAAAGCCATAGTATAGTATGTTGAAAAAGTGATAAAACCATAGTATAGTATGTCGAAAAAACCATAGTATGTATGTCAATAAAGTGATAAAAAAACCATAGTATAGTATGTCGATAAAAGTAGCCATAGTATAGTATGTCAAAAAAATGAAAAAAGCCATAGTATAGTATGTCGATAATAAAAGCCATAGTATAGTATGTCAATAAAAAGCCATAGTATAGTATGTCAAAAAGTGATGAAAAAAGCCATAGTATAGTATGTTGATAAAAGTGATAAAAAAGCCATAGTATAGTATGCTGAAAAAAGCCATAGTATAGTATGTCGAAAAGGAATAAAGCCATAGTATAGTATGTCGATAAAAGTGATGAAAAAGCCATAGTATAGTATGTCAAAAAAGCCATAGTATAGTATGTTGATAAAAGTGATGAAAAAAGCCATAGTATAGTATGTCAAAAAGCCATAGTATAGTATGTCGATAAAAGTGATGAAAAAAGCCATAGTATAGTATGTCAAAAAAAGCCATAGTATAGTATGTCGATAAAAGTAGCCATAGTATAGTATGTTAACAAAAGCCATAGTATAGTATGTTGATAAAAGTGATGAAAAAGCCATAGTATAGTATGTCAAAAAAGCCATAGTATAGTATGTCAAAAAGCCATAGTATAGTATGTCGATAAAAGTAGGCATAGTATAGTATGTCAAAAAAGCCATAGTATAGTATGTTGAAAAAAGTGATAAAAAAGCCATAGTATAGTATGTAAAAAAAAACCATAGTATAGTATGTTGAAAAAAAGGCATAGTAGAGTATGTCAAAAAAGTGATAAAAAAGCCATAGTATAGTATGTAGATAAAAGTAGCCATAGTATAGTATGTCAAAAAGTGATGAAAAGCCATAGTATAGTATGTCGATAAAAGCCATAGTATAGTATGTCAATAAAAAGCCATAGTATAGTATGTCAAAAAAGTGATGAAAAAAAGCCATATTATAGTATGTTGAAAAAAGTGCTGAAAACAGCCATAGTATAGTATGCTGAAAAAAAGCCATAGTATAGTATGTCGAAAAAAGAAATAAAAAAGCCATAGTATAGTATGTCGATAAAAGTGATGAAAAAAGCCATAGTATAGTATGTCAAAAAAGCCATAGTATAGTATGTCGATAAAAGTAGCTATAGTATAGTATGTCGATAAAAGTAGCCATAGTATAGTATGTCAACAAAAAGCCATAGTATAGAATGTTGATAAAAGTGATAAAAAGCCATAGTATAGTATGTCAAAAACCATAGTATAGTATGTCGATAAAAAGTGATGAAAAAGCCATAGTATAGTATGTCAAAAAAATAGTATAGTATGTGATAAAAGTAGCCATAGTATAGTATGTCAACAAAAAGCCATAGTATAGTATGTCGATAAAAGTGACAAAAAAAGCCATAGTATAGTATGTCAAAAAAGCCATAGTATAGTATGTCGATAAAAGTAGTCATAGTATAGTATGTCGAAAAGAAGTGATTAAAAAAGCCATAGTAAAGTATGTCGATAAAAGTAGTTATAGTATAGTATGTCAAAAAAGCCATAGTATAGTATGTTGAAAAAAGTGATAAAAAAGCCATAGTATAGTATGTAAAAAAAAAACATAGTATAGTATGTCGAAAAAAGCCATAGTATAGTATGTCAATGTGTATATAAAAAGCCATAGTATAGTATGTCGATAAAAGTAGCCATAGTATAGTATGTCAAAAAAAGCCATAGTATAGTATGTTGAAAAAGTGATGAAAAAAGCCATAGTATAGTATGTCAAAAAAAGCCATAGTATTGTATGTCAAAAAAGCCATAGTATAGTATGTCGATAAAAGTGATGAAAAAGCCATAGTATAGTATGTCAAAAAGCCATAGTATAGTATGTCGATAAAAATAGTCATAGTATAGTATGTCGAAAAAAGTGATAAAAAGCCATAGTATAGTATGTCGATAAAAGTAGGCATAGTAGTATGTCAAAAAAACCATAGTATAGTATGTCGAAAAAGTGATAAAGCCATAGTATAGTATGTAAAAAACATAGTATAGTATGTCGAAAAAAAGCCATAGTATAGTATGTCAAAAAAGTGATAAAAAAGCCATAGTATAGTATGTCGATAAAAGTAGCCATAGTATAGTATGTCAAAGTGTGAAAAATCATAGTATAGTATGGTCGATAAAAAAGCCATAGTATAGTATGTCAATAAAAAAGCCATAGTATAGTATGTCAAAAAGTGATGAAAAAGCCATATTATAGTATGTTGATAAAAGTGATGAAACAGCCATAGTATAGTATTTGAAAAAGCCATAGTATAGTATGTCGAAAAATAAATAAAAGCCATAGTATAGTATGTCGATAAAAGTGATGAAAAAAGCCATAGTATTGTATGTCAAAAAGCCAGTATAGTATGTCGATAAGAGTGATGAAAAAGCCATAGTATAGTATGTCAAAAAAAGCCATAGTATAGTATGTCGATAAAGTGCATAGCATAGTATATTGAAATAAAGTGATAAAAAGCCATAGTATAGTATGTCGATAAAGTAGGCATAGTATAGTATGTCAAAAAGCCATAGTATAGTATGTCGATAAAGTGATGAAAAAGCCATAGTATAGTATGTTGATAAATGTGATGAAAAGCCATAGTATAGTATGTTGATAAAGCAAATATAGTATAGTATGTCAACAAAAGCCATAGTATAGTATGTTGATAAAGTGATGAAAAAGCCATAGTATTGTATGTCAAAAGCCATAGTATAGTATGTCATAAAAGTGATGAAAAAGCATAGTATAGTATGTCAAAAAGCCATAGTATAGTATGTCGATAAAAGTGATGAAAAAGCCATAGTATTGTATGTCAAAAACATATAGAATGTCAAAAGTGATTAAAAAAGCCATAGTATAGTATATGTCGATAAAAAGTAGCCATAGTATAGTATGTCAAAAAGCCATAGTATAGTATGTCAAAAAAGTGATAAAAAGCCATAGTATAGTATGTCAAAAAGTAGCCATAGTATAGTATGATAAAATGCCATAGTATAGTATATATCAAAAAAGTGATGAAAAAAGCCATAGTATAGTATGTCAAAAAGTGATGAAAAAGCCATAGTATAGTATGTCAAAAAGCCATAGTATAGTATGTCAAAAGTGATGAAAAAGCCATAGTATAGTATGTCATAAAAAGTGATAAAATATAGTATAGTATAAAATGATGGAAAAGCCATATATAGTATGTTAAAAATAAAGTGATGAAAAGTCATAGTATAGTATGTCAAAAAAAGCCATATATATAGTATGTTAAAAAAGTGATGAAAGCCATAGTATAGTATGTCAAAAAGCCATAGTATAGTATGTCAAAAAGTGATGAAAAAGCCAGTATAGTATGTAAAAAAAGCTATATTATAGTATGTTAAAAAATTATGAAAAAAGCCATAGTATAGTATGTCGAAAAAGTGATGAAAAAGCCATAGTATAGTATGGTGAAAAAATGCCACATAGTATGGTTAAAAAAGCCATAGTATAGTATGTTGAAAAAGGAATAAAAGCCATAGTATAGTATGTCAATAAAAGTAGCCATAGTATATATGTCAAAAAAGCCATAGTATAATATGTCAAAAAAGCCAGTATAGTATGTCAAAAAGTGATGAAAAGCCATAGTATAGTATGTCGGAAAAAATATAGTATAGTATGTTAAAAAAGTGATAAAAAGCCATAGTATAGTATGTCAAAAAGCCATAGCATAGTATATTAAAAAGTGATGAAAAAAGCCATAGTATAGTATGTAAAAAAAGCCATAGTATAGTATGTTAAAAATGATGAAAAAAGCCATAGTATAGTATGTTGATAAAAGTGATGAAAAAGCCATAGTATAATATGTCAAAAAAGCCATAGTATAGTATGTCGATAAAAGTGATGAAAAAGCCATAGTATAGTATGTCGATAAAAGTAGCCATAGTATAGTATGTCAACAAAAGCCATAGTATAGTATGTTGATAAAAGTGATGAAAAAGCCATAGTATAGTATGTCAAAAAAGCCATAGTATAGTATGTCGATAAAAGTGATGAAAAAGCCATAGTATTATGTCAAAAGCCATAGTATAGTATGTCGATAAAAGTAGCCATAGTATAGTATGTAAAAAAAGCCATAGTATAGTATGTAAAAAGCCATAGTATAGTATGTCAAGAAAGTGATAAAAAGCCATAGTATAGTATGTCGATAAAAGTAGGCATAGTATAGTATGTCAAAAAGCCATAGTATAGTATGTCAAAAAAGTGATGAAAAGCCATAGTATTGTATGAAAAAAAGCCATAGTATAGTATGTTGAAAAAAGTGATAAAAACCATAGTATAGTATGTCAAAAAAGCCATAGTATAGTATGTCAATAAAAGTGATAAAAAAAGCCATAGTATAGTATGTCAAAAAAGTGAATAGTATAGTATGTCAAAAGTGATGAAAAAGCCATAGTATAGTATGTCATAATAAAGCCATAGTATAGTATGTCAATAAAGCCATAGTATAGTATGTCAAAAAAGTGATGAAAAAGCCATAGTATAGTATGTTGATAAAAGTGATAAAAAAGCCATAGTATAGTATGTTGAAAAAGCCATAGTATAGTATGTCAAAAGTGATAAAAGCCATAGTATAGTATGTCGATAAAGTGATGAAAAAGCCATAGTATAGTATGTCAACAAAAAGCCATAGTATAGTATGTTGATAAAAGTGATGAAAAAGCCATAGTATTGTATGTCAAAAAGACATAGTATAGTATGTCGATAAAAGTGATGAAAAAGCCATAGTATAGTATGTCAAAAGCCATAGTATAGTATGTCGATAAAAGTAGCCATAGTATAGTATGTTAACAAAAGCCATAGTATAGTATGTTGATAAAAGTGATGAAAAAGCCATAGTATTGTATGTCAAAAGCCATAGTATTGTATGTCAAAAAGCCATAGTATAGTATGTCGATAAAAGTGATGAAAAAGCCATAGTATAGTATGTCAAAAAAAGCCATAGTATAGTATGTCGATAAAAGTAGTCATAGTATAGTATGTCTAAAAGAAGTGATAAAAAGCCATAGTATAGTATGTCGATAAAGTAGGCATAGTATAGTATGTCAAAAAGCCATAGTATAGTATGTAAAAACCATAGTATAGTATGTTGAAAAAGGCATAGTATAGTATGTCAATAAAAGTGATAAAAAAAAGCCATAGTATAGTATGTCGATAAAAAGTAGCCATAGTATAGTATGTCAAAAAGTGATGAAAAAAGCCATAGTATAGTATGTCGATAAAAAAGCCATAGTATAGTATGTCAATAAAAGCCATAGTATAGTATGTCAAAAAGGTGAAAAAAAAGCCATATTATAGTATGTTGATAAAGTGATGAAAACAGCCATAGTATAGTATGCTGAAAAAAGCCATAGTATAGTATGTCGAAAAAGGAATAAAAAGCCATAGTATAGTATGTCGATAAAAGTGATGAAAAAGCCATAGTATAGTATGTCAAAAGCCATAGTATAGTATGTCGATAAAAGTAGACATAGTATAGTATGTCGATAAAAGTAGCCATAGTATAGTATGTCAACAAAAAGCCATAGTATAGAATGTTGATAAAAGTGATAAAAAAGCCATAGTATAGTATGTCGATAAAAGTGATGAAAAAAGCCATAGTATAGTATGTCAAAAAAGCCATAGTATAGTATGTCGATAAAAGTAGCCATAGTATAGTATGTCAACAAAAAGCCATAGTATAGTATGTCGATAAAAGTGATAAAAAAAGCCATAGTATAGTATGTCAAAAAAGCCATAGTATAGTATGTCGATAAAAGTAGTCATAGTATAGTATGTCGAAAAGAAGTGATTAAAAAAGCCATAGTAAAGTATGTCGATAAAAGTAGTTATAGTATAGTATGTCAAAAAAGCCATAGTATAGTATGTTGAAAAAAGTGATAAAAAAGCCATAGTATAGTATGTAAAAACATAGTATAGTATGTCAAAAGCCATAGTATAGTATGTCAATAAAAGATAAAAAAAGCCATAGTATAGTATGTCGATAAAAGTAGCCATAGTATAGTATGTCAAAAAGTGATGAAAAAGCCATAGTATAGTATGTCGATAAAAAGCCATAGTATAGTATGTCAATAAAAAGCCATAGTATAGTATGTCAAAAAAGTGATGAAAAAGCCATAGTATAGTATGTTGATAAAAGTGAATGAAGCCATAGTATAGTAAGTGATAAAAAGCCATAGTATAGTATGTCAAAAAGGAATAAAAGCCATAGTATAGTATGTCGATAAAAGTGATGAAAAAAGCCATAGTATTGTATGTCAAAAAAAGCCATAGTATAGTATGTCGATAAGAGTGATGAAAAAAGCCATAGTATAGTATGTCAAAAAAGCCATAGTATAGTATGTCGATAAAAGTAGTCATAGTACAGTATGTCGATAAAAGTAGCCATAGTATAGTATGTCAAAAAAAGCCATAGTATAGTATGTCAAAAAAAGTGATAAAAAAAAGCCATAGTTAGTATGTTAATAAAAGTGATGAAAAAAGCCATAGTATAGTATGTCGATAAAAGTAGCCATAGTATAGTATGTCAACAAAAAGCCATAGTATAGTATGTTGATAAAAGTGATGAAAAAGCCATAGTATTGTATGTCAAAAAAAGCCATAGTATAGTATGTCGATAAAAGTGATGAAAAAAGCAATAGTATAGTATGTCACAAAAAGCCATAGTATAGTATGTCAAAAAAAGCCATAGTATAGTATGTCGAAAAAAGTGATAAAAAAGCCATAGTATAGTATGTTGATGAAAGTGATGAAAAAAGCCATAGTATTGTATGTCAAAAAAAGCCATAGTATAGTATGTCGATAAGAGTGATGAAAAAAGCCATAGTATAGTATGTCAAAAAAGCCATAGTATAGTATGTCGATAAAAGTAGTCATAGTATAGCATGTCGATAAAAGTAGCCATAGTATAGTATGTCAAAAAAAGCCATAGTATAGTATGTCGAAAAAAGTGATAAAAAAAAGCCATAGTTAGTATGTCGAAAAAAGTGATAAAAAAAAGCCATAGTTAGTATGTTTATAAAAGTGATGAAAAAAGCCATAGTATAGTATGTCGATAAAAGTAGCCATAGTATAGTATGTCAACAAAAAGCCATAGTATAGAATGTTGATAAAAGTGATGAAAAAAGCCATAGTATTGTATGTCAAAAAAAGCCATAGTATAGTATGTCGATAAAAGTGATGAAAAAAGCCATAGTATAGTATGTCAACAAAAAGCCATAGTATAGTATGTTGATAAAAGTCATGAAAAAAGCCATAGTATTGTATGTCAAAAAAGCCATAGTATAGTATGTCGATAAAGTGATGAAAAAGCCATAGTATAGTATGTCAAAAAGCCATAGTATAGTATGTCGATAAAAGTAGTCATAGTATAGTATGTCAAAAGAAGTGATAAAAGCCATAGTATAGTATGTCAATAAAAGTAGGCATAGTATAGTATGTCAAAAGCCATAGTAGAGTATGTCAATAAAGTGATAAAAAAAGCCATAGTATAGTATGTCGATAAAAGCCATAGTATAGTATGTCAAAAAGTGATGAAAAGCCATTATAGTATGTTGATAAAAGTGATGAAAACAGCCATAGTATAGTATGCTGAAAAAGCCATAGTATAGTATGTCGAAAATAGGAACAAAAAGCCATAGTATAGTATGTCGATAAAAGTGATGAAAAAAGCCATAGTATTGTATGTCAAAAAAAGCCATAGTATAGTATGTCGATAAGAGTGATGAAAAAAGCCATAGTATAGTATGTCAAAAAAGCCATAGTATAGTATGTCGATAAAAGTAGCCATAGTATAGTATGTCGATAAAAGTAGCCATAGTATAGTATGTCAAAAAAAGCCATAGTATAGTATGTCTAAAAGTAAAAAAAGCCATAGTTAGTATGTTTATAAAAGTGATGAAAAAAGCCATGGTATAGTATGTCGATAAAAGTAGCCATAGTATAGTATGTCAACAAAAAGCCATAGTATAGTATGTTGATAAAAGTGATGAAAAAAGCCATAGTATTGTATGTCAAAAAAGCCATAGTATAGTATGTCGATAAAAGTGATGAAAAAAGCCATAGTATAGTATGTCAAAAAAGCCATAGTATAGTATGTCGATAAAAGTAGCCATAGTATAGTATGTCAACAAAAAGCCATAGTATAGTATGTTGATAAAAGTGATGAAAAAAGCCATAGTATTGTATGTCAAAAAAAGCCATAGTATAGTATGTCGATAAAAGTGATGAAAAAAGCCATAGTATAGTATGTCAAAAAAGCCATAGTATAGTATGTCGATAAAAGTAGTCAAAGTATAGTATGTTGAACAGAAGTGATAAAAAAGCCATAGTATAGTATGTCGATAAAAGTAGGCATAGTATAGTATGTCAAAAAAACCCATAGTATAGTATGTCGAAAAAAGTAGCCATAGTATAGTATGTCAAAAAAGTGATGAAAAAAGCCATAGTATAGTATGTCGATAAAAAAAGCCATAGTATAGTATGTCAATAAAAAGCCATAGTATAGTATGTCAAAAAAGTGATGAAAAAAAGCCATATTATAGTATGTTGATAAAAGTGATAAAAACAGCCATAGTATAGTATGCTGAAAAAAAGCCATAGTATAGTATGTCGAAAAAAGGAATAAAAAAGCCATAGTATAGTATGTCGTTAAAAGTGATGAAAAAAGCCATAGTATTGTATGTCAAAAAAAGCCATAGTATAGTATGTCGATAAGAGTGATGAAAAAAGCCATAGTATAGTATGTCAAAAAAGCCACAGTATAGTATGTCGATAAAAGTAGCCATAGTATAGTATGTCGATAAAAGTAGCCATAGTATAGTATGTCAAAAAGCCATAGTATAGAATGTTGATAAAAGTGATAAAAAAGCCATAGTATTGTATGTCAAAAAAAGCCATAGTATAGTATGTCGATAAAAGTGATGAAAAAAGCCATAGTATAGTATGTCAAAAGAGCCATAGTATAGTATGTCGATAAAAGTAGCCATAGTATAGTATGTCAACAAAAAGCCATAGTATAGTATGTTGATAAAAGTGATGAAAAAAGCCATAGTATTGTATGTCAAAAAAAGCCATAGTATAGTATGTCAAAAAAGTGATGAAAAAAGCCATAGTATAGTATGTCAATAAAAAGCCATAGTATAGTATGTCAATAAAAAGCCATAGTATAGTATGTCAAAAAAGTGATGAAAAAAAGCCATATTATAGTATTTTGATAAAAGTGATGAAAACAGCCATAGTATAGTATGCTGAAAAAAAGCCATAGTATAGTATGTCGAAAAAAGGAATAAAAAAGCCATAGTATAGTATGTCGATAAAAGTGATGAAAAAAGCCATAGTATTGTATGTCAAAAAAGCCATAGTATAGTATGTCGATAAGAGTGATGAAAAAAGCCATAGTATAGTATGTCAAAAAAGCCATAGTATAGTATGTCGATAAAAGTAGCCATAGTATAGTATGTCGATAAAAGTAGCCATAGTATGTCAAAAAAAGCCATAGTAGAGTATGTCGATAAAAGTGATGAAAAAAGCCATAGTATAGTATGTCAAAAAAGCCATAGTATAGTATGTCGATAAAAGTAGCCATAGTATAGTATGTCAACAAAAAGCCATAGTATAGTATGTTGATAAAAGTGATGAAAAAAGCCATAGTATTGTATGTCAAAAGAAGCCATAGTATAGTATGTCGATAAAAGTGATGAAAAAAGCCATAGTATAGTATGTCAAAAAAGCCATAGTATAGTATGTCGATAAAAATAGTCATAGTATAGTATGTCGAAAAGAAGTGATAAAAAAGCCATAGTATAGTATGTCGATAAAAGTAGGCATAGTATAGTATGTCAAAAAAGCCATAGTATAGTATGTTGAAAAAAGTGATAAAAAAGCCATAGTATAGTAAGTCGAAAAAAAGCCATAGTAGAGTATGTCAATAAAAGTGATAAATAAAAGCCATAGTATAGTATGTCGATAAAAGTAGCCATAGTATAGTATGTTAAAAAAGTGATGAAAAAAGCCATAGTATAGTATGTCGATAAAAAAGCCATAGTATAGTATGTCAATAAAAAGCCATAGTATAGTCTGTCAAAAAGTGATGAAAAAAAGCCATATTATAGTATGTTGATAAAAGTGATGAAAACAGCCATAGTATAGTATGCTGAAAAAAGCCATAGTATAGTATGTCGAAAAAGGAATAAAAGCCATAGTATAGTATGTCGATAAAAGTGATAAAAAAAGCCATAGTATTGTATGTCAAAAAAGCCATAGTATAGTATGTCGATAAGAGTGATGAAAAAAGCCATAGTATAGTATGTCAAAAAAGCCATAGTATAGTATGTCGATAAAAGTAGCCATAGTATAGTATGTCGATAAAAGTAGCCATAGTATAGTATGTCAAAAAAAGCCATAGTATAGTATGTCGAAAAAAGTGATAAAAAAAGCCATAGTTAGTATGTTTATAAAAGTGATGAAAAAAGCCAAAGTATAGTATGTCGTTAAAAGTAGCCATAGTATAGTATGTCAACAAAAAGCCATAGTATAGAATGTCGATAAAAGTGATGAAAAAAGCCATAGTATAGTATGTCAAAAAAGCCATAGTATAGTATGTCGATAAAAGTAGCCATAGTATAGTATGTCAACAAAAAGCCATAGTATAGTATGTTGATAAAAGTGATGAAAAAAGCCATAGTATTGTATGTCAAAAAAAGCCATAGTATAGTATGTCGATAAAAGTGATGAAAAAAGCCATAGTATAGTATGTCAAAAAAAGCCATACTATAGTATGTCAAAAAAAAGCCATAGTATAGTATGTCGAAAAAAGTGATAAAAAAGCCATAGTATAGTATGTCGATAAAAGTAGTCATAGTCAAGAAGTGATAAAAAAGCCATAGTATAGTATGTCGATAAAAGTAGGCATAGTATAGTATGTCAAAAAAGCCATAGTATAGTATGTCAATAAAAGTGATGAAAAAAGCCATAGTATTGTATGTAAAAAAAGCCATAGTATAGTATGTCAAAAAAGTGATGAAAAAAGCCATCGTGTAGTATGTCAAAAAAGTGATGAAAAAAGCCATAGTATAGTATGTCGATAAAAGTGATGAAAAAACCCATAGTATAGTATGTCAAAAAAATGATGAAAATAGCCATAGTATAGTATGTGAATAAAAGTGATGAAAAAAGCCATAGTATAGTATGTCAAAAAAAGCCATACTATAGTATGTTAAAAAAATTATGAAAAAAGCCATAGTATAGTATGTTGATAAAAGCCATAGTATAGTATGTTGATAAAAATGATGAAAAAAGCCATAGTATAGTATGTCGATAAAAGTAGCCATAGTATAGTATGTCAACAAAAAGCCATAGTATAGTATGTTGATAAAAGTGATGAAAAAAGCCATAGTATTGTATGTCAAAAAAGGCCATAGCATAGTTTGTCAAAAAAGTGATGAAAAAAGCCATTGTATAGTATGTCGATAAAAGTGATGAAAAAAGCCATAGTATTGTATGACAAAAAAAGCTATAGTATGTCAAAAAGTGATTAAAAAAAAGCCATAGTATAGTATGTCGATAAAAGTGATGAAAAAAGCCATAGTATAGTATATCGATAAAAGTAGCCATAGTATAGTATGTCAACAAAAAGCCATAGTATAGTATGTCGATAAAAGTGATGAAAAAAGCCATAGTATAGTATGTCAAAAAATGCCATAGTATAATATGTCAATAAAAGTGATGAAAAAAGCCATGGTATAGTCTGCTGAAAAAAAGCCAAAGTATAGTATGTCGAAAAAAGCCATAGTAAAGCATGTCGAAAAAAGGAATAAAAAAAGCCATAGTATAGAATGTCAAAAAAGCCATACTATAGTATGTCAAAAAAGTGATAAAAAAGCCATAGTATAGTATGCTGAAAAAAGCCATAGTATAGTATGTGGAAAAAAAGCCGTAGAATAGTTTGTCGAAAAAAGGAATAAAAAAAGCCATAGTATAGTTTGTCAATAAAAGTAGCCATAGTAGAGTATGTCAAAAAAAGCCATAGTATAGTATGTCAATAAAAAGCCATATTATGTATGTCAAAAAAGTAATTAAAAAAGCCATAGTATAGTATGTCAAAAAAGTGATGAAAAAAGCCAAAGTATAGTATGTCAAAAAAGCCATAGTATAGTATGTGGATAAAAGTGATGAAAAAAGCCATAGTATAATATGTCGGAAAAAGCCATAGTATAGTATGTCGAAAAAAGCCATGGTATAGCATGTCAAAAAAATGATGAAAAAATCCATAGTATGTTGAAAAAAGTGATAAAAAAGCCATAGTATAGTATGTCAAAAAAAGCCATAGTACAGTATGTCAAAAAAAAGCCATAGTAGAGTGTTGTGGTTTGGGGGTTGGTTGGGTTTGTTTTTCCCTTTCCTTTGCCTCCTTGTGTTTTTTTGTCTAGGTTTTTTTCCCCTAGTCTTGTGTTACTGGTCCTGTCTTGTGTTCCAGGAAAGTGTCTGTCTGTTTGTCCCGTTTCCTGTTTTATTTTGATAGCGTAGTTTCCTGTTTTGTCTCGTCTTGTCTAGCTTTACTTTGTTTGTCTGATTGTCCTGCCCGCCCTAATGTGATTCACCTGATGTCTCACCTGTTCCCCGTTACCTCATTACCTCTTGTATTTAACCCCTGTGTTTCCTTTGTCCCTTGTCAGATCCTTCCAGTTTGTTTGTTGAAGTCTTCATGTTCCTCTCTGCATATTTATCGTCCCCGTGAGTTGTATAGTATGTCAATAAAAAGCCATGGTATAGTATGTCAAAAAAGTGATGAAAAAAGCCATAGTATAGTATGTCAACAAAAAGCCATAGCATGTCAAAAAAGGCCATGGTATAGTATGTCAAAAAAAGTAATAAAAAAGCCATAGTATAGTATGTCATAAAAAGTGATTAAAAAAGCCATAGTATAGTATGTCGATAAAAGTGATGAAAAAAGCCATAGTATAGTATGTTATAAAAAGTGATGAAAAAAAGCCATAGTATAGTATGTCAAAAAAAGCCATAGCATAGTATGTCAAAAAAGTGATGAAAAAAGCCATAGTATAGTATGTAAAAAAAAAAAAGCCATACTATAGTATGTTAAAAAAATGATGAAAAAAGCCATAGTATAGTATGTTGATAAAAGCTATAGTATAGTATGTTGATAAAAGTGATGAAAAAAGCCATAGTATAGTATGTCACAAAAAGCCATACTATAGTATGTCAAAAAAGTGATAAAAAAAAGCCATAGTATAGTATGTCGAAAAAAAGCCATAGTATAGTATGTGGATAAAAGTGATGAAAAAAGCCATAGTATAATATGTCGGAAAAAGCCATAGTATAGTATGTCGAAAAAAGCCATAGTATAGCATGTCAAAAAAATTATGAAAAAAGCCATAGTATAGTATGTTGATAAAAGCCATAGTATAGTATGTTGATAAAAGTGATGAAAAAAGCCATAGTATAGTATGTCACAAAAAGCCATAGTATAGTATGTCGATAAAAGTGATGAAAAAAAGCTATAGTATGTCAAAAAGTGATTAAAAAAAAGCCATAGTATAGTATGTCGATAAAAGTGATGAAAAAAGCCATAGTATAGTATTTCGATAAAAGTAGCCATAGTATAGTATGTCAACAAAAAGCCATAGTATAGTATGTCGATAAAAGTGATGAAAAAAGCCATAGTATAGTATGTTGATAAAAGCCATAGTATAGTATGTTGATAAAAGTGATGAAAAAAGCCATAGTATAGTATGTCACAAAAAGCCATAGTATAGTATGTCGATAAAAGTGATGAAAAAAGCCATAGTATAGTATATTGATAAAAGTAGCCATAGAATAGTATGTCAACAAAAAGTCATAGTATAGTATGTCGATAAAAGTGATGAAATAAGCCATAGTATAGTATGTTGATAAAAGCCATAGTATAGTATGTTGATAAAAGTGATGAAAAAAGCCATAGTATAGTATGTCACAAAAAGCCATAGTATAGTATGTCAATAAAAGTGATGAAAAAAGCCATAATATTGTATTACAAAAAAGCTATAGTATGTCAAAAGTGATTAAAAAAGCCATAGTATAGTATGTCGATAAAAGTGATGAAAAAAGCCATAGTATAGTATATCGATAAAAGTAGCCATAGTATAGTATGTCAACAAAACGCCATAGTATAGTATGTCGATAAAAGTGATGAAAAAAGCCATAGTATTGTATGTCAATAAAAGTGATGAAAAAGCCATGGTATAGTATGCTGAAAAAAAGCCAAAGTATAGTATTTCAAAAAGCCATAGTAAAGTATGTTGAAAAAGGAATAAAAAAGCCATAGTATAGTATGTCAAAAAGTAATAAAAAAGCCATAGTATAGTATGTCGAAAATAGAATAGTATGTCGAAAAAGGAATAAAAAAGCCATAGTATAGTATGTCGATAAAAGTAGCCATAGTAGAGTATGTCAAAAAAAGCCATAGTATAGTATGTCAATAAAAAGCCATATTATAGTATGTCAAAAAAGTAATTAAAAAAGCCATAGTATATATGTCAAAAAAGTGATGAAAAAAGCCATAGTATAGTATGTCAAAAAAAGCCATAGTATAGTATGTGGATAAAAGTGATGAAAAAAGCCATAGTATAATATGTCGGAAAAAGCCATAGTATAGTATGTCGAAAAAAGCCATAGTATAGCATGTCAAAAAAGTGATGAAAAAAGCCATAGTATAGTATGTTGAAAAAAGTGATAAAAAAGCCATAGTATAGTATGTCAAAAAAAGCCATAGTATAGTATGTCGAAAAAAAGCCATAGTATAGTATGTCGAAAAAAAGCCATAGTAGAGTGTTGTGGTTTGGGGGTTGGTTGGGTTTGTTTTTCCCTTTCCTTTGCCTCCTTGTGTTTTTTGTCTTGTTTTTTTTCCCCTAGTCTTGTGTTACTGGTCCTGTCTTGTGTTCCAGGAAAGTGTCTGTCTGTTTGTCCCGTTTCCTGTTTTTTTTTGATAGCGTAGTTTCCTGTTTTGTCTCGTCTTGTCTAGCTTTACTTTGTTTGTCTGATTGTCCTGCCCACCCTAATGTGATTCACCTGATTTCTCACCTGTTCCCCGTTACCTCATTACCTCTTGTATTTAACCCCTGTGTTTCCTTTGTCCCTTGTCAGATCCTTCCAGATTGTTTGTTGAAGTCTTCATGTTCCTCTCTGCATATTTATCGTCCCCGTGAGTTGTATAGTATGTCAATAAAAAGCCATAGTATAGTATGTCAAAAAAGTGATGAAAAAAAGCCATAGTATAGTATGTCGACAAAAGTAGCCATAGTATAGTATGTCGACAAAAGTAGCCATAGTATAGTATGTCAACAAAAAGCCATAGCATGTCAAAAAAAGGCCATGGTATAGTATGTAATAAAAAAGTCATAGTATAGTATGTCATAAAAAGTGATAAAAAAAAGCCATAGTATAGTATGTCAAAAAAAGCCATAGTATAGTATGTCGATAAAAGTGATGAAAAAAGCCATAGTATAGTATGTCGGAAAAAGCCATAGTATAGTATGTTAAAAAAAGTGATGAAAAAAAGCCATAGTATAGTATGTCAAAAAAAGCCATAGCATAGTATGTCAAAAAAGTGATGAAAAAAGCCATAGTATAGTATGTCGATAAAAGTGATGAAAAAAGCCATAGTATAGTACGTCAAAAAAGTGATAAAAAAAAGCCATAGTATAGTATGCTGAAAAAAGCAATAGTATAGTATGTGGATAAAAGTGATGAAAAAAGCCATAGTATAATATGTCGGAAAAAGCCATAGTATAGCATGTCAAAAAAATTATGAAAAAGCCATAGTATAGTATGTTGAAAAAGTGATAAAAAGCCATAGTATAGTATGTTGAAAAAGCCATAGTATAGTATGTCCAAAAAAAGCCATAGTAGAGTGTTGTGGTTTGGGGGTTGGTTGGGTTTGTTTTTCCCTTTGTTTTTCCTAATGTGATTCACCTGATGTCTCACCTGTTCCCCGTTACCTCATTACCTCTTGTATTTAACCCCTGTGTTTCCTTTGTCCCTTGTCAGATCCTTTCAGTTTGTTGGTTGAAGTCTTCATGTTCCTCTCTGCGTATTTATCGTCCCCGTGAGTTGTTCCCTGTGTTTGCTTCCTGTTTTCTTCACCTTCCCCTGGACCTGTTTTTGGATTTCTCCCCTTTTGGATTTTTGTGATTTAGATCTTCATGTTTTTTGGACGTCGCCTCTTCCCTGTGTTCTTGAAATAAACCTGCTTTGAACCTTCCCTTACCTGCCTCCCTGTGCGCTGCTTTTGGGTCCTTCCCTCACACCCCACAACAGTAGAGTATGTCAATAAAAGTGATAAAAAAAGCCATAGTATAGTATGTCGATAAAAGTAGCCATAGTATGTCAAAAAAAGACATAGTATAGTATGTCAAAAAAGTGATGAAAAAAGCCATAGTATAGTATGTCGATAAAAGTAGCCATAGTGTAGTATATAAAATAAAGCCATAGTATAGTATGTCAAAAAAGTGATGAAAAAAGCCATAGTATAGTATGTCGATAAAAGTATCCATAGTGTAGTATATAAAATAAAGCCATAGTATAGTATGTCGAAAAAAGCCATTGTATAGTATGTTGAAAAAAGTAATAAAAAAAGCCATAGTATAGTATGTCGATAAAAGTAGCCATAGTATGTCAAAAAAAGACATAGTATAGTATGTCAAAAAAGTGATGAAAAAAGCCATAGTATAGTATGTCGATAAAAGTAGCCATAGTGTAGTATATAAAATAAAGCCATAGTATAGTATGTCAAAAAAGTGATGAAAAAAGCCATAGTATAGTATGTCGATAAAAGTATCCATAGTGTAGTATATAAAATAAAGCCATAGTATAGTATGTCGAAAAAAGCCATTGTATAGTATGTTGAAAAAAGTAATAAAAAAAGCCATAGTATAGTATGTCGATAAAGGTAGCCTTAGTATAATATGTCAAAAAAGCCATAGTATGTCAAAAAAGTGATAAAAAAGCCATAGTATAGTATGCTGAAAACCCATAATATAGTATGTCGAAAAAAAGCCGTAGTATAGTATGTCAATAAAAAGCCATATTTAAATTAAAAAAATTCAATGACATCCAGTCTTTTACGTCATGTAGGCATTTCCTCAGAGCTTCAACTGAGTTTGTTTTGGAATTCAAAGGTAGGTAAATCTGGACGTCATCTGCAAAGCAGTGAAAGGAAATGCCGTATTTTAGGAAGATTGATCCCAGGGGCAGCATAGTTTAGTATGTCAAAAAAAGCCATGGTATAGTATGTCAAAAAAAGTGATTAAAAAGCCATGGTATAATATGTTGAAAAAAGACATAGCATAGTATGTTGAAAAAAAATGAGAAAAAGCTGAAGTATAGTATTTCAAACAATGACATAGTATGTCATATCGAAAAAAAAGCCATGCAGAAAAAAGTGTGTTGAAAAAAGCTTCAGCATACTATGTTAAAAAAGGTTTTTAAAAAAAGCAATAGTATAGTATGTCAAAAAACATGATTTAAAAGAAATGGCATCGTATGTCAAAAAAAGTTAATATATAGTAAGTCAAAAAAAGCCATGGTATAGTATGTTGATAAAGCCTTATTATAGTATGTTGAAAAAAGCCCTAGCATAGTATGTCAAAATAAGTGATTAAAAAGCCATGATATAGAATGTTGAAAAAAAGTTTTGAAAAAAAGCAATAGTTTAGTGTGTAAAAAAAAGTGATTAAAAATAAATGGTGTAGTATATTGAAAAAAGTTAATATATAGTATGTCAAAAAAAGCCATAGTATAGTATGTTGATAAAAGATATAGTATGTTGAAAAAAGCCTTAGTATAGTATGTCAAAAAAGCTATAGTATAGTATGTTAAAAAAAACCATAGTATAGTATGTTGATAAAAGACATAGTATGTTGAAAAAAGCCTTAGTATAGTATGTCAAAAAAGTCATACTATAATAGGACAAAGTGATAAAAAAGGCATAGTAGACTATGTCGAAAAAAGTGATAAAAAGCCATGGTATAATATGTTGAAATAAGACATAGCATATAGTATGTTGAAAAAAGACATAGCATTGTATGTTGAAAAAAATGATAAAAAGCCATAGTATAGTGTGTCGAAAAAAGTTTAAAAAAATAAAAGCAATAGTATAGTATGTTGGAAAAGTGATTAAAAAAAGTAATAAAAAGCCATAGACATAGTATGTCACAAAAAGCTCTAGTATTGTATGTTGGAAAAAGCCATAGTAGAGTATGTTGAAAAAGTGATAAAAAGCCATAGTACAGTATGTAGAAAAAAGGGTTTAAAGCCGTGTGTAGTATGTCAAAGAAAGACATGGTATGGTAAGTCTAAAAAATGTATAAAAAGCCATAATATAGTATGTCGAAAAAAGCTATTGTATAGTATATCGAAAAAGCCATAGTAGAGCATGTCAAAAAATTGAGAAAAAGCCAAGTATAGTATGTCGAAAAATATCATAGTATAGTATGTCAATAAAAGCTAAAGTATGTTGAAAAAAGCCTTAGTATAGTACGTCAAAAAAAGTGATTACAAAGCCATGATATAGTATGTTGAAAAAAGTGATAAAAAGCCACAGTATAGTATTCAATTCAATTTCAATTCAATTTTATTTATAGTATCAATTCATAACAAGCGTTATCTCGAGACACTTTACAGATAGAGCAGGTCTAGACCACACTCCAGAATTTACAAGGACCCAACAGTTCTAGTAGTTCCCTCCAGAGCAAACAACAGTGCGACAGTGGCGAGGAAAAACTTCCTTTTAGGCAGAAACCTCGGACAGACCCAGACCTAGACCCAGACCCAGGCTCTTGGTAGGCGGTGTATGTCGAAGAAAGACATAGTGTTGTGGTTGGGGTCCAGCTGGCTGGGATTTTTTGTTTTGTTTATTATTTCTTCTGCATTTGCATTGGTCCTGCCCTGTCCCCCGTTTTGTTTGGTTTCTCCCCCCTCTCCTGTCGAAGCCAGCCAGGTGACATCACACACCTGCTTACCATCAATCATCAACGGTTCCAGCGGCCCACACCTGCCAGTCATCACCATCTTCCACAGTACATCTACCCCGGCTCTTCATCCACTCTTCACCTGATCGTTGCTGCAGTCACACTGGTGAACCTCGTCAGTGAAACTATTGTATTTTTGTTACCAGTGTTATCTTCTTGTGCTTGATGTACTTACCTCTCCATTTTCCTTCCTGCAGTTTCCTCCTAGCTCCGGTCAGCTGGCTTCATACACCCATAAAAAAGTGATTGAAATGCCAGGATATCGTATGTCGATAAAGCCGTATGTTGAAAAAAGACAGAGTAAGTCAAGGTGAGAAAAAGCCATAATATAGTATATCAAAATTTTTTATAAAAAGCAATAGTATTGTCGAAAAACGTGATTAAAAAGTCAACATATAGTATGTTGAAAAGAAATCTGAAATTAGTCATAGTATAGTATGTCAAAAAAAAGTCATGGTATAGTACACTGCAAAAAGTAATAAAGTAATATATTATATATATTATATTATATGAAAAAGCCATAAAAAAGTCATAGAATACTATTTTATGACTTTTCAACATACTATACTGTGACTGTTTCCCTACATACTATATAATTACTTTTCTCTGCATAATAAACTATAACTGTTTCATGACTTTTTATCAACATTCTTATGATTTTTTTTTTTTTACATACTATACCATGACTTTTTTACATACTAAACTATGAGTATTGTTTGACTTTTTATCAACAAACTATACTATGACTACTTCATGACTTATATGTACTAAGACTTTATTTTCAACTGTATGACTTTTTTTTTCAAAATAATATACTATGTTTTGTGACTTTTTTTATTTAACATACTATGCTATGGCTTTTAGGATTTTTTTTCAACATACTGTACTAAGACTTTCTTTCGACATTCTATACCAAAAATTTTCTTCAACATACTTTACTATGACTTTTTTTCGACATACTATAGACATTTTATGACTGTCTTTACCATATACTATGACTTTTTTCAACATACTATGACTATTTTATGACTTTTATTTTATTTAGGCATTGACCTTTTATCACTTATCAACATACTATACTATGACTACTTTATGACTTTTTCCAACATATTTTGAGTAAAAGACTTTGGCTGTTGTGTTTTTGCTTATTAGCTTGTGGACATTTCATCTACTGTGTGTATTACTTTTGTATACGTTAGCGGACGGCCTTTTGGAGCATCCAAGGTTTGGATGGTTATTTGTTGCCAGTGGGTAACATTGTGGTATTTCCGTGTCTGTATTGTCAAGTGCTAACTATATAACATGGCAGATTTTGAGCCAGAGGAGTTTCTGGAAAGGGAGTTAAGTATTTGGAGTCTGCGGTCTCAGAGGAGGATAGGAAGCCAGAACTAATACTTAAAATTTTAATGAACTGGAATTCAGAATATGAAGCAAAAGAACATGAGTGTCAGCTGAGAGAACAGGAACGTCCGGAGAATGTAAGGTGGGACAACTCATGTTTCTGTTTAATCCATTTATTGTTAATAGTGTTTGGTCCGTGCAGGGACTTAACTATCGACACACAATATTATTTCTGTAGTCTCAAGGCAAAAAGGCAAGGCGACAATTTACCAATATACTGGTCAAGCATGTAATCGTATTGTAATATCTCGTTACATTTTTGCCTAAATATCTGCAAGCAGATAATACCTGCAAATATATTGTCAGGGCTCTAGTGTCAACCCTTCCAATATTTCTCATCTCCACACTCAGTTATTTTCAGAGTTATACTGTTGCATCAACATTTTTTTTTTTTAAAGTCAAAGATATAGTATTTTGATTTGTAAAAACAGACAACAGAGCCGTAATAATTTATGCCCATACTGTATTTTATACTTAACAGTGTACGTCTGCCAAAGCAAAATAGAAACATTACTTAGAAATGTATATCGAAAGGCACAGCATCAAAATACAATTTGACATGCAATTTCTTTTCTTTAAAATTGGAGTAAACATTCAAACGTTGACCCATCTGGCCTGGTCTGTTGAATACTAACAGGCGTCTGTCACAGGGTGAATACTTAGCTTAGGGATCGTTGCTTTCAGAAGCGTCCAGTCAAAATGGTTAAGTTAAATTACAGTGACTTACAGTACTAAAAAGGACAGAGCATGCGTTCTCCTAAAGCTCTTAAAGATCTGACATTTGTAACAAACATTTTTCCGTAAAAATCTCTCTGAACGTGAGCTGCACCTGACTTCCATGATTAGCACCTGACACTCTCAGCACTTTGTACAACAAGAGACCACAACTACACCTTTACATCAATGTCAGGACAGATGGCCCCTGTACATAAATATACATATTAAATATACATTCAGAGGAGCAGGGAGAAATGAGCATGCAAATTTGGTCCACCTTTACAGCAGTCAGCCAAAACAGAAAGCATCGACCCAAGACTCATCCTGAGAAACAACCCTGACCACTTGGGAGTTTTCCCCAAAAAGGACATGCAAAACTGGGGCTGGTTTTTGGCACATTAACGGTAAGCCTTTTTTGTTACGTTTTTTGTCTTTTCTAGTAACCGCCCTTAAACCTGACTGGTGTTTGTTTTTTTTCTCCGCCCCTTCAGGAGGTCAAGAAAGCTATCTTAAATATTACCGTGAGTTCACACTGTGCATGGCTTTAAGTATCTTAATACAGATTTTTTATAAAAAAAGTATCAGAGGAGCAAAGCACATTAAAATTGTTCCATTAAAAAAAAAAAAAAAAAAATACAACAATAAAGACTTAATATAAAAGTGGATGTGAACAGGGACGTCCCGTCAGTCCACAGCAGGTGCAGTTCAGCTTGTTATACAGTAGATCTGCCAAAACATAAAAGGCCCAAACACAGGCGAAGAACCCTGAAATCTATACGCTGTTCCAGTTACTGTTGAATGTGCTGCGCAGGCGTTTGATGCTGCCGTCTCCCTTTCCCGGTTCGTGTCTTCTGAGTTGGGCAAAAGAAGAATCTGTAATACTTTTTTATCTCCATGTAGGTTTTCTGTTTTGTTTCCGTTTTTAAGGTTCATCTGGAGAGTTTGCTGATGACTCGAATGAGGGCGGCGTTTCGTCCTTGAGCCGCTGGTTGTCTGCTCTGAGGTCCACCAGAACCTACAGGGAAAAAAAAAAAAACACATCATGTAGGATTGGTTTTTGGCTTAAACACTACTTCAAATATAACAGTATCAGTGCCCTCATGTGCTTCTGCTTCTGCAGGTTTAACTTCAACCTCTCATATGATGACATCTAGGGGCATTATGGTGATTGCTATAGGAAACGGGAACGGGCTCATTTTAAACTGTAGCTCATGCGCACACAACATGGCCTATGTTTACATGCACATAACATTCAGGTTTTTGCCCTTATTCAAAAAGACGATATTCTGACTAAGCTGTTTCCATGGCTAATGAAAGTTATTATTTCACTAATATTCCCATTCACATGTAGCCGCAAAATACGATATGGTGGACTTGTTGGACCGTGCAAACACAGCGTCCCTCTTTTATTCTTTCAACCAGCTACTTGGAAAGGTTGCCGTAGCGATGTGTGCCCATGTCCAAAACCTGTTGATTTCCAAGTCTTTAATAATGTTTAAAAGTAGCTGTGTTTCTTCTTCTTATCGGGTCTGCGTCCTTGCAAACTGTTGGCTGGTTGGGAGGGTTGGGTACTGAAACGACCGGTATCTACTGGAGCGAATAACAATGCAGATTTCGGTGCCAATTAAATGCCTTTTGCGCTGCTCTTTGATGCTCTGAAAGAGATGTCAGAGGCAACAGAAGCATTGCTGTATGTGACGCTAGTTATGACATTTGACAGCAGGTAATGTTAGCCTACCACTAGCTAGCAGCTGAATTAAACACTGTTAAAATGATGACCGCTAAAGGGTGTCTGTATTTCACAGTAGAGGAGTCCAACATCCGGACATTAGGCAGTCTACAGCTGCCTTTGTCAGACTAGTAAGCCTCGTGGTGCATTCAAAGTTATTGTATAATACCCTCTTTCCCTATTTTTTAAAGTATCAGTTCCGGCACCGTTTTAAAAGTATTGTCTTAGCACCGGTATGGGGACAAAAAAAAAAACCAAACAATATCCGAACCCTATTGGTTTGTGTACAGAAACCATAGCAACACACAGACCTGACCATAAGCAGTGACCGTAAAACCCCGATTGAGAAACATATTCTGAATGGGCTGTATAAATGTCCAAAGAATGCCTCTAAAACCTGAATAATACCAGATTAGCCCACATTTATTAAATGGAAATTGCTATATTCGGAAAAAGGCCTTATGTGGAATATCCAACTGGAACATGCTGTTTATATGACCTGTATCAAATTTGGAATATTGTCATATTCAGAGTAATAGTAGAATATTGGTGTGCGTGTAAACATGATCAATGAGGTTTGAGTACACGTGATTTTTGCTTTGAGTCCGTCTTAAAACTGTAAACTGCAGCCAACTTTGGCCCCCAGTTTGTCTTATAAATTTGCTTTAGAACCAAATATTTTTTTCCACTTAACTTCCCAACTCGTCAAAAGATGGAGGACAGTGCTGTGAGTGAGTGAGTGAGTGAGTGAGTGAGTGAGTGAGTGAGTGAGTGAGTGAGTGAGTGAGTGAGTGAGTGGGCATTAAGGATGTTTTGTTGCTGAGCAAAAAATTTGAATGCCCTGTAACGGACCTCCTGATGTTGTTGGATATAATAATACAAAAAATACAATAAACTCATTTTCTCGAAAAGCTTCTTTTTGGAGGATCCCTCTGAGGTTTCCATCTGAAAGCAGCACTGGTTGTGCAACTGTCAAACTCATTATAATTATTTGGGAATAGAGCGTCTAATGATTACACTCAAGTTAATTCAGTAGAGTAAGTCACAATCGGTGTTGAAGGGAACATCTGTACCTTCAGCTCATCCTCCAGTTCCACTGCTTTCCTCTGAAGGGCCAACTTCTCCTGTGAACAGTTTCAACATCACAAACTGACTGACAGGCAAACATTTCACATGGTGTTACTTGAGTGAGCAAGTTCTTTCTCTATTTTTTTGACACTTCATGGTTCATGCTCTGCCGAACTTGTAGAGCGGTTTCAATGCAGTCAATCTGATCTTTTCCTTTAGATTGTCTTGTTGTGTTAATGCTTTTACTGTATCCTGATTACTATTCTTGCTTTGTTTTAATGTCTGCTGTTTTTAATGTAAAGCACCTCAGGTTTACATGTAATACAATTGCTGTTGTCCTATACTGTATGTGTTGTACATTAGTATGTATTGAAACAGTATGGTAGGTTTGTTACTAAAAGGACGGATGCTGACTTACAAATCTCTCCAGTTCCAGCAGAGCCGGTCGGTCTGTGCTGCTGTCTTGACTCTGCCAAGGAGAGAAGCAGAATTCAATGTGAAACAATGAAACAAACTATTAAATGATGATTTGTGCTGCTGTTCACACATTCTCTGTTATGGCTGACTTGGACAAACATCAGTGTCCACACAGCATCCCTCTGTTCATAATGTCACACACTAACACACACACACTTTTAAAAGGTCAGATGTATCAGTAAATCTGCCAAACCTGTCGGAGTCTTTCCAGCTCCACTTTGTTTTGGCTGAGAAGCAGCTCCTTCTCCTGCAGCTTGTCCTTCAGAGCCAGGTTCTCCTGCAGTACCTTAAAGTACAGCTAGAGGGACACACACACACGGACACACACAAGGACACACACACAAGGACACACACATATGATTTAAGCCTGCAGGTGATAAATACCTGGGTTGATGCTACAGTACAGCGTTTTGTCTGCATCTCAGTAATAATTCACTTTCATCACTGTGTTCTTCAGGACTGTGTGAGCTTTTCTGTGAGAAGAGAGTCAGACACGTACCGTTCTGTAGTCAGCCGACGAGTCTCCCAGTTGACTCTCACTGCAGAGGCATACAAAAGACTCTTAAAGCCCCATACGAGAGAAAATCCTCCACACAAACACAGGGCTATACATTTAGAAAACTAAGAATTTGCCTTTATTACCTGAAAATTCTACATTTCTGTTACTACCTCATGGCAAACTAGCAGGTGTACATGCAAATTCAGAGGACACCCAGTCAAACATTTTCCCCTGCGGCCCTCATATTAGACCTTAAACTTCACAACTTTGAAAAAGTAACAAGTTATAACATGATCAAAATCCAGCTTTGTACTTCTTCCTCTTTTTTTTTTTTTAGCTCCCCTGGAGCTCCCAGCACTCCCAACAATCAGAATCAGAATTTACTTTATTGTCTTTGTAATTCCATACAAAGAAATTAAAAGTGCCACTCTATGGTGCAAACATGCAAACACACACATTAAACCAGGAACAGAGAGCAGAGAATGTGAAGACTGTAGAGTAGATGAAAGTGATGTTTTTTTCTATTCAATATGCAAATTGCTTGTGGAAAAAAATCTGGAGGTACGCATTTTGGCCGACCTATAACGCATCCCAGAGGGCAACAGTTCAAAGAGATGATGGCCAGGGTGGGTGGAGTCTTTAATGATTTAACCTGCTGAGATAGTGTGCAGTGGCAATATCCTCCAGTGAGGGCAGTGGGCAGCCAGCAATTTTCTCTGTAGTCTTTACCGCTCGTTTATCTGTCGCTAAAGATCTTCTAAGGGGCTGACACCAAATACATGAAAATCAAAACAGTAACACTCACCTGGAAGTACGGTTACTGTTTGTGTCATCCAAATAAGCATCCTCTTCTTCATTCTGAACAAAACAGAAAAGAAAAAAAAAGGTCCACATTGTCAGCTGTTGTTAGAACAGCACTTTAACTGCATGTCTCATTTGAAATAAGACAACAGGGCAGATCACTTCACATGACTCGGATACTCCTCTATGTGATATTTATAGGCTGCCATATGTGCTTTCTCAAGCACATTCTATTCATTTATCCATCCAACATTTGCGTCCCAGAAACTTTAGCTTGAAGGGGAATTACTAGAATTGTTGGGGCTCTGTAAATTATAGAGTGTGGTCTAGACCTACTCTATGTGTAAAGTGTCTCGAAATAACATATCATCTTACTCAACACTGTCTGAGAGTATCATAATTTATATCAACTTCTTCTGGGATTTTAATAAAAGGTATATGATGTTCACACTGACGCTCACATGTGGCTGCTCCATTCCATCCAACAGAGCACCATTTTGCATATTTGACTAAATTCATATTTGTTATCTTTGGAAAATTTGAGTTCAAAATAAAGTTACGTGAGTTCTAAAATAAAGTCTGGCTGCACAGTAGGAGTTTTCAGTTGGTTGTGTTTGTTTGTATTTGCAGCGCATTTGGTAAATGCTCAAATTTATGAAGCGTTTTTCTTAATTTGCTTGTGTTCTGTCTATTTGCGTGTTTCGTTAAGTTGCAGTGGGTTTGCCCTTGTCGGCCACCGTATTTAAGAGATCATATAGCATTACAATCTCGATGCATTTCAGTCAAAAACATTTTGCTAAAAACACCCATCAACGCCCATCATTAGGACTTCCTGTCAGTAATGTTCCCATTTTGTAAAAGACCCAGAAGTGTGCCCAGCAAATATTCAGTTTCACATTAAAAAAGGGGAAGTGGTTTGGCTGTCCTTTCCTTGACTTTTGGTACTCCCACATTGCTGCAGAGATCAATAAATGGGTTTGCTAAAACCAGATGCTAGCAGTACAGCACCCTCTGCTTTGGCCTATTTGACAAAAGTCTTGGACCTGGCTGGCGATGAGCTCTTGTCACTCATGTTTGTGATGATGTGAGGTTGTTTCTCTCTTACCTCTCCGCCTGGCTGAACGATGCCAGTGGAGCGCCTTTCTCTCCTCCCTCTCCTCCTTTCCTTCACTCCCAGACGCTTCTCTCCCTCAGTCTCCCCCTGGCTCACTGGCTCTGTATCTGAAAACACACGAGGTGGACAGAAAACAGTTGAGTCAAAAATCTAAGAACCACATCTAGGGCTTCAAAATTAACCGGTGCTGCAGAGACGTCCCATCCCACAAAAGGTATCCTACAGACTAAAGAAATAAATATTTGTTTGGTACAGATCCAAATTAGACCATGGGCACCTATCTGTTAGGATTTTTTAATGTTTTATTACAGATAGTGTATAAAAACCAATGTCCTAAATAATCATATAGTCTGTCATTGTGCTACTTATGGATGGAATTATAGTGAAAATAAATAATGATTCCCCCTTTTGCCAGGGACCCCTGAACTCACTAAAGTAGGGGTCTTCAACGTTTAAGCCAAGGACCCCTTAACTGAAAGACAGATGGAGCAGGGCCCCCCTACTACATATATTGTATGAAATTAAGTTGCATATTAAATTTGGCCTACAATGACGTGTGGGCGGCCTAAAGCCTTTATACATACCTTTTCAGTGTAAAAAATACTAAGCAGTTAAAACAATAATGTTAAACTTACATGTGGATCAGTGAATCCTTAGGATGAACTGTATCTGCAGATGGCTACCTTAGTGACTACCTTACCTACAGGCCAGTAAGCCTTTCATTGATGTTTTTTTTTGCTAATTGACTGAATTATATTAGCTAATACTATAATGGTATCGTGTTAAGACATTTTAAGTTTTAATAAAACTTTCAAAAAAATGATTTAGAGGAACCTCTACAGGGCCCCAGACCACCTGTTAAAGAAACCCTGGGGCTCCGCGGACCCCACTTCGGGAACGGTCTAAGCAACTATGCAGTCATCAGGTAGATTAGTTTCCAAAATGTAGCTTCCTGTAAAACAGGAAGGTGTCTTATCTTTGACCTCAGTTTCTACTCCAGAGCTCTGCGAATCAGTCAAGCTCAGTTACAATGAAACAAAGTGCTGTGTTTGACTGCTGGGAGCTAATGTTTCAGCAGGTTAGCGTTCAAAACTGACCTTATGGATTTACTGAGCTAACAGGCCGATTCATGTAAACATGGTGTCAATCAGATACATCAGACAAGACAAGGAAATGCTCAGTTCCCCATAAAAAACCCAACGGGTGAAGAGTGGGAAGGGGTGACAAAACCATAATTAAAAAAACTTTATTTTAACATCTGAGTATAAGGTAGCTACCCTGCCGCAGAAACCACACTGAGTGATCAACATCAGCAGCAGTAGCCCTTGAAACTGATGTGAGGAACCTACTTTCCTTTCAAAAGTACCCAGAAGAGCACTCCACCCAAAAAAATGCATCATGTTTATATTTAGTAGTCCTGTAATACAATGCTCATATCATCCTCACTCACCCCTTTCAGCAGGCGTGAAAGTAACAATGGGGCTGACAGGCTGGATGTTGCGAGGCTGCAGCTCAGCAGCTTTGACCACAGTCTTCTCTGCTTCTTTCAGGTCTGTCAGAGTCACACCCTGCCAGCACAGAGCAAAAACAAAGTTGTTGGACCCAGAACTCAACAGTCTCTCATTATTTTTTAGATATATATATATATATATATATATATATATATATATATATATATATATATATATATATATATATATATATATATATATATATATATATATATATATATGATGCTGCACTTAAGTCCTGCAATAATCAGGTTAACCACATCTTTACTCAGACAATGATTCACTCATTCCAAACTGTGTTCGGGCAGGCTAGCTGTTTTTTCAAATGTTTAATTATCCACAGCATTTGCAGCTCCTACACACAGAGAGATTATTGCACCAAGTGAGCGCCTAGTGAGGTCAATCAAAGTTTGGCTTGGTTTGGTTTTTAGCAGTAACTACCGTTGCTCCTGATACCCACAATAGCAGAACTGAGAAAATGCTGTGAAAGCTTAAAGTTTCTGACTATACAGTGCAGAAATATGATTTACAGCTGCTAAATGAACCCAGGTCCTCGTCATTAAGTAGAAAGACAGAAAACAAAATAAATCATGATTGAATTTCAAAATTCACTGAGTGTAGACATGTCTGTCTGTCTGTCTGTCTGTCTAGCTTGCAGCCCCTTCCAAGGTTCTGTGACTCTTCAGTCTCTCAGTCAAAGTTTAGTTACAACTCTGTAATGCAGGATGGGGAGCACTGGATTTACATTGACCATTTGCAGACGCACGTCTCTCAGTAAATCATAGCCATCACGTATTTTGTCAAGCCAGAGTATAAATAGGCTATTTTATTTATTTACAAATGTATAAAAGGAAATCTGGGGGAGCCTGTTTGAATGGATGTGATGCAGCTTAAAAAAATAACAAGTATTAAGAGATGAAATTAAGTTTACAAAGTGACCTTGCTTTCGTAAGCATTGCTGTTCTAGAAACACTATTTTGTAATATTAACGAAATATTAATAAATGACCCTGATTTTTTTCCCAGCACAATATTAAACCAAATAAGAAGCAGTACCTGTGTGGAGCGGCGAGACTGCCGCATCATCCGAGAGCGAGCTTTTCTCTGAGACTCAGACTCTTCGTCTCTGACAGGAGCTTGAAACCTTAACACACCAACATCCACAAATTATATATTACATACACAGTAAAATAAACATTTCAACCATTATTATGCACCATCCATCCATATGACAACATGGGGGGGAAAAAAACAATTTCAAATCACAGAATCGTTTGGCTAGAGGATACTGTAAAAATGAACTGGTATAGAATACAGAAATGTTTCTGTTCCTGTTCAAACCACTGTGTTGTTTCTTACTTGCGTCTGTCAGCGTTGGGCGTGTTAGGGCTGTCAGCCGCGCCATCCCTCGTCTGAGGAGTTGGTTGGACTCTGGCAGTGCGGTTTGCCTTGTCCTGCTCCTTCTCCTCCTCAACTTTCTCATCTGGTGTCTGAACAACAAATACAAGGGTAAAAAAAAGCCAGAAGTGTAACTGTAATCAACTGTCCCTATTGAAAGGGTAACTACCGTTTTTTTACCTTGACCATATTTTCCTGATTTTATGTTTAAGTGACTGATGGGAACAACAATCTTTGACACTGGTCCAGCATTAAGCAAGATCGCTGCAGTAGGAAGTCAGCAAAACCAGCTACAATGTAAGTCAATATGGCAATTGTGCAGCTTGTATTTACATTCGCAAAAATGTTTGTTTTGTCACTGACAGAGAAGTGTCTGACAACATTATGTCTAAGGAGGTCAACCTTTCTATTAAAGAGGTAGATCCTTTTTTTAAACATAAAAACATTTGTGAAATTGCCTTCGCTAAAGCCATCAGACTCCATGCAAATAAATAGTAATTTTAGCATCGTAAAATACAATTCATTCAAAGTTAACAGAAACAAAATAAATTGGGTAATCTTTCCACTTTTCACACAATCCCAACTCAAGTTTTGGTTGAAATAAATACATAATTTTCCGATTTACATGTGAAAATATGTTGGCTCTATAAGT
The DNA here is from genome assembly GCA_013375575.1 of Percina caprodes. Taxonomy (NCBI): domain Eukaryota; kingdom Metazoa; phylum Chordata; class Actinopteri; order Perciformes; family Percidae; genus Percina; species Percina caprodes. The sequence goes on from JABXJD010001315.1 coordinate 70,894, forward strand.
CTCTAAAGTATTGTCTCTTTAAATTGTTCACACTCAATACTGGACCAATTTAAAAGATTGTTGCTCATATCAGTCACTTACACACAAAAACATAGGAAAATGGGGTCCAGGTTGAAAAAATAAATAAATAAATTGGCCTTTTGGATTCATGGCCCCAGTGGGGAGACTATAAATGAGTCTTTTTAGTTGACCTTCCAGACCAAAAGCATTCCCATTTGAAGTTTCCACACATCTTATTCTGGGTGTGTGTTTAAAACCTCTGTTGAAATACTGGGTGTGTAGGCAGTCACATTGAAGTTGAAGTATTGAATTACATGTACTTCCCCAATGTTAAATACGTACTGTATCACTGCTTCTGGTTTTGAAATTGCAGGCACACAACCACATTCTGGGTTTTCTTCAGATTTGCCATCTTCATAATATTGCTGTTGGTCCTTCTTTTTTGTCTTTATGCATAAAGTATTGAATGAAAATGAAAAACATATATAGAGCAAAAATCCCAATCCAAAACAACAGCTATGTTTCCATCAAAGTGCCATGCAAATGTGGTGTTTTGGTTCGAGGAAATTTTAAAATTTAGGGTTAGGTTTACTGCATGTGAACACTTCAGGTGAGCATAAAACTGTTTGCAATATCAATGATTTATCACATTTTGTCTTTTCTTTCCAGCCTTTCCACAATGTACCCAATACAAAGGACTTGAGAAAGAAAGCTACTGAATGCCATTTTGGACTGTCCACCGTAATTGCTAGAGGCTCTAAAGCTTGGTCTGTCGGATCTGTCACAGTTTTTGCCCTATGAGGCTGAAATTTGGCATTGAGGTCAAATTATGTGTGTATGTTTGTGTTCATGCCAATTGTCCAAAAGTGGGTGTTGCAATGGATGGATGTATGCATAGCTATTTCAAATTCACGCATTTTACCTTTTCAGCAGGGCTGACTGTGGATGTGGTAAGACTCTCTGGACTAGACACGGTTGAGCTTTCTGGGAAAAAGAAAACAAGCTTCTATTGGAATCAGCACAAACAAGCGCATTTATAGAGTATGTAGTACCATTGGTTAAACTGTCAACTGAGCAGCTGGCTTACCGGGGCTGCTCTCTTTCTCCTCACTCAGCTCCAGGCCCCCTGAAACACCCCTCTCTTTAGACTGGTCCTGCACGTTCATCTTGTCTTTACTGCTCATCCTGCACACCGAGCTCCTGGAAGACATGACATGGGGACAGATGTTGGCATCTGAGGGACCTCATTGGCTGGCATTGCCCAAGGAGACTTTTCAGGTCTCCTGCGTTGATTACATGGCACTGTTTACTTTACCGTGTGTCTCACTGCAAGTAAGTAGTATCACAAACTTTGTTATTATGCAACATATGGAGGAGATACTGGGAGTAGGGCATGTTCATTTGTTTTTAGTTTACCTGTCCTTGGTGTAGGGCTGCACAATATGAGGAAAATATGACATATGTGATAACTTTTTTAAATTTTGTGATAACAATTAACTTATAATTAGTAAAGGGAAAGCATTTCTAGCATTCTTTATTGAACAAAATGAACATTGCATTGAACATAAAAGGCACCACTAAAAAAAGAAAGACAAACATTTTAATTTGCAGTTTTCTACGGATATTTTCTTTCAACTAATACAAAAATGTCGTAGTGTCTATGACAATATGTTGCAGCCTTTCACGATAAAAAAGGATATATTGTAAAGCCATACCTTGGTGTTCACAGGAAGAAACAATTACATTTTTTAAAATTAGGAACATATTTAATTCAGAATTTCCTTATTGTACAGATGGTACTAACCTCCGCCGTTTGTTTTGTGCATTTGCAGCGGTGGAGCCTTGTTGCCAGTCCAATATGGACTGGGGAGAGAGAGAGAGGCAGCTGTCAGTGATCTTTCATTACATAAAGTAAATGCATAGAATATCAGGTAAAGACAAACTCTCTCACATTTGCTTGTTTCTGTGACAACTCCTCCAGGAGCTCCTCAACACTTTCATCAGCTACATCAAAAGGTGTCTGACCCTATAAAGTAAAAAACATGACAAAAATGAAACGTGGAATTTACAGATTTGCAGTATTAAGTTTGCCCTATTAATTACCCCAAAGTCTTGGTAAATGTTTCTTCTGTAAATGGAAGAACAAGCTGGACAAAAAGTATAATGTAATAAGAAAAAGGTTTTAAAATTTCTTTGGGCCTCACCGCATTGCTGCGGGCCTCCATATTGCACAATTGTTCAGCCAGAATGCGACAGGCCTCCCCCTGACCCCAGTGTGCTGCAGCATGGAGAGGCGTCCAGCCATCAAAGTCCATGGCTGACACGTCCAGTCCACACTGACACAGTATCCTGTACAACACAGCAAGGTGACAACAGCAGAGCTGCATGAAACACTGAATAACAAAACATAGACTTCCTCAAGAAGTTTTTTTTAATAGATTTTCCATGACAGAGAGACAAGAAAAACAGTATGAAAAATAGAAGGTCATGACTAGTGTGACCATAGAAACACATGATGCACATGATGTTACATCAAAACATGCTTTGCCAATAAACATAAATACACATTTTTTCTTTACTTTTTGTTTTAAATAGACATTACTTTGCAGAATCAAATACGCTGAGACCATGACTGAATATTATGAATTCAAGCAAAGACCTACTTTTATTACAAAAATGAGGGCATGTTGTGGTGAGTCCAAGAATGACCCTATTGTGACCCATAAGGCATCCCTACCCCTATCCAGATATGTCAGGGATGATGCAACTTCTTCCATACTTATAAGCTGTAGGTAGTCCTCTAGCCATTTATTTAAATTAAAACAATTCTTTCCTTTCAAACTTTTCAGTTTATAAGAATGTATAATTTTGTTGCATGCTAATGTGAAAATTTTTCTTGCAAATTTACACTTGATGCATGTAGCTGGACATAACAGTTCATGTTTAACATCTTTGAGATTGTATCTCCAACTACATCCCAGAAGGCCTGGGCCTGGACAGAACCAGAGCCTAATTGAACAGATTGCATAATCTGCGGCATGGCTTCACATTTTGTTCCGTTTTATTTTTTATCCTCAAAATAGGATTGTCTCTAAAACCTTGGGTACAGAGGTAAGTGGATCAGATAGTATTAATATGATATCATCAGCATATGAATTAATCTTGAACTAATGTCGTACCCTTGAGAAAATAACATTTCTAAGTTCAAATGCCATATATACATCCATTATGAGAAAACACCAAGAGATGCTTACTTGAGGGCCTCTAGGTAGCCTTTGGCAGCGGCCACATGCAGTGGAGTGGCCCCGGTCCTGGGGTGTCGTACATCAGCGGGTAGGCCCTCAGTCAGCCAGGTCCGGGCATCTGCCATGATGTGTTCTTCCTCCAGCCGCTTAGCTGCCTCCAAGTCCACACCTAGACACAAACAGAAAGTGACAAATGTTTTTTCTGTGTGCAAATAACAGAGAATGACATTTACAAAATGACCACTGTTGTATTAAAAGCACAATTATAAGAAAGTACATATTCACTGTAAAACAGCAACAAGATTTCCCAACACTAAGGGGGCTCCCACACCTACCTCGTTTGGTCCAGGCATTCAGGCTTTTCATTTTAAAATGAACCAAAATTACAGTTTTGAATAGAATAGATAGAAATAAATAGAAATCTTTAGCCAAATAATCACAAACTCAATACAGGAATTTATTTTACCTTACAATTATTACTTTGGTAGCCTCTTTGAAGTAAAAAAAAAAAAATTCTAAAAGGGAGGGAAAAAGATCAATAAAGAATTCTCAAAGAAGGCTGGCTTGCCCAAGGCCAGGCCATCTTAGCTGCGTCTTTCTCCGTCGCGTCCCGCTGTCTCTCCTACCTACGCCAGCCCCCACAGCCTGTCCCTTCTCCCCTTTCTACCTGCCTGCGCACTGTGTGCAGTTTTGCCGCACATGAGAAGAGAGCGTAGGGGCTGCTCCTCACAAAACAGATTCAGAGAGGTGAATGTTTTGGCGGCCACAGGAGATAAATACCTTGTGTGCTCGCTGGACAATACTGGACTTTCTTTAGAAAAGACGGCGACGTTACGACGTTACAGAAAGTCGCTGTCTTTTTAAAGAAAGTCGTCAGATTGTTACTTGACACTTTTGTGGAAAAAAAAGTTGCTAAGGGGGTCTGAAAAGTTGCTAAATTTAGCAACCAAGTCGCTAAGTTGGCAACACTGTTTTCATGGAGAAAGACGCTGTGTGCACCGAGGAGAGGGGCTGTGAATGTGTTTGTTTGGAGTGATAGAGAGACGGACGAGAGCAAATGCGTGTTTTAAATAGCGTAAAAAAAATAATGATAATAATAACAAAATGCAATGTGTGGTGGCCAGTGTTGATTGTGTGGCGCACCGCCACAAATTAGTCTGTGTAGGAAACACTGCATATCAGTGCCTCTCTACTAATTATGCTTCCTATTAGTTGTATGCAGAGTCTGAACTTCTCTCTTAAGCGTTCCCCCATCCCCATTTTTTTTTACATAACCCCTCCTTTCATTTTATGCACAAACAAATGCAACACTTTGAATGCCTTCCAGAAGAGGGTGTTGTGATATGGTGAGAATGATGCATTAAACAGAGATTGTGTCAGCTCCCTCTCTACGAGGGCCAGCTTTCACCCCGTCCTCGAATGTGGCCGTTTGGAATCGGTATAAATACTTTTTCTTTCCAACGTGCTCGGACGACATGTCATGTCAACTAGTTTGTGTCAAGCACATTACCCTGCTTAAAATCCTCTGTCCCCCAGTCTGTAAAATACACATTAAGACCCGCCATCATCAACGATATTCCTAACTAGGGATAGACCTTTTTTGGCAGTTTGCAGTTAATCTGTAGCAGCGTTTTTGTTTGCCTGATAACCGATAAAGATGATTAATTAAAAAGTGCACTACTTTGGCTGGGCTCAAGCTCTGTGTCTGTCACTCTGCTTTAGTTTCACTTACCACGGTGTCTGACTTAATGTCCCACTCACAACACTATCTGACTATCTTTTACTGTGCATTATGTTGAAAGTTTCTAATTGATTAAATAATTGCTTAAAGCATCTAAACAAAGATGGATTTTGAAATGGAATTTCCCATACCTTATCCTAGTTTCTATTGAGCTTGGCAAACAAAAACCTATGCTGTAGATTTGACAGGACACGCTCTAGAAATTAACAAACACATTTACTACAGACCGGAACGAAAAAAAAAACATCCTTTTAAAAGCGATGTGTAGTCAAAGTAGTGCACTGACCCTGTCTCTGAGTGTAATCCTGAAGGAGGGCCTCAGTGGTCTCATCCAGAGCAATGTCCAGAGGAACATCACCATCACAGTTGACAGCAGAGAGAGACGCACCTTGCTGCAAAAGAAAACTGACAAAACAAACATGAACAGAGTGAGAATGCATTTAACTAAAGAAACGTTTACAAAAGCTTACACAAGGACAACCAGTTCTAAATAGACGCACCTAATCCTATCACATTATCTACAAAGTGAGACCAAAAGGCATTCTTCACAGAACAAGAATCTGTAGGAAAAAAGGTGCACCGATTGTTAAATCGTTTGAGCTGCATGCATTTGTGTGTCAGGCCATCCCCCTCATGCTTTAGCTGACTTGTTGTGCTGCCAAACAGGACAACAATGTTAGTATTGTTGAAAGCACAAATACTCTAGCACCCACACTGCTTTCAGACTTATTTAAAGTGGCAAAGAGTACTGTATTACACATAGTTGTTAAGCTGCTCTATTCTAAAAGCTGTATTCTGCTAACTAAAGAGACAGACTACACACTCTGCAATGTCGGGGTGGCCGCAGGATGCAGCAACATGCAGCGGTGTCCATCCCTCATTGTCAACCTGGTTCACGTTGGCACCATTATCCAAAAGAAAGGACACTATGTCCATGCTGCCATCAATGCAGGACTACAACAAAAAGACAAAATAATGCAACTGTAAATGTTTCTCATTCATCTCAGCATCAACTGATAATTCAAATTAATCAAAAGGAGTAACTGCCTCACCTGATGGAGTGCAGTGATTCCATCGGCATTGGAACAGTTTATAATTTCTGCCACGTCCTCCCCATTTTTCCTTTTGGTTTCTTTGGCCTCCTTCAGCATCACCTGGGCCTCCTCCGTGTCCCCGCTGGCACAGGCAGCCAGGAACTCTGCAGCCCTGTCAAACCTCACACTTTTCCTAAAGACAGGAGATACAGGCAGCAATATGACCTTATTGGTAAGCTGTTGCCAATTTGAAGAGAGAAACACGCCTTGCAGCACCGGTGTGTTCCAAAAAGGGAATAGACAAAAATGATAACTTACAACTAGGGCTGCACAATTTGAGGAAAATATTTACTAGTGATTACTTTGACTGATATCGCAAATGCAATGTAATTCACAATATTGGAGGGAATGACCATTTTTGTATCATTATTCTTATTTTCACTGAAAAATATTCAAATTAAAAAATGATTATAGTGTGACTTTTGAAAGGAGCTGGGGCGTCTCTGCATTCAGAATGGTTTAACACATATTTTGCCTTTAACAAATATTGCTCCCCTCAAAATATTTGGATATTACACTAGTGCATTTTGCGATTTCGATAAAACTGTGATTAATTGTGCTGTCCTACTTACAACACAGTTGTAGTAGCCCCCTGGGAAAAGGGGTTAGTTAGAGAATAAGCCTGGTAATATTCTACAGTTTTGTTCGTGTCCACAAAAGATTTGTCATCACTTGATATTATTAGGCAACCCTACTCTATCTGTGGATCTCAGCCCCAAAGCTATTTGTTCTTACAGAAGACTTAAATCTTTATAAATAAAGTCTAATTTATTAAAAAGGACTAAAATTAATATTCAAATATGAGTAAATTATATATTTCTTGGAGATTTTTGTTAACTGCGGATCTGGTGTGTTAGTGATAATTTAAGGTAGCAGGACAGCGTATGTGGAACAGTGGCCTTGTTCATGTTACTGAAGGAATATGTCACCCAGTGCAACACTGTGCTCACTGATGTGTTTTTAATAGTTTTTTGGACGGCGATGGAAGTCTATGGAAGGAAACATGCAAGACCAGCTTTGAACACACAGGCAATACTTGCTATAGGTTCAGTTCATTGGTGGTTTTGGTGTTCTTGTGGGATTGGTTGACAATAAAAAAACATGAAATAACACAAGATTACAACATTTCTGAAGCCATAGTTTTTTGTGTGTTGTAACACAAATGTCCCTTCAAATGTCTTTCAGCCAGTGTTGGTGAAGGTCTTCCTGTGACCACTCTTTGCTAATGGAGGTATAATATAATAAAGAGTTATAATAAATATTGACTCTTCCTTACCATTACTCATACTGTTGCCGTTATATCTTATGGCAGCCCCAAAAAATCATGATATGAAAAGTGAATTAGCAACACAGTGCTAGACACTTTTTTGTTAGCTAGCTAACGTTAGCAAAAACACTAGCAAATGTGGCCTCAGCAATGACCATTGACTACTGACAGTCAAAACAAAAACAAAATATTATGACCTTAAATAAACGGCAAACGTTATTTAGCAGCAGGGGACTATATGCGGTATAATGTAACGTTACTGTAGGTTATTTTAATTTGTCCACCCCTTGTCCAAGCCCACGCACAAAATTCCTCCTTTAGCATTATCTTTAGATGTTAAGCTAAGCTAGCTGGCTGGCTGGCTGTTAGCCGTGCCGTTTTTTGTAAAACGGTTTGGCAGGAGACGTTTCCTCACCGTCGTTTGAGGAAGGGGCTGATTTCATCTCTGCCTACACACGGCTGGTCTTTCGGCGGGTCGCTGAGCTCGGCCCCCGGTTCCCTTGCTCCGTTCTCCGCATCGCCCCGCCACCTCCGCCTGGGCACGGCCAGAGCTTTGTCGGTACATGAGCCGGCCCAGCGCTTCAGCTGCTCCCGCCGCTTGGTCCTCGCCGAGTCCCCCATTATTTATCGGAGGAGGACTATGTTTTTAAAAATAAAACATTCACTGGCAGGGAACGACACACCCTCCATGTGTATACTTTCACTTCCTGGTTCTTGCTCTGGTGTAGGAAGCCTCGGCTCGTGTTCGTTGGCGTCGGGAGCGCGCAAAATTGCTCAGTCTTGTCTGTCTGACGTCACCGCCGCGCTTCTGTGTACAGAGTAGACCATAGAGTAGACTGTCAAAACAACATGAGGAGAAAATATAAGGATTATTTTTATACAACAATAAATCACTGTTTCATCGCTCATGGTTTGACTATGGAATTATGTTAGTTGGTCAATTTATTCAGAGGAATAGTGTGTTATGTCATATTCAGATTTTTTTTAAATTCCACTAAATTCCCAATCCATCCACAAATCGAAATGGCCTGACTTCAAACCCTGCTTTCATCGATTTATTATATTTCAGTATATAATAATAATGATCATATTTGAATAATGTTATTTAAAATGAACTAGTCTACATTTTCTTTGCACTCTAAAAGGACTTTAAATGAATGGACTTTGGATTTGTGTGTCTTGTTCAAAGTTGTTATTTATTGTTTTTGTATGACAATTGTAGATTTTTGTTATAAAAGACCCCAGAGGGAAATGCCGAAATAGCTCCATGTCTGGGCATTGTGAACAATGCTGCACATAGCTTACAGTTAGTAGGCTACTGCACTTCCTGTCATTGTGCTTCTTCTGAAAAATATGCAAGTCCTCCTGCGAGTCCTCCTACTTCTCCAAGCATGTCTTCATCTAGCACTGTTGCCTACAATGGCTGCTATCCCGAGGCTGAGATAAGCAGCGTTCATAAAGTCACCAGGTGTTTAAAAAGAAGCAGTCCATCTTGTCTGCTGCAGGCTGTGTTGATTTGATTGTTTTTCACTGGTTGGTGTTGCAATAACTTCCATGTGCATAATCACCACACTGCTGCTGGCCACCACACCATTGGGGCACACATTGAGAGCAAGAGAGACCCAAAATGTCTTGATTACTGGCGCAAAGCTTGTTTTATAAACAGGCAGATATAAACTTGTATGCAAATGCTGAAAATGATTTTACACAAATTTCAAATGCAAAAGAGTTGCATATTGTAGTTGTTGTGCACAGTCTGTGGGTTATCATGCATACAGCAGGTCATGCATGTATGTTGCTTATGCCGACCTTACACCAACCGACTTTTCAAGCGATTCTATTGTTTCAGACACATTTCCAATATTGGAATGAAATCACAGGAGTCTTGCTAGAGTTGGGACACGCACGCCCCCATAGTTTCATTTATCCAAATGTGCATTCTGATCTAAGATCAGCCTTGTTTAAACAATCAATGTTAAACCTAGAATGCTAACAAACATTCCAACATGGACACAGGGTCAAATTCCATATCACATTTTTCCTGTGGCTCTGTGAGCTCAGCACTACAACTCTACAACTCTACAGTCTGGGACCAACAGAAAATGGAGAGCCATTGATGTAAGTAAATACATCATTTGCATTAATTTGTGCCGTTCCAATCTGGGACTAGACAACTATGAAGTTGTCCAAGTGTGACAGACTATACTGTGGTTTTAATCAGCAGTGGAAGAAGTACTCAGATGCACATCTGATTGACCCGAGGTTCAGTGCTTTGCAATACCAGTCACCCTTATGGGATTACTGGTATAGCTGTCTTGTTTAATTGGTGTCTTTCTTGTGTATCTGTATCTTTTTGGCTATCTATCAGATATTTTACTTAGGTAAAAGTACTAATACCTTTGCATTGGTGATAATTTTCTTCTGGAAAGTGAGAGGAGCAATGCATTTCTATTATCAAACTTTCAAATTGTATATCTACACTCAACCAGGGTACGTGTACCCATGGGGGTACTTCTGCAGTTGCCACGGGGTACACGAAAAGACCTAAATTAGCTCAACTAAAAATAGAGAAAATGATTTGATCAAAATAATATATCCACATACAGTATTAACATCAAGTCAACTGTACACCTGAACACTATATGTTGCAGTTAGAGTAAACTGGCAAGCGAGCACAGAAGTTTGAACCTCTAAAAATAATGAACAAATGCTAGAATTAAAACAATAAAAGTAAGGACTGCATGGTAGAAATCAATTGTTTAAAGTAAATGAGAAACTGATAATAAAGTTAGATAAAAATATGGTTGAAACACTCAGCTTCACTCCAAATATAGCTGTACAATTGCTGACCAAACCAACTTAAATATGGACAGTTCAAGTGTATGAAAAAATGAACAATACAAACATGTATATAATAAATAGTGTTGTACATTTGGAACATACATCATAATCAGAATGGAGTTAATTGCCACAGTAGTTACCCTACGTGGAATTTGTCTGGGTGAAAGGTGCATATACACACAAACAAACATATTAAAAATTAATAAGAAGATAGAAACAAATATATACAAAATAGCTGTTTAAGTAATTGGGAATCAATGGAGGGGTACTCAACTTGAATTCATTCATTCTGACAGAGCTATGTGGGTACCTCAGACCGAGACAGAGTTATTGTGAGTCATTTTACTTTATCTGATTTCAGTTTTGCTGTGTTAAGAGGAACAACAAAATACACGTTTCCTCCATCATCAGGTTTCAGAATGTCTCCACCCTCACACAAAGCAGCACACTCCATCCCACCTTACACTCTGACCCGGCTGGCACGGGAGTGGCTAGCAGAGGACACACCAAACTTTGACCCGGCAGGAGTGTGTGTGGGCTCGCTGGAGGTTGAGGCGAGGTTGCTGTGTAAAACGCCACTAAGCGTCCTGGCAGGGAGCCCCTTCTTCACAGCAGTGTTCACTGAGGTCGGCTGCACCGTGGACTGGATTTATCAGGAGGGAGCTGAGATTGGTAGGTATTACGCAGTCTTTCAAAGCACCAATATATCACATTAGAGAATATCACCAATATAACCCTGGAGGGGGAAATTTGTTTGCCCGCCCATGCACAGTGACAAACAAAAGATGCACTGGTCAGACAGCTCACAACAGACCACAGATGAAAGATATACTGTCATTACAGTACTAACACTAAATGACAAACCAACACATTTTCCAGATTTTCCATTTTTCACTTTTAGGACATTAGTGGAGCTCAGGAGCAATTTATTAAAAAACAAATCAATTAAAAATTGAATTTTACACATGCTTTAAACTCTTTGGAACACTAATGTCTTTATCTTACCTCCACAGGTCCAGATGCCATCACACTGACTGCTGTGGTGAGAGGCCCAGCAAGGTGCCTCCTCCTCGGGGAAAGGCCGGCTCTTAACTGCCTGGCCCGAGCCTCTGGGATCGCCACCCGCTGTTGTCAGCTCCAGGCAATGGCAAAAGCAGGAGGATGGCATGGAGAAGTGGCTGGCACACGCAAGACCACCCCAGGCTTCCGTCTGGTGGAAAAGTACGCCATGCTGGTTGGCGGCGTGTCCATGCACAGACAAAACCTGAGTGGAATGGTGATGCTGAAGGACAACCATATCTGGGCTTCAGGAAGTATCACACAGGTGGGCAGCTGCACCACCGGTCCAGTTAAAATGGCTTGCACAATGTGTGTTCTTACACTTCATTGGAAAGTAGGCTACAACCCCACTAAACCTCTTCAAGCTTCAAGTGTTAAGGCGAAAACAAAAAAGCAACAAAAGGCTATAATAATTTTTATTTTGAATTTAAAAAACTACACAATACATAAATGCAACATGCAAGGTCTTCAGCCTTGATTTAAAAGAACTGAGATTTGTAGCGGATCTACAGGTTTCTGGGAGTTTGTTCCAGATATGAGGAGCATAGGAACTGAACGCTGCTTCCTGTTTAGTTATGACTAACTCAGAACTGGAGTGATGTGATCCAGTCTCTTGGTCTTAGTGAGGACCCGAGCAGCAGCGTTCTGAATCAGCTGCAGCTGTCTGATTGATTTTTTAGGGAGACCTGTAAAGACCCCGTTACAGTATTCAAGTCTACTGAAGATGAAAGCATGGACAAGTTTGTCCAAATCCTGTTGACACATAAGTCCTTTAACCCTTGATATATTCTTAAGGTGATAATAGGCTGACTTTGTAATTGTCTTAATGTGGCTGTTAAAATTCAGGTCAGAGTCCATGATTACACCAAGATTTCTGGCTTTGTCTGTTGTTTTTAACATTGTTGTTTGAAGCTGAGTGCAGACTTTTAATCGTTCCTCTTTTGCTCCAAAAACAACCACCTCAGTTTTTCCCTCATTTAATTTCAGAAAGTTTGGCACATCCAGCCGTTAATTTGTTCAATGCACTTAGTCAGTTGGCGGTAAATATCACTCTGTTTATAGCATTTGCATATTTTACTTTTATAATGACCTATTTAAATAAATGTAATGTTTGAATTCCCCACTTCCAAAAACTTGGTTCAGTAGTTTTAGGGTTCACAAATTTAAATGGAAAATTCAAGTGTGCAATGTTCAAAAGAGTCAACAAATCCGCTAGTTTCTTTTTTGAGGCTACTAGGAAAAGTGTTGGTTTGAGGTTAAAGCTAATGTCAACAAGTTAACATGCTAATCACATTGCTAACATGCTGTTGTTTAGCAAATATAACATTATGCATGTTCACTATCTTAGTTTCTGGGTAATAAAACTAGTGTGTGTCATCTTAGGATTTCTTTTAGCATGCTAAGATTTGCCAGTTAGCATGAAGCTAAGGTTTATGGGGATGCCATTCAAAAGTTTTGGACAAAATGAAACTTTGAACTAATGGTGCTGTCAAGGCCAAAGTCATTGGTTTCATCCTCTGGGGGCCATGAAAGGTATTGGAATAGGTATAGAAAAGAAAAAATGGTATTGGAACATGGAAAAAAAATAAAAGCACAAACCCTGTTTGTTCCCTAGGCTGTGAAAGCTGCCCGGTCAGTGTGTGGCTTCAGCAGTAAGATTGAGGTGGAGTGCCGCTCTGCGGAGGAGGGCAGAGAGGCGGCTGCCTCTGGAGCAGACATTGTTATGCTGGACAACTTTCAACCTCAGGTAAAGAATCATTTTCCAATACCAGGTTTTCACTCACTTAAATCCATGAAATAATACACCCTCCAACCTGTCTCTCACTATAGGAGCTCCATGTTGCAGCTAATGCACTGAAGGAGGAGTTCCCAACACTACTGATCGAGGCCAGTGGAGGAGTGACTCTAGAGAACTTTGCTATGTATCTCTCGCCACATATAGACATCATTTCTCTGGGCTGCATAACACAGGGCTGCCCAGTCGTGGATTTTTCTCTCAAGGTTCAAAAGCCTGTTGTTCACTCAACCCTCGAAGAATGATGATCTTTGTGTCTATTGATTGAATGAGAAAATGATGTGAGATTTTGTTCTAATGAACAAAGGAGATTTTTAGCGTGCACTATAAGCTACTGTACTGCAAATACAATGGTCTACTGTTTCTAATATTGAGAAATAAGTGACATCCTGTTTGCTCACTGTGTCATTAGTCATTTGATAGAATAAAAGAAGAAATGAAAAAGGAAACCAGACAGTTCTTGCTTCTCCGCCGGAGCCATGTATGCCCAATGACAATGTCATATAGGTCTTGAATTTTGCAAGGCTGTTTTGCCATAGAGGAACAGCAGTCACATGTTTAAAAACTAATCAGCAGAGCTATCGCAGAAATACAGAATAAAAGGACAATTGACATTTTTCTTCTCAACTTTTCTCAACGATTGTGATTGGTTTAGAGAAATGCAAATAACCCAGAGCATTATTTTCCTCCTATCCTAGAATGTATCTGTGTTGTAACCATGGGCTGTAAAAAATAATGGACAAAGGTTACTGGCCTAAAAAAATGAAGCCAATGCAGTAGTGTGTCTCAAACCGCGCACTTCCATTACACTTCTGTGTACTAACTGAAGTGCACTTTGGACACTACGTACTTACTTGCATAGTGCGTAAAATTTGACTTTGTGTTGTTTCAAATCACACACAGCCTTGATGTACTTACCGAAATGACAATCACAACAGCTCATTCCTTCTTCTTCTTTGTTCATCAAAATGAATGTGGTCCTGTTTATTGTTGCTTGTATTTGCTCCCTTTTTACACGAGGATAAGAGGATTGTCGTATCATCCGACTCCTTTTAGCGAAAAACATACCGTACATACTGTACCCCCTGTACTACCAGCAAAGGTACCCTCCTCCCGGTTTCTGCATTATTGGTGATGGTGGCTTCCCCAGCTTATAACTTATTTAATGTATGGTTAAATACCGTACATTAAACGGTAGCAATAAACGTTATAGTTCGCGGTACTGCACAATTAACTAAATATACATACTGTATACAGGTGGCTTATATGTTATACAAGTATAGCAAAATCATGTTCAACTTACATTTGTATAGCTCCGTTGCGTTTTTCGCTATTGCGTCCTCGGCCTTCATTGTCAAAAATGTTCTACTTTTGTTAACTCCGTCCCTTCTGCTACATAGACAAGATGGCGACCATTGAGGGTGAAAGTGTCTATCGATCCACACTCAACTTTTTGACCGTTATGAGTGCACCATCCGGGTACTCTAAGTGCACTGCATTTGACCGCACTTCAACAATGTGAGTGCACAATGTACTCAAACAGCCATTATAAGTACACAAGTGCAAGATTTGAGACACACCACAGAAATTCCTTAAACCTGCACTTTATCTAATATCCCGTAGGGGGCGACTCCACTGGTTGCAAAAAGAAGTCTGATTCTATATAAATCTATGAAGAATAGTTGTCCTTTAAACTTTGACCCTTTCACTGTGTTTTCACTTCAAAGTTAATTGGAAATGTGTCCTAAAAATGTTTTGTTTTCTGCCAACCAAGCTAGCTAGCTACCGCTACCATTAGCTGGTAACTTACAGGAAAGTTTGTTGATTTTTTTGTGTACATGCAGATGTGCCAGATGTGAAGTGATTCCCCCAGGGGTCCTGAGATATCGGGCTTACAAGAATGGGATTTTTGGTTTTTTAATATTACCACCTACCACTGTTGCTCTTACTACGTCATTTTACAATGCCGTAGTTGAGTGTGCACTATTGACTCAGATGGGTGATCCTGCTGACCAATGAATGAAGCATTTAGGAGGTGCAGCAGGGCCCTCAATTGGTTGATAAAGTTCAAAATGGGTGCTTTAGTAGCCAAAAGCTCCACTGTACTCAGTGTTCATTTTATTAGGCTGCTTGTACAACCTAATGCAGTCTAGTCTATATCAACGTTGTTTAATTTTTGGATTTTTTCAGGTGCCGGATGAAATTCCGCCGGATGTCCCTCATTTTCGGCTGAGGATGTCCGTCAACTTCTGCTTTCTTAACTCTTAACTGCTCCTCAGATCTCTGCAGGGTACTGTCTTTCATTGGTTGCCACTATCTTTATTCTGCAGAATAAAAAGTGTTTTCTAAAAAGGGCAAAAAGAAGGTTTTAGGAATAACCAATGAAAAGCATGAGAGCAAAGATGCATTCTTGGGAGAAAATTGCAGTGACAGCAGAAGTGTCACAACCACCTGTTACGGAAACGCCCTCGTAAAAAAGCACACAGGAAGTATTGCACATTGTCACATTTCTAAAAACACGAGTAGCACTGTTTGCTGAGAGGAGCGTGATGGGAAAGATGCATGGGCAGCGTCACATCTTCCTGCTCACCTTCATGGTGGCTGTTGGTAAGCTAAAGTTTTGTAGAGTATTTAGAGTTATTTATGAGAAAATCAACAAACAAAAAAAGATAGAAATGATTTATGTGTGTGGGGAAAGATGTGAGAGTGATTTTGAAACCCTTGCAAAAAATGTTTGTGGTTGTGTGAGCTCTCTTTTAGGCGAAAAATAATTGCATTTTTTTGTTAAAACCCTATTACGTGTGTTTTATTGCTTGAGTGTTCCCTATGCAGATTTGAATATATTGTATTTATTATAATCTATCTTTTAAATTACAACTCTCAGTTTCATGTAAAGAAACTGTGCTGTGTGCAAACGATCAGGAAATCTATGGTGAGCCAGGGTAGACCACAAAGTCATTGCAAAATGTGAATTATTCATGCCGCTTCAGGGTTCATTACATTCAGTCCAACAGTTTTAACTAGAACTACTTCTCACAGTAGAAACGGTGGCAGTAGAAACTGAGATGTCTGGGGATTATTTAGAGGAACCAGTGTCCGTTCTAAGTTTCTCTGAGCAGCATGCACTTTAATTTGCCTTAACTGTAGGGTGGCAGAAAAAAAATCTGGGGTGGACATTGCAAAACTTCAGCACAAACTATCAATACAACTAGTATTAAAGGGGAATGGTTTTGAAGATTTAGGTGAACTGTCTCTCTAAATTCTGACAATGTGTTGTAAAAAATATACAGAGAGTGCTGAACACACTGCAACTTTGTTTTCACCATGAACTGATTTTTGGCCCTTTGGGTGCAGAATAACATTGACAAAACATCACTATATAAAGCTTTTATGGCACACTTGTTGACACATTCACCAGATACATAAGAAATGTAGCTCTGTTGTGGTTTTTTTACCAACTCTTGAGGGAAACATGTGGCTCTTTAGCTTCTAAAATGCACCACTATGTTCACTAGCTAGTCGATTAATGCTGGGCAGGTACCAGGGGCGATTTTAGCCCTTTTTAAGGGATGTTGATGCACCCTTAAATTTGATTCAGGAAAAACTGTGTTAATCTGTTGTGAGCTAAGGAGTTCTGCTCTGGGGATACCCCAGCATTGTGACCCTAAACCCAGAATCTAGATGCTGAGATCATTCAGAAAAAATTTCGGAGCCATTTTACAGAAAATAGTGCTTTGTCAGCCATTAGTCAAAATTGCATCAATCTCAAATTTTCAAAAGTTATTGATACTGCATTTTGGAAATGTCTGCTTTTAAAACCCATCTCACCTTAACCATCAAAGTTTTTTTAGTTTTTTTTTTTTTTAGAAATGTTGGTCTTTCTAGTTACAAAATTCAGTGTTTCCCCTACAATGATGCTCCCACCATGATTAGGCCCAGTCGGTGCTCAGGCCCTTTTTTTGTTCTTCAGTTTCAGCTTAGTATCATCCACAACCACAAAATATAAGATCATAAATAAAATGTCCTAAATAAAAACCTCCTCCTGCTTTTTTTTAACTGGCTAACATACAAATTATTTACTGGGAAACTTTGCATGAGAAAATTCCGGTCTGTGTGCTGTGAATTGTTTTGTCTGAGTGAATCAGACCCAGGGAAAGGCATTAAGAATAACTACGTAATTATTATGTAATTATGTATTATGTAAGTCATATAGGCACTATTGTCAATCGAGACGTTTTGTGAACCTTTGATGTTAATTTACAGCTAAAATCTCACAGTATATTACTATTTTAATGTTCAATGTTGAATGATCATACTGTAAATGGCAATAATACATTCTGGGAGAAAATAATAATATTACAGCACTATCTGCAAATGTTACAAATTACAGGTATTTACTGTTAATACCAATGCATCTTGGGAAAATAAAGAAAATGGCAGGCATTACACTGCAGCCAATATATTACTGAAAATTCAAATAATACAGTGAGAAACTATGTCTATTTACAATAAAAATGCCTTCAACTTCAAAAACAGCACGCACACTGTAAATGAACAGTAGTTCTTTGGTGAAGCTGCTGCTATTATATTACTCTAAATTTATGGGGAAAAGAACTGTAGTGATTAATGACTTGTAGTCATTAATTAAAAATTATTAACCCATCTTTAAAACATGACATGATGATGATTATCTCTAAAACAGTAATGTTATTTATTTCTGAAATTCTGATTATTTATTAGTAATATATCATTAGGTGCCACCTATTTAGATTAAGGCTTACAAAACTTAAATGTCTTCTTTTGCACATATTGCAGCCCTCCCGGTATCTTTGGCTTTCAACATTGATATAACAAATCCTGACGTCTATATTGGTGAACAAAAGGATTTCTTTGGCTACAAAGTGCTTCAATTCATGAATGGCACGAACAAAGGGTGAGTTTTTTTACATTTGCAGCTTTGTGGTGCAGTTGATATTAATTGCTACTGTAATTGTCAAAATTGATAAAAGTTAAATTGGTCAAATTTCCATTAGCCATGCATGGTTACCATTTGCAATTAGTGTAAATGTCATTTTATCTCAAGCTTCTGTGAAAAGCAGAAACACTTTGTGGTTTATAACTGCATCCGGTGACTAATCTTTCTGAAGCATCTTAAAGACCATTCTAACTCCCTGCTGTAAAGGTGAAATAGGGTCAACTGTTGCTATTGTAAATAGCAACAGTTGCTATTGTAAATAGCAACAGTTGCCATTGCGTGGGCTTTGCGCTGTGCCGGGTGCAAGATAGGCCCAGCAGGTTTCCTTCAGTTTTAAACTTTAACTATCTAAGATCACGGCGTGAAGGGCAAAGCGTAGGTGCGTTTAGGGCGTATCCAAATCCACTTTTGCCAGTTTAATGGCGGAAATAAGGGTCCGTGCGCCAGGCACCTGGTTCAAAAGGGTTGTACTTAGTCTTCATTAATTAATGGGTGTGTTTTGGGCGTAACATGCAATAAACCAATCAGAGTGCCATCTCCCATTCACTTTAAAAGCAAAGTGCATTTGTACCTTAGCGCATTGCTATTATGATGGCGGATTTGCACCGTAATATTTTTATTTGTAATATTTTGCATGTGTGTGCGCCGCTGCACTTCCCTGTGTGTGTAACAAGCATAGTATGTCCACAGTGTGCATAAGCCTAGGCGCATTTTACTAATGCACTTTTTAAATAACAATGAAATGCTGTCCTATTGACATTAGAACAGGTTTTTGTTGGTCAATGGCGCGATCACTTCCCATTGCCTCAAGATAGCAACATGCCAAGAATTCATCTGAACACCACCCTGTAAGACCGCCCATGGGCGGGTGCAAGATAGGGCCTAGTAGGTTTTCTTCAGTTTTAAACTGTGCTGCTAATGTCAGCCTGCCTGGCCACTAAAATGGTTGAAATCATCCACAGAATAATTGTTACTGCACCACTGCAGCTAAATGGATCTGGGGGAATATGCAAACCGGACCTAACCCAAACCACCAAGTGCTTCAACCCTGAAGGTATATAAACGTGTTTTTTAAAGGATAATTTTGTTTTTTCAAACTGGACCCTATTTTCCTGTGGTTTGTGTGTAAGTGACTGATAGAAACAACAATCTTTGAAATATGTCCATTATTAAGCATGAACGCTGTAACCGGCAGCCACAGACCGGGCTGCAATGTAACCCTATGCAAATGTTCAACGTTAATGTGGTCCACTAAAAGTGCTTCTACACCACCAAAAGGCTCAGATTATTATTATTGTAAGGGTCTGACATCATCATGGAAAATATCCCTACAGAAAAATGCCTTTTTAAAACCTCTGTAAGACCTTTTCCTTTTTAACCAGAAACAGCTCTGAGGTCGCTGGCGATAAACCCACCAGACTCCATTTAAAATAGCAATACTTTTAGCGTGTATAGAGCCAAAATGTTTCACATGTAAATCGGTAAACTCTGGGTTTCTTTCAACCAAAACTAGAGCTGTGATTTTTTGGAAAAGTGGGAAAACGGCTTTTCAGAGTTGTATTTTGTTGCAGTTGATTTTGATTTTGAAGTGTAATTAATTTACGATGCTAAAATTACTGTTTGTTTACATGGAGTCTGGTAGCTTTAGCGAAGGATCTTACTCCTTAACAGAGAGTTTGACCTTCTTAACCCTCATGTTGTCCTTGGGTCAAATTGACTTGTTTTCAGTTAAAAAAAATGTGATGAAAATGTCATCAAACATTAAAAATATCAAAAACCTTTGGAAAAAACACCAAAAACATAAAAAAGCACCCACAACAGTGAAAAAGTGGGAAAAATCAATAATAATGTTGAAAAAACGCTTTGTTTTTTCATGGCTGATGGGAAGACAACACAAGGGTTAAAAATCCTCTACATAATGTTGTCAAACACTATATAATATAATATAATATACTATATAATATTAATATGAGCATGTCAGTGGCAAAACAAGTACTTCTACTTTAGCCAAAGAATTTGAACATCGACAACTTCTCAGTCCCTCCCCCCCCTTCTGCTAATGTCCAAACGGTCTCCTAAGCTCCTCCCCCCACGACGGCGAATGATTGCGTCTCGAGTTGAGTCGAGCAGGCACTAATGGAATAAATAAAATTGGGTGCAGGTTGTATAGTTACCCTTCAAGTCAATGTTACATGACTGAATAACACAATTAAGAACAGAAAAAGTATAGTAGAAATATGAAATGTGAAATGGGAACACTTTGTAATATAGTTAAAAAGCTTAATGTCTTTTTTAGAGCAATAAAATGTCACTGTCACAGATATTTCTCCAGCAGACACAAAAATACCAGTCAAGCATTTGGGCCTGTCAATAGCTGAGGACTCCAACTGCTCCCAATTCACTGTAAGAAAATCACAAAGCTCAATAAAATACACTTTCTCTGTGATAAGTTCTGAGCAAAACAAACCAATATGATGAATGCTTTTCCCCCCCATCATTTGTTATTATCCAGGTTTGCAGTCCAAGTGTAGTCCATGAATGTTATGGGAACTCCTATATGAACAGTGTGTGCTACAAGATCACAGATCATCTTGAGCCAATTTCCAATTTCACATCGGCTTTCCAAGGTAACAGACATTTAGAGAGTGTAAACTTTTTCCACTCTGTGATTTCACGATAGTGTCCTTTATGAGGTAAAATATTATTCTCAATGTTTTAGTCCTGACTAAATATTCTTTACAAAGTTTAAATCTGTGATTTCCTTCAGAATGTGAAAAAAAGACAGTGGACCTCGTCTTTCTATTTGATGGATCAGCAAGTATGGGCACCGAAGACTTCCAGAAAAACAAAAATTTTATAGTGGATATTATCAACAGACTTAAGAACTCATCAATCAAGGTCTCTGTGCTACTTCAACACAAGTGTTGGTAACATTATTCTGTTAAATTATATACCCATAATGTTAAATACTGATTTGAGCTGTCTGTGTTTTTCAGTTTGCAGCAGTTCAGTTCTCTGCAGATTACAGGAAAGTGTTCGACTTCAATGAATATCAACAGGGAGAATATTTAACAAAACTTATGAAAGAAGAACATATGAAGTCTCTCACCAACACACACAGAGCCCTCACATTTGTGTTGTAAGTTCAGTTACATTACACCAACAGTTCTCAAACTCTAACAACTGAATGATGTTAGAATTACAGCAGTGGAAAAACATGCAATGACTTACTATAGTATTGTAGTGTACTGTAAGATAACGCATATCTTATTTGTTAAAGTATGGCCTACATGTTAAATCATAGATTAATCCTTTAATACTTTCACATTTTTTTCTCAGTGAAAAAATCTTTAAGAACCAAGACGCAGGTGCCTCCGCTGATGCAACTAAAGTTCTGGTACTAATCACAGATGGAGATCCCAGTGATCGAGACTATAATAATATTATCAAAAGTTATGATGACACCAACATTATTCGCTTTGTCATTGGGGTAAGCTGTGTTGTGATATACCATGTTTCATTATTCTTTCTCTCTGATAAATATATTTAGCTAAAACAATAACACACCTCAGGAATCAATTGTTTTGTTCATCCCTATGCATGTGATAAAAACTCATACATAAAAAAATAGTGTATGTATTTTTACCAGCCTGTGAAGAATGAACTGGAACGATTTCAGTTTTGAGTCCGTACAAACTGTATTCTTTATCTTGCCGACATCGGATTCTGAGGTACTGTACCAAGGATTATAATTTCAAACAACATTTTGTTTTCAGGTAGGGAATTTGGCAAACATGGCCAAATTTAAGGGTATTGCTTCAGAACCGATAGGAAAATATGCCTTTAAAATTAACAACTATGATGGACTAACAGGAATACTGGAAAACTTTCAAAAAAAGATCTTTACAATGGAAGGTGATGTTGAAATGTTTTCTTCACTTCTTTGCACAATAATGTTACAAAAATCAATGCTATCTTCTTGCTGCACATATGCCATAGCAACATTAACTGCTAATGTCTTTACATTTAAGGCTCCAAAGTGGCTCAGGCAGGAGAAATGACTAATGAAATGTCTCAGAGTGGATTCAGTGCTGTCTTCTACAAAGTGAGTACATTGAAAAATCTGGACACATACAAAATCTATGTTTTATCCATAACTATTCTACCATTACAGTGCTTGCTAACATTCATACGTACAGGTACATATGAACAGCATTTCTAGACAGAAAACAGTTTCATAAAATATGAATTAAGTCATTTTAAAGGTGCAGTAAGCAATGTTGCGCAAAGATTGTTGATATTTGAACTTAACTGCCAAACAAATATGATGGAATGAGCTCCCTACTGGGGGTCATCATCAGGATGACCAAAAGCCTACGAATCTTCTGCCGAAGGCTAAAAACACATCTCTTCTGCCTAGTAGGTGACCACCTAGTATGATGACAGGAGAAGAAAGAAACAAAAAAAATCTTGAATCTGCACTTTCATATGGCTCTTTGTGGTTTTGCTTATTTAAAGCTAATGTTCTTGCACTTACTACTTGTTGTCAGGAGTTTGCACCTTTAGGGTTGGAAGTAAATTGAAGTCGCTTCTGATAAAAGCGTCAGCTAAATGACATAATGTAATGTAACACTACCCCCACCTTCAGAAAGCCTTCCTATGAGGGGTCATCTGGGACATTATTCACAATTACCTCACATCCATCCATCCATCCATCCATCCATCCATCCATCCATCCATCTTCGTCCGCTTATCCGGTATTGGGTCGCAGGGGCAGCAGCTCCAGCAGGGAACCCCGAACTTCCCTTTCCCGAGCCACATAAAACAGGTCAGACTGGGGGATCCCGAGGCGTTTAGGCCAGATTGGAGATATAATCTCTGCACCTAGTCCTGGGTCTTCCCCGGAGCCTCCTCCCAGCTGGACGTGTCTGAAACACCTCCCTAGGGAGGCACCCAGGAGGCATCCTCACCAGATGTCCGAACCACCTCCACTGGCTCCTTTCAACGCAATGGAGCAGCGGCTCTACTCCGAGCTCCTCTTGGATGACTGTGCTTTTGACCCTATCTCTATGGGATAAATGGAATGTAATACCGCACCCACTGCTCCAATTCTCCGATCAATCTCACGTTCCATGGTCCCCTCACTGCAAACAAGACCCCAAGGTATTTAAACTCCTTCACTTGGGGTAAGGACTCATTCCCTACCTGAAGAAGGCTCTCCATCGGTTTCCTGCTAAGATCCATGGCCTCAGATTTAGAGGTGCTGATCCTCATCCCAGCCGCTTCACACTCGGCTGCGAACCGATCCAGTGAGTGCTGAAGGTCACAGGCCGATGAGGCCATCAGGCCCACATTATCTGCAAGCGATGAGATCCCCAGCCCACCAAACTGCAACCCCTCCCCACCCCGACTACGCCTCGATATCCTGTCCATAAATATTACAAACAGGATTGGTGACAAAGCGCAGCCCTGGAGGAGGCCAACCCTCACCTGGAACGAGTCTGACTTACTGCCGAGAGCCCGGACACAGCTCTCGCTTTGGTCATACAGGGATTGGATGGCCCTGAGAAGGGACCCTCACCCCATACTCCCGCAGCACCTCCCACAGTGTCTCCCGAGGGACCCGGTCATACGCCTTCTCCGGATCCACAAAACACATGTAGACTGGTTGGGCATACTCCCAGGCTCCCTCCAGAATCCTTGCAAGAGTGAAGATCTGATCCGTTGTTCCACGACCAGGACGGAATCGGCATTGTTCCTCTTCAATCTGAGGTTCAACTATCGGCCAAACCCTCCTTTCCAGCACCTTGGAGTAGACTTTACCAGGAGGCTGAATAGTGTGATACCCTTGTAATTGGCACACACCCTCTGGTCCCCCTTTTTGAAGAGGGAACCACCACCCCGGTCGACCACTCCTTAGGCACTGTCCCAGACTTCCACGCAATGTTAAAGAGGCGTGTCAACCAAGACAGCCCTCCACACCCAGAGCTTTCAGCATTTCTGGACGGATCCCATCAATCCCTGGGGCTTTGCCACTGTGGAGTTGTTTGACTACCTCAGCGACTTCCACCAGGGAAATTGATGACAATCCCCCATCATCCTCCAGCTCTGCCTCTACCACAGAGGACGTGCCAGCCGGATTTAGGAGATCCTCAAAGGGCCACCGCCCTCAGTTGAGGTCAATAACGTCCCATCCTTACTGTATACAGCTTGGATGGTTCCCGCTTCCCCTCCTGAGGTGGCGAACGGTTTTCCAGAAGCACCTTGGTGCTGACCTAAAGTCCTTCTCCATGCTTTCGCCAAACTTCTCCCACACCCGCTGCTTTGCCTCTGTCACGGCAGAGGCTGCAGCCTTCGGGCCTGTCTGTGCCTTGCAACTGCTTCCGGAGGCCTCCAGGATAACATATCCCAAGACTACTTCAGTCGGACCGCTTTCCTGACCACCGGTGTCCACCAGGGTGTTCGTGGGTTACCGCCCCTTGAAGCACCTAAGACTCTAAGACCACAGCTCCCCGCCACAGCTTCAGCAATGGAAACTTTGAACATCTTTTGCAGTTGATCTGTCTGCTTCCAACACAACTACTGCTACTGCTGACTAAACCTGTGCATTTGTGTCCACAGGATACCTTGATTCTGGGTTCAGTGGGATCAAACCGCTGGCGTGGTTCTCTCCAAGAACATAATGGAGAAAAAGAAACACAAATTGAAGATGCTGACATGCCAATGGACTCATACATGGGTAATGAAATAAAGTTTTTTTTTCAGATGACAGTGCTTTGGGTGCATGGCGGCTTTTTATCGCGGGGGCAGAACATTTAGCAGAAGTTGTCTGTGATTTGCATGTAAATGGATTTTAGGACTTAGTTCTTACTATTTTTTTCTTTATTAAAATTTTTTCATTTTGGGGGCTTAAGATGTTTTTTATTTTTATTTTAGGTGATGCTCTGCAACCCTATTTCCTAAGACACAAAAGCATTAGGTTTCTAAAAAAGAAAATAATTTTAGAAACTTAAATCATGTATCACTGTATTTTAACTCCTATAATATTGTAACATATAATATCCTTTGTGCCTGACACTTTGCAGGGTACTC
>JABXJD010002358.1:0-55056 GCA_013375575.1 Percina caprodes
TTCAACGTTTCTTATCCTTTGGTTGTCATTGTTGTAGTTATTATTATCCTGTTTTTTAAGATATAATCATATTGGCCTTTCTCCCCTAATGAAACAGTTTTTGACGATGCAATTATTTATGAAACGCGTGTAATACAAACCTGATAATATAATTTCCAAATTGATTATGGTTTTGCACTCTACTACCGGTAAACTTGCCGCATACTGCGGCTGAAGCTAACGTCTGTGCAATGTGCAGATGAAACTGGTAGAGAACAGCTAACACAGGGCTCACAACAACTTTCAAAGCAATTCAGCTTATTTCCTTCAAAAGTTAAGAAATGAGCCTATAATAGAGGATAGCTTTTTCCTGTAGCCTCACACCTTTTTTCTCGGCTGGACGTGTTTTCCGTTGGAGCAATTAATAAGAATTATTCTTGTTTGGCACTTGCGCCAGAATACCACTTTCTAATTGGCTGCTGTTCAATAACAAGACTGAATTAAACTTTAAATGTCAAATTTCTAACCGTTTAACACTCACAAATGTAATTTTTATTTACATGGCTTATCTGCTCCCTGGGAAACTAATGATACTGATATTCCAACTGTCCAGTTTAATCAAATAAGTTATTTGCCATTCATTGACATGTGTTTTGACGATACACATAATTAGATTAGTATACACAGACTTTTTAACAAAATTAATATTTAGGGAAGAGATTTAGCCTACATGGCGTTTGACTGGTTGTACACTAACAACATCAGAGTCATTCCTTTATTTCTGCTTGCTTAATGCTAAGGTTTTAACAGTTTATCTTCATGTTTTAATTTTTTTTGTGTTTAAGATACAGCATTTGCAGTAAATGGAATACAGAGATGGCAACAGTACTCACTTCCCATACTCACGTAGAAGATACTTGTGTTAACAAATGCTCTGGTAAAAGTAAAAGTACTGATTTGACTTCTTTACTCAAGTAAAAGTAACAAAGTACAGGCTAGGACATTTACTTAAAGTATAAAAGTAACCTTGAGAATGACAACCTTTTTTTTTTATGCAAAACTACCTGACCACACACATTACTAGAGTGCAACCTGAGAAACTTCAATGGACATGAAAAAAGGCTCTTTATATGCAGTTGCCTACATTTTAAATGGATGTCTGCCAATAGGTCTAAAACATCACATATATGATTATTGTGACAGAGACTGGGACTCACGGTTAATACAATTCGGACTAAGTAGCAAGATATGAATTCTGTTGTGATTCTATGAGAATTCACAGATCCAGTTTCTCTTTTTAAATCTTCCCCTTCACATATAAAGGAATCTCCATGCATGTGTGTGTGCTCAAATATGGCTTCTGGAAAGAAAATAAAAGATAAAATATGAATAACTAAACTGACATTAATTAAGAAGTCCCCAGCACATTTGCCAGGAGTCCTTCTTGATGCCTACTGTCTTAAACATCTCTCTCAGATAAGGCCGAAGATGATTGGGAATGTCTTGCTGCATTTCTGCCGGATCTCTGGGATCCCCATTTTCTTCATTTCAATCATGTCGCCGTCCATACTACTATGTGCAATGTTAACGCCATCAAGCCGCAATGATTCAACACAAATTAATTTTTCAGAAGGGTAACTAATGATTAATTACCCTTTTTCAAAAGGGTAGTTCCCCATATTCAGAAGGGGAATTAATGATTAGTTACCCTTCTGAAAAAGAGTAACTACCCTTCTGAAAAACAGTAACTACCCTTTTGAAATAGGGTAACTAATAATTTATTACTTTCAAAAACACTACCCTTTTTTGTGTACCTTATTGTAAAGTGTTACCAGAATCATATATATGCTAGCAAATAATAACAATAAACCCACTTTTAATTACATTATCTTAATGCAGTCTAACTGTAACGTGTAAATAATGCAGTTAAAATACAAATGTGAGCAAGGTGAAGAACACAAATAACAAAATCACTAGCTAACTTACTTCAAATTTGCAATAACTATAGACCAATACAACAACAGTCTTAAATGAACTGACAACATAAGGTATATGTCTTACAGTTCTCAAGGACGCCCGCACACAATCTCAGCTGATTATCCTCAGGACAGCTAGTCTTTTTCTTTTCTTTCACCTTTTCTCTGTGTTGCGTTGACGCCCGCTCGCAGTGGGAGGTGTGTGTCCGCGCTATTCTCTGACAAGCACTCACGATCACACCTGATAGACAACATTTTGTACAAAACTAAAGTAACGAGACAATTTTGTAAAATGTAAAATGTAAGGAGTAGAAAGTACCGATATTCATGTTAAAATGTGAGGCGTAAAAATAAAAAGTACTTTGTTACTTCCCATCTCTGCTGGTAAATCTTAAAATTCCTAACAAACCAACATCTACCTGAAAAAGAGTGACACAGAAGGACACTTTAAACTAGCCAACAACATTATTTAGTATTAGTATTTGTCTTATGATTTTACAGAATCCATGTAACAAGTTACTATAAACACTGACAAGATAAGCACCTTGCTTGATTTATTTTTGATGGCACATAATGACGTTTGAAGGTTAGAGAGAGAGGACTGCACTTCACACTTTACTTGAAGGCATCTACATAAGAGTGCAATGACACTGTCATGAACGTGTCATTAACATTATAAACAAGTTTATGACATAACGCTCATGACATAACGCTTCTTTTGGCAAGTGTCATTTGGTTTTGTCATGACAAGTTATGTTTAGGGTTAGGCTTCATGTGTCATTACAGTGTCATGTGTTCATGACGGTGTCATGTCACTTTTATGTAGATACCTTCAAGTAAAGTGTTACCATGCCTTCTTAATCTAAAAGCACTAAGTAAAGATGCACAGTCTGTGAAACCTTTTATTTTTGTGTGGTATTATTCATGTGATATCCATAACTGGTTGGCAGGGCTAGTATCCATTGTATTATGTTGTATAGAATGGCAAATTAATTTTTATGAGGCACTGCAGCCAGGCTGCCCATTTGACAGTTTCATCATTTAAAACAAAACGAGAGGGGCTACTTTAGAGCCCCTGCTGCAAGAGCTATTTCACTTCTAATGATAGTTGGGCAGTTTTGCCATCCTGGCTATCACCAGACCATGCCAAGCTCAATAGATTTGAGATTGAGCATTGATCTGGGGAGTCTGCTCTGTATTTTCTCTGCACAAGAGGCGTGACCAACAGGCATAGTTCAAATGACTCTGTACGCAATTGGATAGTCCTTCAACCAATCAGACCAACGTTCTGGGTGATGAAGAAGCGACAGCGGCAACAGGTTTCTGCGCTTCGGTGATGTTCGGTAGCCAATATGTTGAATGTAAACAAGAAGCTGCTTGGTCACTTCTCTATTGTGATTGTGTTAAACCGCCAATAGCGTGCCAGATAGATAAGCGAGTTGTGATTGGTTCCCGCAAAATTGCAAAATCAAATCGCCAGCAGAGTGGGCGGGATTTACCCAGTCTACCATCCATCCACTCTGCAAGGCAAAATGAACAAGGGTGGCCACAAATAAGTTTTGAATAGCGATAACTCCTGCAACACTTCTGTTTTTGCTGTTATGAAAAATATTTTTGTATATGTAAACTGCTAAAATGATCACTTAATTGATCAGAACATCAACAAACAAAAATGTGGTGACTTTATATTGTAGATACATTTGATAATTCACACCTTACTCCGCAGCACTAGAACTGAATTTGTCAACAGAACACACACACACACACGCACACACACACACACACACACACACACACACACTGCATTAGCACATAGTACACACACACTTCTTTTTCATTTTCACATTAGTATTATTACTAGTCAATGTTTTATAAACTATAAATTTTTATAGTTTTATCAAACTTTTAACCTGGAATTTGGTAGCTATGTAACAGCCCTAATGATAATATTTTCTTTTTTTAGGAACTAGATGGATGTTAAGAAGTAAAAAAAAAAACAATAATACAGAAATGAATATCAGTAAGTTAGGTATATTTCAAACATAGCATTTGAGTTATGCACTGATCCACCCATGTTTTTTTCTCATATGTAAATGATGCTCAAAATGAATGAAAGCTTGCCTAGCCTTCACCCGTATCAAGATATTTCATAGTGTATTTAATATCTGAAAAAATCTATATAGTAAGCCATTGCACGTAGAGCTATGGTAAATGCATATAAAAGAAAATTGCCCTGGAAAACGGCGCTGAAACACATATAGAAAGACAGTTTTCAAGCATCAGCTACATTATTATTTCATCACCTGAATAATTGAAGCCCATCAAAGAAGCACTTTGGCCATCTACGTGTCGCTTCTGTGTATGGCTTTCTTGACATTCATAGGTTTGTCAATTTACACCATAATCTCTAATTTCTCTTGTTATGATATACTGAAATGTACTGTATAATGTAAATTAAGAACAGTAAAGGTTAATTATAATACATTTTAAATTAGTCTTTCTACTTATGTATAAGATCCTCAGCAACGAAAAATCAATTTTCTTTTATTTTTTATAAATCGCTATGATAATACATTTCTTCATGGAAGTAGACCATTACTGTGAGAAGATTTGTATGTTTTTTTTTTCTTGTAATGACCTACAAAAAAGCTATTCAGTCTGTCAATTTCAATGAGACAGTCATGTAGCTCGAGGCTCAACCAATTACTTATCATCTTTCTACTGTTTGAAAGCAGAACACTGGCCCTTATAGATGTTAACAGTTATCCAGCCCATGCAGAATAGGACCTACATTTTTTCCTAAAACAGTATCTGGGTTGACAATATAATACAAGTATGACAAATGCAAATAAATGTATTCCCCTCCCCCTATTTATCATATATGCCCAATACACATTTTAAGTTGGGAATTATTTATAACTCAAACTGAATGTTTCCTGTTTCATTTTATAAATCTTGTCATGTCATGTGTCATGTTTTTCTTCCTGTCTTTGTTTTCCACCATATCTGTTTTCCCTAGGTTAATTAGTTGCTGTGTATTTCATTTTATACCAAGAAGAATGACATTTTAAGACTAGGACCAGAACAAGTACTGTACTGAACAAAGTGTACAAATTAGCCAAAAGGTACTAACTCATAATTGCAATGTTACCGTGCTAATGTTACCGTGAGGGGCAGCATGGTGGCCCAATGGTTAGCACTATGGTTTCACAGCAAGAAGGTAGCTCCGGGCCTTTCTGTGTGTAGTTTGTGTTGTCCCCATGTTTGCTTGGTTTTCCTCTGTTTGCTCCGGTTTTCCCCACCATTAAAAAATATGTACTAGGTTAGGTTCTCCAGTCAATACCCTTGATCAAGGCTCTGGCTCAGATCTGGAGTTGGTCCCCAGGCGCTGTAAATGACTGCCCACTTCTCCCATGAGGGATGGGTTAAATGCAGAGAATGAGTTTTGCTATATGGACGTGTATATGACAATAAAATTACCTTGTCCTTCTTTAATTTGAAGCAGGAACAGTATACTGTTTTCCCTGTTTGCCATCTTATTGAATATTTCCTAATTGTTACTAAACACAAAGTTCAAAGTACAGATGCCTTTAGTGTTTGGTCAGGAACCAAAACATTAAATAAATTTTAATATGCTGGTGACATTAGAAGAAATGACGTAAGGCTTGAAATAATGTATAAGACTGAAAAGTGATGTAAATCAGTATGCTAGAGGTCTAATCCTCAAAACCAACTCTGAATTAGAAATTGTCATTAGAAGTAGGCTAATAAAACTATGATGTCTGGGATATATAACGTACATTTAGAAATCTTATAACAACTTGCTGGGATGTTTTGCTCAACAATGTATAGCTCTGAAATATTCACTTTTTGGTAGAACATATAACTTAGGAGGTAGAGTGAAGATTCATACGTGTAGTTTTGCCATGTCAATACTGCATGGCTACAAGTATGTTTTATGTGTTCCACTACTAGCCTGAACTGCCTCTGGAAGATGGAAGTGTGTACCTCTGACTATTTGACTGCCTCTATTGTTAGTTTTGGCATTATCTAGGAAATATGTAGCAAAAGAAGCGTCATGCTGCTTAACAACACTTTTCCACAATCTTAAAGGTGCTCTGCCACACAAAAACGTTTTTACTTGCATTTTTTTAAATATGTTAGGCTGGAAATGTGAAAATGAACTGCTACCTCCTCTGTCAGCTCTAGCCACTGAAAAGAAATTCGTGGAGAAATCAGACCAGTTACAAAAGCTGGTCAGTCTGATGTCATGTTGCCTGAAGCACCACTTTTAAAATTTACCGTATTATTTACTAAAAAAGGTTTTGAATAACTCACAGCTGTTGTTGTTTTCAGCTCGCTAGTCAAAAATAATTGAGGGAGCAGAGTAAAGATGGAAAGATCCTAAAGCTTAGTTCCATATAAATACACAGATAATTTGTTGTTTTGTCGTAAGTGAAAAACAATATTGATTTTGTAGTTGGAAAAGGAGCCTCATATAAGAATGACATTTCCTCCTATGGAGTCCATTCTTTCGCATTCGGAGATCAATTATTTTTGACTGGCAAAGATGGCGGCAAACGGGACACAAAAACAGCTAAGTGAGTATTTCAAAACCTTTCTTTTTAGGGTCAATCTTAAAAGAGGCGCTTCCATCCTAATTATGCTTTTAAACTAAAGTTTGACTTGGTTAAATTCACAAAAAGACCCTAGGTTGCATTTTAGCAAATGTTACGCTTTAAACCATAAATAAAAAAAAAAAACTAAATGAGGATGAGATGTGTCTGCAATAACGTGGCCTTGAAAATGACCCCTTTATTACCGACTGAGTGAAGACCTGACCAAGATTAATGGCAGACATTATGGATAGGGAAGCTGAATGTTCATTTGCTGACCAACATCATGCCCTTAGCAAAGCTCATTCATTATAGTTAGGGACTAACGGCTCTAATTATGATAAACAACCGGTAATTGAACCTGTTCTGTTGTCATTACCACAACACCATATTGTCCCAGATAATATATTAAATCATACAAACACAAGTAAATGGAAGTTGAGAGATTGTAAGAAAAGGCTGCTGGTTGACCAGTGGTTTTTAAAGGACTGGACTATGAGAGTGTACATCTCAGTACTTAAATGTGTTACTCCAGTCCTTACTACTCTTTGACGTACATGTTGACATGATGACAGAATAAAGATACAGTGTAACTGCTGAGAGCTGGTTGCTTCAATACGGCCACTCTGAGGAGTATCATTTTATGGGCAATGGTAAATGCATCACAGGGCTCTTTTACATTTTACAGCCTCCATTATACTACAAGGCAACTTCACTTATCCTCTTGCCCTTTGCCTGTGACATGGCCTATCAGTCATAGGGGAGTCCTCGGGAACTTCACATTTCGGCAGGCAAATTAAACTTGATCTTTACTCTACTCAGGGGAAAAGCACAGTGGGATATTTTATCCCTCTCCTCATGATAAGCTGAAATAAAAAAAAGATCACCTGATGTGATTGAATGAACCTCAAGACTTTTTTTATAAACTCAGAAAATGGAAACATGGCAGTGTATGTTGCATTTTAGCAAAAAGGCAATCAATTACTGAAAGTGCTGCATCAGCTTTACTGTGTTGCATCCTACACTTAACTGCGGCTTTACGCAGGCCATTGACAACTGCAAAATACACACATCCTACTCTAAAAAAGCACATCTTAACAAATTATCATCCCAAAGTGTTATACACATAAGCACACTGCTCTTCATTACACTGGTTAACATCACACAAAGATGGACATAGGTGTGTCATCTATTGGGACATGAATTTGCTAAACATCAACTAAGCACCCAGCACACATAGCTATTAAACACCATTGTGTTTATGTTTGGCTGTAATCCAATCTGCTAAGATTGGTACAGTTTGAGTGACACACACAAAACAACCTAAAAACAACCAAAAATACATAAACAAAGACACAATATTGTAAACTTAAAATCTTAAAACACGCACAACACAAGTATGTCATGTGTTCTCTAAAAATGTTGCACATTTTTAGTGTTCATCACTGCAAAATAAGAACACAAGCATTAAAACATGCACATTAACTAAGATGATAAGTTCCTCAAGGAGGACACAGAGAGCACTCTACAGTATATTTCCCTCCCACATACTGTATTTTTCGAGTACTGCTGAGATGGGCGCAAACACTTGATAGAGTTAATTTAGTGGGATATGAATTTAAAATTATTGCGGATGACGTGGCTACCCTGTGTCAGCAGCACATTTACCAGAACCATTGATTTTTTTTGGACACTGGGAACAGAGTGACTAAATGTATAATTAATTTTCACAAATTGCGCTGTGATGTGGACCTGTGAACTGTGCTATACAAATATAGCGGCCTTGCCTTTTCATTTTCATTAACAAACAAAGCTATATAAAGATAGTTTGTCTCTGTACTATAATATTGTTTCTTAAAAACGATTAAGAATTAAAAACAGATAAAATAAGGGAACAAAAGTTACAGTGCTAAAAGTAAACTAAAAATCCTTTGCTTTCTTTAAATTTAAATGAATGTCTCATACTGGTAGTCACTGTTAAAATATTTGTTTGACATTAATATATTTTATGGGGAATTTTTTTAGGCCTTTCTTTGACAGGAAAGCTGAAGAAATGAAAGGGGCAAGAGGAAATGACATGCAGCAAAGGGCCGCAGGTCGGAAACGAACCCCGGCCCGCTGCGATGCAAAGAAAACCTCTATATATGGGCACCTGCTTTACCAACTGAGCTATCTGGGCGCCTGCATTACATTAATCTTTATCTTGTGTTTTTAGTTGCCCAACCTTAACCATGAATTAATCATACTTAATGCTCAATGTTTTTTTTCACAAAAAACTCACTCATTTTGTAAAAGAAATAAATAAATATATATATATATATATATATACATATATATATATATATATATATATATATATATATATATATATATATATAAAAACATTTTTAACATTATACATTTTAAAACCTTTTTTTGGTGTTGCCACATGCCTAACACTGTAGTTTAGTCATTAAGGTCCTTTCATGGCTGTGCTTCTGCAGTTTTGCAGTTTCTTGAAATATGAACATGCTGTCATTGAACTAAAACATAGTCACACACGATGTTACCTAAATACTGAAAGCCAAGATTTTGGCACATACTGTATGTTTATTCTTTATTGTTAATTTAGGTAAGTAATACATAAAACAGTTAGTCAGGGATCATGGGACATATCATTTTCATGGTAAGGAAATGAAACTGGTGTCTAAGGCAGTTTCAAACAAGCATCCCCTGCCTTGACCTCCACACTCTTTGCTGCACTTGAATATCTCACCACTTCCCGAATTAGCAATACAGTGAGATTAGTTACCCAGGAACATGATTATTCAGAGACAAGGTTTTATAAACATGCAGAATATCAAACAGGGTACAAATTGCTGACTCACAAAAATCTGAAGGATGAATTAGGAAGTACAGTGTTGTCGGTGTATCCTGTACAAATGAGCCATCACAATGTGCCCTGCAAATAGATCCACCAAGGTGTATAAGAGTTACCATCAAATTGTTAAAAAGTTCTAAACTTAAAGTGCTCATATTATGCTTTTTGGCTTTTACCCATTCCTTCATTGTCTTCACATATCTTTTTTGTTAATGTAATAGATTTACAATGTGACTCGACTGGACTGCTATTATAGTCCAGCCTTTACTTCCATGACAAACGTGCGTCACTTTGTAACACACATAATGCTCGCCTAGCAGTTGTCAATTTCCCCTCCAGCACCCATGTCGTTTAAAATGCACCTGCGCCCATCTTTGCACCCACGGGCGTGCTGGTCTTACAGGGAGGTTTGTTCAGGTGAATTCTTGCCGTATAGCTATCTTTAGGCAGCCAGAAGTGATTGTGCCATTGACCAACAAAAACCTGGTCTAAAGTCAATAGCGCAGCATTACATTATTTTAACGTGTGCATTATTAAAATGTGCCTAGGCTTATGCACAGCTTGCACACTATGCTTGTTACACAGGGAAGCACATCAACACACAAACAAGCAAAAGATAACAAATACAAATATTACCCTAAATACACCATCCTAATAGCAATGCGCCAAGGTACAAACGCGCCTGGCTGTTAAAGGGAATGGGAGATGACACTCCGATTGGTTTACGCCCAAAACACACCTTTGATTAATGAAGATACTAAGTACAAACCTTTTGAACCATGCGCGTGGCTCATGCGACTCTTTTTTAGTTTTGCCATCAAACTAGCAAAAGTGGATTTGGACACGCCCTAAACGCACCTGTGTCATGCGCTTCAGGCTGTGTGCTTAGATCATTGAAATAGGGCCTACGGTGTTTTTGAAAATTAAACCATGTAAACCTATTTTGATATTACCTCTAAATACAATTATGAACCTGAAATGAGCATAATATGAGTGAGGCAGTGTGTCCAACATTTCTGCATGGACCATTGCACACAAATCCCTTCTGTTAATTCAAGTAACATGTGCCCTTTTCCTTCTGATGACATATATATATATATCAAGGACAACTGTATGTGCGCTATGATTTAAACACACTAATGCGAAATGACAAGTCTCAAAGAAAGCCACTGTATCATGTTGCAGAATTTTCACAGAAAGGGAATAGAGAGCTCATGAACTAGTGCACATGAATGAGAAATGGCAACATTTCTGTACTGGCTGTGGGTCATCCTAAATCCTGATGTACTGTATAATTGTAACTTCTTATTGCTTAATTAGCTTCATGATTTAAGATTGTGAATATATATATTTACTTATAGTATATTTATACAACTAATGTCCCATGATCAAATAACATGCTTGTCACTTCATGCAGTCTTCTTGTCCTGTACTATATGCATTTAAAAGGTGCATGGAACATTAAATAATCCTTAGAAAGCAGTCAAAAAGCCATAGAAAGCTGGGGTTGGAATAACATTTGGTCAGGCAAAATCTGCAACTGTTAATGACTACTGAAGACAACAGAGAAAGTGGAAGGTTTGAATCTAAAACTGTGTGCGTGCATTCATAAAGTCTGTTTCTTGTAAATGTGATTTGGGTCTTGGGTTGGATGGACAAAAATGAACAACTGTTAAGAGTTGGACACATGTTGGCTACAACTAAATTATCCCTTACCCCTACATAAGCCCCAGAGCAGTGCTGGGGCCCAACATTACCATAAACTTCAGAGCCAAAATGAAAACTTAAATACATTTAGGCCACAGCTGTTACCTGCATGGTTGTGTGCAATTAGGTCTTAAATAACTTTCTATTAGTTCCAAATAACTTCCAATGATATGTAAATGAGTAACATCATTTTGGGAATATTTTGATTTAAATTTGGGTTGATATTAAACTTCCTGCACACTTCTGACTTGAGGCGAGTGCTGTTCTATAAATGAAATGTTTCCATCAGCGGAGCACAGGTCTTGATTTTTGTGTCAGGGTTAGAGAACTAAAGAAGAAAAATGCATTTGTCACATAGGGAAGTCATAGATTTGTTACAGGATGAAAGGAAAGCACACTGAATCATAATCACAGCCTGCTCTAAAAGGTGAGGAGCTGTCACATTGCATTTGATTTGTAGGCATGCGTCCTCCATTATGTGGTGTGCTGATTACAACTGGCAAAGAGATTGGGCTGGGAGGTGTGGGTTTGATGTGTCTGTAATAAAGCCTTAAACACGAGAGCTACCGTTGATTGCCTTATTGTGTTACATAATCCATTTTCTGTGGCAGTGTAGTGTCTTATGAAGGGATAATGCCTGATGTATCCAGTTAAAATGTACTTGTGCACCATGATTTGCGAGTAATTCGCCTGAACACATTATGTGAAAAAATGTCAGAAGTGATTGTGTGTATTCAAATGATTATGTGCTATGTAAAGCCATTTAGTGCTGCACAATATGGCTAAAAAGGTTGCCACAATGCACATTTCTTCATAATGTGGTGACAATATTAATCAAACTTAAGGCCATTTCTGTGAAATATAAATAAACAAAGGAAAAAAAAAGTAGCCAGTTCAATGTCATGCCATAATAAAATGAACCTAAAGTTTAAATAATTACTTAACAGACCAAATACTGTAAAAGTACATTTAAAAATACATTTAATTTTAAACTTGATTTAGAGCTGCAGAGTTGGGTGAGCATTTTCTGCAGGATCATACACTTTTGACTTGACAAAGTAATATCTAAACGGATGTTGACAGTGGAAGTGTTTTTGGTCACAGCATAATTAACCACCAATGTGCTGAACATAATCAAAAATGTTCCACAGCCTTTGTATTAACCATCATCCCATACTTTTGCTTTGGGATCTTTCCACCCTGCCATTTACCTGTACTGAGTATTTGTTTAAACTTTCTCTCCATAGGGACACACAATAATTGCCTGTCATTGTGCAAAAATATATTGAGATAATTACTGGCATTGTTTTATTGTCAAGTGCAAAGCTAATTAATTCCATTGTTTGCAATGTTGTTTTTGTAGGATTTTATAACTGTACATTACAAAACAGCTGTGAGCTAAAAAGGATGTTTGTAGTGAATCAAGTAATGCTTTCATTGGGAAGGTACTCCCAACCCAGCTGGTTTCATATCCTGTAAGTAGGATTGGTGATCAGGTTCAAATAACCACCATCAGAATGTCCCTTAACATATTTTTGTTACATGGTAAAAAAATTATGTAATTATTTACAGTATATTTTAAAGAAAAATATATTATAGAGTAACTATTAATATACAATTCCACATATTGCAGTTATCTCAAAATTATTTTGGATTTCAATTAGCCTGCAGTCATCGACAGCTCTATAATGTCAGTTTTGTTTTGTTTTGACGATACATAGTACAGACAGGGATGACATTTTATGGAAAAAGTTAAATTATAATTTCATGCAGTTATACAGATATCGTATCTGACAGGTGTGTCACTTCTCTCAGGCACCAAATCAGTTTCTCAGCTTTGTGCAAACAATTCAGGTTTCCGCACAGATAAATTGATCCATCCGAGAAATTGTTAAGTAGACTATTGTCCCCGTCTGCAGACACCGTTGGGAAATCACAGGATTGTCCTTGGAATTGACATGAATGATAGCTCCCGCAGCCACAGTGAGAGTTTTAATCAGGCATGATGACAGGGAAGAGAAGAAGGTATGTGGAGCAGAATACAGAGGCAATGCAAGGAACAAACTCATGACAATGATACTGACATAGTGTTTATTCGGGCCTATCACTGATTTAAGGATAGCAGATAGTTTGTAAACCATTTCAGTACCCATAAATCTTTGGAAGGAGGGAGAACTGTGTATGCTGCTGCTCTGCGGGATGTGAGCATGGCATAGTTATTTACTTGCTCAGTGAGGGAAATAATTAGAAAGAAAAGAAAATCTCCCGTAGGAGGCTTTTTGAAGATTTCTTGTGGTAGTCTGTGTTAACTGCAGGCAAATAAAAAGAAAAGATATCCAATTATAACTGAAAAGTTTTGATTTATATGGCAAGTCTCTCTGACAATTTCACTATCCCTTGCCACTCCAATGGCCCACCGGCGGGCCCTGCAGACTTTTTGTCTTTCAGAGGCTACAGTAGGATCAGATTTAGAAAGAGAGTGAAGACATTGGTCTCATAATGAAAAAAGACAATCTAAGGAATCCATGTCATGCTAGCTTGTCGGGGGAGGTAAAAACAAGCATGGCCATTTTCAAAGGTTACCTCAAGCCCTCACCTCAATCTAACCCATTTACAGAAATGCCCACTTCATGGCAATCAGTTTGGGGAAAATAATGTGCAGTTTTTCTCATTCAGTATAATTGTGTTATTTTTGCCCATTTTAATATTGTGTATTTGAATATTTCTGCATATTATGGTCTTGGAGTTGCATGAATTGGTTATGGAAAGCTGAGACTCTTGTGGATTCAGTGAGTTATATTCATGCTTGACCATGTTAGTCTCCATAGTAACCATTTTATTGTAATGAGACCATTTTTTGAAAATTGTGTAAATTTCCTGTTTTGACCTCGCAGCTTCATGAAACATTACAAATACAAACTAGAGACCTAGGGTATCAGTGGATGTCTTAGTTTCCTTGGTATATTGATAATGACAGGGTTTCTGAACAGTTTCCAGAACAGAAGTGCTCAGCATCCAATTTCATAAGAATGCAGGTCTTGCAAAAATCTCAAAATGTCAAATGTTTTTGATACCAAATAATGGATTTTTCTACTGTGTTCCTCAAGGTCTTGTTGTCCTAATGTGGAATTTTGGAGGGGTTTCTGACAATTTTATAAATATAAAGTAGTTTATTTAAATTGTTTAATGTCAAATTAATCCTCAGGTTCCCAGCATTCAGATGATGTGTACCACTTATAAGTGACATGTACTAAACAAATGTTATTCTTAAAGTAAGCATACATCTGCTTGAAGTTCGGACAGGTAATTTAAAATTATTATTTTTTTGCCCGTGAACAAAGTCAATGGATATGCCAGGTTAGAAATTTGAGTGATGACATGTTGAAATCGTTATGTTGGATTATAACTGTGTGTGTGTGTGTGTGTGTGTGTGTGTGTGTGTGAGAGAGTATGGGGGTGTAGAAGAGCCAGGTGTTTCACAAAGGACAAACACATCCAGGGTATGTTGTGGCCTGTCAGTAGGTGGTACAGCCATAAATGTGTTTTCTGTTAATCTTTCAGCTCTGTCGCCTACTCTGCCATTACACATGCAGGAGATAAAATGCTTTTCAATTTCAAGACAATGTTTTTTCATGACCGAAAGAACGACATCCAGGGTACAAGCGGCCGAAATGGGTTTCCTTAGGAGCGTGGCTGGTGTCTCCCTTAGAGATAGGGTGAGAAGCTCAGTCATCCGAGAGGAGCTCGGAGTAGAGCCGCTGCTTCTTTGCGTCGAAAGGAGCCAGTTGAGGTGGTTTGGGCATCTGGTAATGATGCCTCCTGGGCCCCTCCCTAGGGAGGTGTTCCAGGCACGTCCAGCTGGGAGGAGGCCTCGGGGAAGACCCAGGACTAGGTGGAGGGATTATATCTCCAACTTGTCCTGGGAACGCCTTGGGATCCCCCATTCGGAGTTGGTTAATGTAGCTCGGGAAAGGGAAGTTTGGGGTTCCCTACTGGAGCTGCTGCCCATGGACCCGATACCGGATAAGCAGACGAAGATGGATGAATGGAGACAATATCTTTTTTATAAATTAAACAATATCCAAATAAAACTTTAAATATGTCTTACTCCTATTTCCTTACTCTGTAAAATGTAATATCTGTAATGTCTTTATTATATTTTAATTTATTTTGATGACTTAATAAACAAATGTCATTTAATAGGAACAGAAAAAACAGTACATTTACTGTGGTTGGAGACATTCTCTACTCATTTGTGAATTGTAGATCAGGTTCCATGCTTCCTACATGGGACAATTTACAGATGGTAGCTCTAAGTGCACAGTTCAAAATGTGTGACACAATGCTTTAAGATTTAGATGTCGGAGCATAGACAACCATGACGGAAAATAGCTTAGCCCTGCTAAGTCTCCAAGGGGACAAAGAGAGGTGAGATAAAAGAGGCTAAAGGAAATCTCTGTGTGAAGCTTAAGCCTCAGAAACTGATGTCCTTATAAGTGTTTGTCTGTCCCACACAGTCTGAGTCAGACACCATGGAAAGCGGCTTACAGCTATTGTTACGCTCTCAGCTGTAAAAGGTTGTATGAAAGCCTAGTACAAGGACAGCAGGAAAGATGCCATGCCGCTTGTGTCTGTTCCACTGAGTGAGCCTTGTGCTACCCTATGAAAGAATTTTACGTTGACATTTAAGCAAAGAGCAATTTCATTATGGAATGACTTAACGCTATTCTCTGGCACCAAAACAATTGTTTATAAGGGTTTCCTTTCTCAGTGCAAGATGTTTTCACTTTTGACTTAGCCCTTTTTGAAACTCACATTAAATGCAATGCAGTCATTTGACACTTTGACAGTTCTAACTAGTCCCACCAGGATTTTGCAGCCTTTTTTGAGACTGTTGTGGCCAAAAATGCCTAATTTTGTTGGAGCTTTTATAAAAAATTGCGATAAACGTTGTCTTTTGTATTTTTGTTGCATTGAAGTTGTAACAGACAGTGAAAATTGCAAAAACATAAAAGGAAACTTATTTCAGGCAGAATAAAACTACTCTGGGCTAGGCTTTCCTCGTAACCTTACCAGAAAGGCTCAGGATGCTGCAAATGTTGGTATAATATGAATAAGGCTGGTGGATTAAAAAGAAATATATATATATATATATATATATATATATATATATATATATATATATATATATATATATATATATATATATATATATATATAATATTGAATTTATCAAATTTGACAGTGGCTTGTTGATTTTTTCATTGTAAGTTGTTTTCCCATCCTGGGCTAGGACACACATTCATACGGTTTGATCAAGGACTTACTGGACTTTAACTTAACATTGAACTTACAATAACGAGCATAGCTGTCCTCAATTTAGATCAATGTGTACGTCCACTGTGTACCGTGTACGTCCACGGCATCCACCATGTGTGTTTGTGTTTGTGTGTGTGTGTGTGTGTGTGTGTGTGTGTGTGTGTGTGTGTGTGTGCGTGCGTCAGTTGCGGGGGGATCTGAGCAGTAGCCCTGCCAGCTGCAGAGAGCCAACAGGAAACTTTTTTAAAATTGTTACAGTGGACTTTGATGTATACAGGTTGGCGGGACAGTCTGAAATGATTTACACAATCTTTCGCTGTACGTTTTGTTGGTAATTGTGAGATGTTCGATGATCAGAAACAAGGAAATTAATTTGGCGACGTATGTGTGTTACGACAACTCGTTCTTACTGCCGGTTGGTCAGTGGCTTTCAGAGTCACATACTGACGCAAAGTTTGGCACATGGGACTGCTGTGATTGGTTGAAGTCGGGAAACTCCGGTGATTAGTTATACATTAGTATGTTAGTCGACAATATTGTGTGTGTGAATTGATATACACATTATCCTCAGAAGAAGGCCTTGTCCCAACTGATTTAAAAGTAACTTATACTACACTTTGTGGTAAACTGCAAAACTGTCCACAATGTACACATGAATGGATTTAACGAGCCAAGGCTAAAGTGAGGTGATAATATTATAATAAACGAGGCAAAGGAGCAGAAAGCTTAATACAAAAGCACAGCAATAGCTCTTCCTGAAATGGAACGGATGATATACATCATACAATACATGGTTTATCTCAGCAATACAGTAAATTGCTGTCTATTTATACTTACAGTAATAGCAAGTCAAAGACAAATACATTTGCTATTTTCATCCCTTGTTAATGCTCTGTGAGTTTGGAACATTAAGATAAACCTTCAATGATTCAAGGCCATAAACAATCATTTCTGAATGTCATTTATATCTCACTTTATCTAAAAGTAACTAAGTTGAGCAGCCTATATGCTAATTTTAAAGAGAAACACCTTGTTTTTTGATGGCATTGATCCCAGTATAGGCGATGGTTCAGTGTGCCTGCATGTTATGAGTGGCTGACATAAATAGTGCAGTTATTTTAAATAAAATACAGGGAATGACACATTGATTTGAATATACAAGTTGTATCCCTTCAGAAAAAGAGATAGGTGGCAGGTTGTCAACTGCCACAGAAGAGGAGTTAGATAAATATCTAACTGCTGGTTTAAATATGTTATTGAAACACTAATAATCCACTAAATTAACATTGGAAAGTTGCCATCTTTGACTTAGAAAATTAGAGAATGAACATACAGATGTGAGGAACTGTATGCACAGGTGGACCATCATGTAATATACAGTGTAGCACAAACATTAAATAATGAATTAAAGTTGTTTGTTATTAAAGCAACTTAGATCGATAAAACTGCTGGATAAAACTGGAAGAGCATGGGATTGTTGTACCATAGCAGCATCACCAACGAGAGCCAACGTTGTGTGCTTTTGTAAATCAAAATGATTCAACACAATATTTTAACCTGTTGGGACCCATAGCAGAGTTGCCAGACTGGCCCTACATTTCATTATAGTGCAAACCATATTAAAGGATTGACAGATAGTAATGTGTTGCTGCCAAATGAAATAACTGAGACAGTAACAGTGTTAGCTTATGTGGGTATGACCGACATTTTTTTGTGATTTTTACGATTTGTTTGGTTGAGACGCATCTCCAGCACAGTTGTTGAGAGCATGGATTAGGAGGAATAAATTAGCAGTAGTGGAAGGGTCTGCCATGAATCATAAACATTCAAATGAGTTCTTTTCATTTCCTGTAAAAGCAATGCATCTTCCATTAATGTAATGGGGGTTTCCTTTTCCCCCCCACTCCCCAAATAAAATCATCATTACC
Organism: Percina caprodes; assembly: GCA_013375575.1. NCBI lineage: Eukaryota > Metazoa > Chordata > Actinopteri > Perciformes > Percidae > Percina > Percina caprodes. Next base: position 18,386 of record JABXJD010002358.1, read on the forward strand.
TCATCTTGGCGGTGGCAGTAAAATATAATGGATGGAGCTTTTGGGTCTGAAAAGCGAAGCCAATGCGCAAGTGCTTAAACCTGCATTATATCTCATTTCCAGCAGGGGGCGACTCCACTGGTTGCAAAAAGAAGTCCACTTGTATAGAAGTCTAAATGTAAACGTCAGTTAACATTTGCTGTATTTAAGTCGTCTTCTATGCATAATGCTGTTCATTTTGTAAAGTATGGTCCCATTTATTTTAAAATACACAATAAAGCAGTGGATGCTTTAGGGTGTCGCTACACGCTGACCTGTCAATGAGGACAGAGGCTTAGTAATGGCACTGTGTACATTAAATATCTGTAAACTTGTTTTGGATGTTCATATTTTTGTCTTAAACTTATTTGTATAATCACAGCATGGAAAAATAACAAGGTCACACAAAACACTTCCATCATTAACTGGGAACTATTCTCAGAAGGCAAAGCACTGCTACTTCTGCTACTTGGGCGGAGTGATTTGCTCGCAGCACCTGGGAAGCCCCTTGGTGAGGAGCAGAAAGTACGCTCAGAGTTGGAGTAATAATCGTGCCCAAGTAACAGTGCTTTACATTCTGACAATAGTTCACAGTATGTATACGGTTGTTATATGGCTGTGTCTTATGTGACCTTGTTAATTGTACACTGTGTGTGTTATTTGCTGTAACTATACAAATCATAACATGTAAATAAGAGCATGTTGGCATTATTACACTAATTGGGAGCAGTAGGCTAGATGCCGGTTACCAGAATGTGTGCTGAGCTAGGCTAGCAGTGGTTGTGTCAGACAGAGTTACAACACGCACGGAGATGAGAAGGTTATGTATGGATTTATCTAACTCTGGGGGTTACCTTTAATGTCCCAGTTAACAATACCAACTAATCTACCAACCAACTATTGCAGATATCTACTGTATACAGTATGCTGAAGACTATCGACCCCATCTTTATTCATAGATTTTTTACAATTCCACAATAATAATAAGTAAACACTTAAAGGCAATTATTAAGAAACAAATCCAATAACTTGCAACCCTCAGCTTCCACTGTCCACAAATGTGATGAACCATTATATAAATGGCTTTGGCCTCGCTGACCGTAGGTGCAAAAAAAACAAAAACATCCAGACATCTTTATTTCTTACCAGTAATTTGACTATACCACCAAAGGCAGATACAAGTATCCATACTGTTAACAATCAGTGACCCCTCTTCTGCTTGAACATTCAGAGTTCAATACTTTCATCAAGAGTTGGCATCCTTTATGGAATTTAATGACTCCCCAGGAAGCTTACCTGAGCTGCTCTGGGAAAGAGGGAACACAGTACTCAGAGGTTAAATTATATCTTTCTCACCCCCACAAGAAAATGACATAACTAACATTTACAGCAAATGATCAACCACCAACCAATGCCACCAACCACACACAAACACAAACAACAAAACAATGGCAGACATAAAGGACTTTCCAGCATGACACCCTTAAATACATACCAAACCAAGTCATCCGGGAAATAAGAAATCTTGTATTTGTAACTTAATGAGTTTCGGGGAGTCTCTCCTGTCTTATAACTGTCTGCAAACCATTGCTCTTTTGTGGAGCAGTTTTTACTCTGATAGAAGAGGTTTAACAAAAGTGAATGTTTCAACACAGCCAACAAGCTACGATAGCTTCTTCCATTTTGGGTTTTATTTCCCTTTAAAGGTCATTAGCTATAGTTTTATCTTGATAAAGAATTCAACACAATTAATTACTGTGGAGGGTATGTGTTTCTTGTGCTCCAGTTAAGGCTTGCACTTTCAATAATATCCCATAAATAGCGTTACCCGCTACCTCTTCACACACACACACACACACACACACACACACACACACACACACACACACACACACACACACACACACACACACACACACACACACACACACACACACACACACACACACACAGGAACTGAGCGCCATGAGCCAAAGGGACTAACTGTCAGAGGGGGCTCCTATATGCATCAATGCAACCTGATGGTCCAGAACCTACATTTCTTTATGTGGGACTGGGGGAAAATGCTCTCAGATCGGCTTCATACTGTCCTTCCCAGTTAGCAAGAACTGTTCTTGCAAAGCAAGCAGGAAAGTGACAAATTAATTTGACCACCCAGGTATAGCAGAGATTGACACATTACTACGACGAAATCAATGTTTGGACTAACGGAACACAGCGTCTTCAATCAGCCTTTTCCATCAGTGAGTGTAGTGAGGCATGCATGTATACTGCAGCCACTATGAAACTAACCACACAGACCCATGAGGAATAAAAACACATTTTAGACAAATAAAAATTGGATTCCATACCCATTTGCTTTTCATTTATTGGGCGATCAACTACTCCAATTTCCCATCCGTTTTCCCACATATAGAGCTACTGTAGATTGGATGAAGTATTGCTCGGTTTACAAGGTACAGTACATGCTTAAAAGTGTATATGCCAGAGTAATTCATCTATGGTCTGATGGATGCCATGGCTCCAGGCTCCAGCCCCATGAGACCACACTTGATTTGAAGCACACTCATCCTGCTTGTCCCCATCCACGCAGTACATACAGAGTATTTTTCCACACTATCTCATGTGATGTGTGTGCCAGGAATAGGAGCATGACTAAATTATTGATGCCAGACTCTATTCTGTGTTTAAACCAAACTTAATGATGTTGCCTCCCATTCAAGTTCACCAGAAGCCTTAACTGCGGTGACAAAAGCAAAAATGGCTGTAAAAATAGGCATTTTGACACAAAGTGCTTGTGTCTGGTGGAGCCGGTTTGAAACACACATTCTGGCCATCAATAAAATATCAGACATCTTACTTACATTTGCCATTTTCATGTTGTATGCATAATCTGTTAACCAGTGTCTGCAGGGACAACATGTGGATCTTTTTGTCCGAGCCACAAGGTTTCTGAAATAAAAGCTTTCTGAGAGCTCCAGAATGCAACAACACAATTTTCATATTTAAACAGATGGTTCTTTTCAGTTGCTGGAACTTGAAATGTGTAAGCACGAGCAGAGAAGAGTGAATTTCTTGAATACAATTAAAATGGAAAAGTCAGCCACCTCACACAAAGCAACACAAGGTTTTGTATAAACATATATAAAGAATGCTAATGTTATATTTTCATGGAATAATAAGAACAAATCTCAATCAAAACCAACCTTGTTAAACAATCAGCCTTAGCCTCTACAACATTTGGACTTATGCAAAACCTTAGATACTTGATACATGATTCCAAGAGGCCACAACCAAATGTAGGTCTCACATCTTGTATACTTAACTCTGCACAACCTCCACTCTTTGGATGTTAATTCCTGCAACATATTCACAAATTACACGATAGGTACTATACAAATCTCTAGTTAAGCTGAGTTGTTCTCCAACTTAAAAAGCTGTAGTATCCCTAATGCTTTGTTTCTTTCTTTCTTCAAAGTTGTTTTTATGCCAAAATCTTACATGAATGCAGTGTTGTTTAGGATCCTGGATGTCACACTTTCCCTAAAAATGTATGTTCACACAGCATACTACAATTGTTCAATATTAGAATTGGATCTCAGCTCAACTTTAATCAAAAGATATTTAGATATAGTGTGATTTATCCCCTAAATCTCTCACCATATCAAACAATTTAGATCATATTGGCAAAGGCACAGACAACAAAACACTGCCTCTCACCTTCCCTGGTGGCGGTAAAGATGCATGTTTCAAAGGACTTGTGGATTTATTACGAGCAATACAATTATCTTTTGATGAGGTGTTTATCAGAGCCAGGCAGATGTTCATTAGTATGTCTCTACATATAATGTGGGGACAGAGAGATATGTGTGACATGGGTTAGTTGCCTTAGATGTTATATGATCAGTTTTGTAATTTAATTTGCTTTAAAAGGCTCATGTACAATTTAATGTTAATGCTCAACAATAAAGCTCTTCCAAGCTACTAACAGAAGCCATTACCTAGGACAGGAGCATCATTTTTTATTTTATTTTTTTATTAGTTAATACTCAAATATTTTCAATTCATAACTTTAATTCCAGGGTTTTGCCAGTGGCATATAGAAATGTGAGTGAGTCAGAATTAAAGATATATAAACCATAACAGAAAAAAACACTGTATATTGGCTTTGTCAGGTAATCTCTTTGGGATCAAGACATGGCATAGCAAAAGTGAAGACAACATCAGAGACATTCACAGATATTAAAAAAGATTAGAAGTTAAAAGTTTAAAATTGTCCTGCGGGATGACACATTTTAAGTTGTTTGTATTTCACTCCATTTGTAAGGTGCAAAGTAATAAAAGGAAACATTTCCAAGTTCTTTCCAGAAGGGTAAACAGTTGAGAGGAGAAGTGATATACTAAGACAGCTTTTGCTGGAAATCTTTATAAATAACAATGATTGAATAGTACATCCATGCCATGGAGCCATACACCAATGTCACATTAAAAAAGATAACAAGGGGACAAGAAAGAAATGACACAAAACCAAAAGAAAAACCTCCAAACCTTCCTGAGGTAAAGGATGTATTACACACAGTCTGTCTGATAGCAGGCTACAACATAAAGCTCTTGAATGAAATATTGAAATCTACACGCATAGAGCAGATTTACACATATATACAGCACTTTGCTATGTTTTTTTAAATACAAAAAAAACTGTATTGAGACCAACATAATGAGGAATAATTTTTCATTTTTAAATCCTTCTTCTGTGCTGTAAGCTGAAAAAGTGTGGCCATTCTAAATTGTTGCCAATTCAGCAGAGTGTAAAGAGGGTGGATAAACAACTATCTTTCTATCACCACTTTTAAATAGCTACACAAAGAAAATGGCTTTTTCTATAATCATAAGATTTTCACTGGCTATCGCCTTTTCAAATAATGGAATCACATCTGGGACTGAATAATTAGCTGAGAGTGACTCTTTTGGGGTCAATGAGCTTGAAATATGACTGCAAAAAGGCATTAGTGAAAATACCCCACCCCTTATCTTACAAGTTTACTTTCTCATTGCACATGATAAGATGTGACAACATGTCTTCCATCCATAACAATCTTTATTACTTTACCAAAAATATTACATTTTAGCAGAGAATTTTACTGAACAATGCATCTTCAACTGGAATCTGACAAAGAAAGACAGACAGATAATAATCAAAACTAAAATACAGCTCTTATTTTATTTTCTCCTAAGGAGACCATATAACATCCATCACCCGCAACACTTGGCTCCTTTTCTGAGGGAGAAATGCTTCCTGTTGAGGGTTTCCTGGCCCTAAAACATTAGCTATTGTTCGGGTCTTGTCATCTGGAGTCCCCTACAGACTGACCCTGAAGCCTAAGCAGGCAGAGGGGAGGCTGCAGGGTAGCCTCCCCTCTGCATAGTGGGTCACTGTCCAAAGTAATGGTGCAGAGCATTAATTGCTGAATTAGAGTGCACAGCTGGGGCTTCTGCAGTGGCAGTAATTGGGAGAGGAAGTCTGCTGACAAGGCAGTAGTAACTGTGTAGAAGGGCTAATGGCTGGGAAAGTCAACCTTACATCAGTAGGAATAACAACCTTAAGGAGACACTATATGCAGGTAAAACTAAAGTCAGGTTTTGTGCTGACTAGTCACATTAAAGATAACAGACTAGAGACTTGCTGATATTCTGCTGTTAGTTTCATTTGTTTCAGCAACACTATTTGGATTTGAATAGTGTTCATATTTTGAAGTTGAAATGAGTGGGGATAGAACTATTGGCAGTGCTGTTTATTTGAAACATTCTTTTGTCATCATTGCCATTGCTTTAAATGAGATATCAGAATATAGATTTTAAAGAAAGTACATTCTTAATAAATACTCTTGCAAGAATGACAGTGATGCTGGACACGTGCAGCTGTAAGCATACACTATTACAAACACCACTGTTTTAAACAATAAGAGCACCCAACTAAACAGTCTAGATAATCTCTCTCTCACACACAAACACACACACTCCAAAAGTGATTTACTTGATGACGCTTTCATACATGACACATTTGGCACAAATTTGTTGCATCTTGAAATTTGAAACACGCTGATGGATCAACGTAATGCAATTGCATGCTTTGTTTACCACATGAAAACAAACACATTTGGCCAAAAATGACAGTGATTGCCAGATGTTTCTATCATCTTTCACACACATTGTCATTTCTGGGCTGTAATTTTACTCAACCGGGCATCTCTTTAATGGACAAATAAATCATAACACTGTCACGATTACTGGAATTGTATGAGTTCTATCTCCTTGAACTACCAAGGTTGTTTACCACTTCACTCAGACAGTGCAGTTGTGGAAAAGGCCCCGACGTTATGTTAGCTGCTGTGATGAACTCACCAGACATAAGGTGGGGAGACTTTGCTGCATTTGAGGCTCTGTCATGGACCGAAAGTTCCAGCTGAGGAAGGTCGTGAGGAATGGTATATCACTCACTATATAGTGAGCCATAATGACAAGAATAGGCTGGTATTCAACTGTTACTATCAGTATCGAGGGCAGAACCTCAACGATCATCTACTGCCTGGGCCGACCTTAGGAGCATCACTACTGGGAGTTCTGCTACGATTCTGCGAACATGCAGTTGCAGTTAGCGGAGACATCAAAGACATGATCCACCAAGTTTGCCTCCTCCCAGAAGATTGTGCTCTGCTCAGATTTCTTTGGTGTGACATCAGTCAAGAAGGAACTCCTGCAGTGTACAAGTGGCAGGTGCTACTATTTGGTACAACATGTAGCCCCTGCTGTGCCACATTCGCCTTACAATGCCACATCTCTGATAACAGCCAGCCAGATGAAGAGGTGAGGATCTCAGTTGAGAAATGTTTTTTATGTGGACAACTGCCTCCAGAGTGTCCCCACTTTTGCTGAGGCGAGGCATCTTGTCGACAAACTATGAGCCCTTCTTGCATCTGCAGGCTTCAATCTGTGTCAGGGGGCCAGCAACGAACCAGGTGTAATAAGTCACCTACCAGAATAAAGCTGCTCTGCTAGTGTTGAGTTATGGTTGGCTCAGAACAAGACAGATACCCCAGAATCTGCTCTAGGGCTAAGCTGGCTCTTCTACACCAATGTCCTTGGCTACAAGCATCGTCATGTGGAGGACGGTGTCCCCACGATGCGTAATATCTACAAGTTGCTGGTGAGTCAGTACGACCCCTTGGGGTTCATCCTACCCTACATCACCAGGGCTAAGATAATTGTCCATCACCTTTGGGACAAACAAAGGGATGATCCACTACTACTGCAAGAGCTTCTGCAGCAGTGGAAACACTGGGAAGAAGAACTACAAGTCTTACCTCAAGTCACCCTGCCTGGACTGTGTAGTGATGATCGCTGATCCACATCTTCCGAGGGCCCTCTGGCCCATTGGGAGAGTGGTCAAGACTCAACCGAGCCCTGATGGACACATCAGGTCCACTAATGTAAAGATGAAGGAGAGAATCTACACCCGGCCAGTTGCCATGCTGGTTATCCTCCATGCACTTCCTTCTGGAGAAGAAGGAGACGGTTCCACTCCTGACATTACACCCAAGCCATAGAACTTTGTTGCCTTTATTGATGAGCAAATGTATTACATACATTTGGGGGCAGCTGTAGAAAAGGCCCCAAAGTTATGTTAGTGTTGCTATTATTTAGTACAGTTTACCATATTACCATGTTAGTCGGCCAGTTGGATTGTAGTTGTGAGCAGCACCTTTCTTCAGGGTGTGGGTAAATGAGAAGAGTAAGTATATCTCCCGCAACACGCCTGATGTTGTATTTTTGTGTTATTTGTGCTATTAAATGTGGATGAGAGTTAAGACTTTACGCAACCGTGGCTCGGCCATAATTATAGCCACGTTCGTATATTCTAGTTTTGAGCTTCGGCTCACCTGACTCAGTACGTCAGGCCAAAATATGTAACATCATGTTTAAACATGTTTCTACTTTTACTACTTGTTGGTAGGATTGTTCAGTACTTTGTGGTTGAGTAGAATACGAAGTAAGTGGTGTTAAATATTGTTATCTGTATCAAGGCTTCGCTAGCTAGAACGGAACATAGCACCCGGTCCGGAGTGTTTTAATCCTTCTTCTCTGCTTATATTATTAGACTTAGACATAGTCATATTCTGACTATTGTTTATTTTATGTTGGTAATGTATATTAGTGCTTAAGGAGTAATGAGTGTATGGATATGTTCCCTTTATTTATTTGTATTTTGTTTCTTTCTTTATAGAAACCAAACTCAGAATTACCCTCACACTCAAACTCACTCACACAAGAAAGAAGAAGAAATAAACAGAATAAGAACTATCTCTTAGGTCTTCATTTCATACTCTGGAATATTTGGCCTTAATATTTGGTGGAGCAGTCTGGAGCAGTTTCCCCAATTTCATGTAACTTACTAATAATACAAGATAGAGTGGTATGCCTACTTAATACCCACATTATAATATTCTTGTAGTTAAAGTGTACTGCATTGAGCCAAAGATGTAATGGGCAATATTTTTGACAATTTGTGTGCTTGATTTAGTAATTTGTTCTATATATACTAATCACCAATTCATGGTTGTTGCATCTGGTTGGCTGTGAGAGTACGAGCGGCTGGTCAGTTTGTCATTTGCCCATGACAACAAACGCACACGCTGCTGTGGCACGCTTTTCTCTATGCACTACAAGCATGCCAAATGCTCATGCACTACAAAAGGAAAGTACTGTTTGTAATTCACACTGTTGGTCTTTTAAAAAAAATTATTCTCGGAAATGCCACAAAGGAGCTCTTCTTCTTGCTTTCTGGAGGGCGCCATCTTGTTCTCTATTGTGTTCATGTGGAACGCGTCTGCAGATGGTAGTAAAGCACTTGTGGCCGCATTCTAGTCTGCATATGTCTGCATCTGAAGTATGATCAAAGCTTGATTCATAATTTAATAATGATCAACATAAATCAACTTAACATGGATAATCTGTCCACCCTATGAAGTACCATACTTTACATTTAAGAAACACAACAAGTTGATGTTAGTGTTGATTATATTGCTCTTACCAGTTTGTCAGTTTGAAAACAGGCCCAGGGAACACAGTGATGTGGTAAATTGAGCCCTGTAGGGCAGTGGAAAATAAGTGTGTGCATGTTTTATTTGCTTGAATGTGTTGTCTTAGATGCCTTGCCATGGGCGTCTGTCCTATAACTGTGCTTTCATAATGCACCAGTGACTATATTTTTTTTTATGCACTCACCAGACCACAAACCTTTTAATTTATTCCATGTAAGTGTATAGTTTACTGTCTTATCAAGTCGGGCTGCTACACATGCAGTGTCAGGCAGTGTCTATTTTCTCTGAGGAGTCCTCATCAATCACAATGTAGGGCCAAGGACATCTTTCCATTCAAAGCTTTTTAGGTTACTTACAGAGGAGTGCTGATTTTCACATGTGGCCCAATCCTTTTGTGTCTGGCACAAATACATTTGTTTTTCTTTGTAAAGACAAATGATCCACAGTGTTTTGACGTGCGGGTGCAGAGACAAGCCAGTTGGAGCATGAAAAGGAAAGGTGTGGACTTTTTTTTCAGGTTTGTCTTCTTTTCTCTCGATAGTTGCTAAATTGGTGATGAAGGTTTTAGTGGACGGACGTGCTGAAGGAGGTCTGATTATATGATGGCACTGAGTATAAAGTTGAGGTTAGAGATTTTGCTTCTCTAACACTAACATACTCAATGTAGCCTACTATTAAAGTATTACCTGTAAAATGATGATGTGACGTGAGTGAATTAATACATCTTAATAGAAAACAAAATATGAACTATCTGCCATAGTCATTATTCTAAAACAATCTTGCTTTATCCAAATGAGTAACAAGAAATTTACAATCCAATTCCTTTGGCCCTACAGTAAATGCTCTGTTGTGGAAACACTGTCTCAGAAGCTGCAGACTGACACAGCTTTTGGCACTGACAACCTCTCCAGCATTATGTACTGTAAGTGAATTAAACTAATGCACCCGTCTCCTTTCTGCTGCTGGACACTATTTATTAGTCTGATCTTTATACATAACTCTTATTCTGTGTCACAACTCAATCTTTTATGCTGCTGGCAGAGTGAAAAATGCAAGTGCAGTGCAATAACAGTCCACTACTTGTCTGATGAACAGATATGTGAGACACATTACTTTTAAGTGTGTGGGCAAAGCGCTACCCTGTCAGTATATATATGTTGACCTCGTTTCTTTTCTAATGTCATCATTCATGATTTACTATTGAACAGATCATGGCGGAAAAAATTGTCCTATCCTCTAATTCCAGAGTGTATTGCATATCACAACCCCTGTAAAAGAACCATTCATTCATTTTTTATAATTGTTCAACTGAAGGCTTCCACATCAGCTATTAGAATAAGGTAGAGGTAGAGAAAAAGGTAAATATTACAACAAACGAAAAGACAAAGCATTTTCGTTTGATGCATTGCAGTCTACAATTGCAATCGCATCTCTGCTGGGTAAGGATTGCAGAGACTCGCCTCATGGGAAATATCTCTTTAGACAGGTGCACAAAAACAGACGCCACCGTAGATAACCAACATTGCCATGTAGTAGATCCAGAAATTTTCACCACCAAGCAACTTGTGTTTCCAGACTAAACCTAACACAAACCACCATAAATTACACTAACATTGGTTGAGCTCATAGCATTTAAAAAAAAATTGATGGATTTAAAACTGGATTTAATAGATTTTCATGGTTTTGGCACACAGGAAAAAGCATTTTTTCACAGAGCAGAAACAGCGCAATTAATTATTCCAGTGGCTTAGCTGTCTTCTACTGATACTTGTAATATTTTATGTCCCCCTCAAACTATCCACGCATTGCCCTACTGTTGACAAATAGATGGATATGACCACTTGTTTTGGCAATGAAATGGATGACAAACATTAACGCAATCGGGTTAGTTTGTCCAGTGCATTTCAACAAAACCGCATCCATCTTTTACACCAACCTTTTCACGGCAAAAGCGGGAGAAGGACTGTTTTCCTTGTGTAATGGATTGCTTTGTGTACAACCAGTATTTGCAAAAGTTTGTTTGTGTGAGTGTGAATATGTCATAAAAGGTATACTTGTCCAGAAACAATGTGCGGCAGTGTGTTCTGTGCGTCTATCTCTGTGAGTACCAAGTCATGTCATGTACTGCGGAAGGGCAGATGTAGCAAAGCTTCTGCAGCATATATAGCACTGTAACAAGCATCACCTCTGCAGTGCAAGGTTAATACTACCTCTCAGTGTCACTAAGACAGGCCTTCTCATTATGATTGATCAGGTTCTTATCAAGCCCCATTGAAAGTATAAAGACATGTGGGGAAGGGCTGCTGTGTTCTTCTTTGGAACTACAACACTCCTTGAGAGAGATCACAAGGTGAAAAACAACTTGTCAAGCTATTATCAAGTGATGCAAACTGGGAGTTAGAGTAATGAGAAGCCAAAGTGTTACTGCATTTTGATTGGCACTTTGACCTGGTAGGTTTGTTAATCGCCGCAAATTCTCTGCGATTACAATCAGTCATTCATGCCTCCTGCGGTGATGATGGCAGATTTATGGAAATTAGGGCATCATAATCCTGATCAGGTTGTGTCGGCTTATTGTATGAACAGAGATTCACAACCCTGCAGTAATTGCCTCTTGCAATCTTCTAAATTTTACTTGACATACCAACTAATCCATGGGTGCCTGTTGTATTACAGTGGTGACCTTGGCTGGGTGTCTAAGCTTTGGAGCGGGCTTGCTCTGAATGGTACGAGGAATATGGTGTTTGATTTAAAATTCCATATGTATTTCACTGGCAAACTAACTCAGATCAAGAAGGACATTTCAGGTCGAAGGACAAGCCCTTAGAATCGTTACATGCATATACCATAATACATGGAATGAGTGGGAAGGGCTGAAATTTGAGTCCTTCAAAGCAGACTTATTACCCTAAAACAATGATAACGCTGAAATCCTCCCCTTTCCTGGAGGCTGTTTGAATAACTACATAATTGATCATAATTAGAAAATGTTCTCTGATCTTTTCTGTAGGAAACCACAGAATTTTGCCATAATGGTGGCTTTTAATGTCAAATAGCCAACACTAACTGCACATTTAAATCATGCAATCACTGCAGTCATTCATCTTCAATTCTACTTATTCCTGTCATCCATACCATTTTAGCTTAGTTTACTGCACAGCATGGCTTTAAGGCCCTGCACATCCACACAGTTGAATGCAGTTTTAGTGGCTGAGATCTGCTTAGGTTGAAGTTATGCTAGGATGTACCAAAGTCGGTACATGTGTAAGGTTGTATTAACACGTGTAACAAACAACAGACACTTTTCCAAAGGCTTTTTATGGTACTGATTGATCAATACACCATGCAAGCGAGGCAGAATCAATTTGTGTTTGAAAGCGAATACATCTTGTTATGGCACATGTTATTAATCTATAGGTAATATCAAGTCTGGTCAATTTTATTTATATTGCCCAATATCACATAACAAAAATTTGCCTCAATGGGTTGTACAATCTGTACAACCTTTAACAGGGAAAATATGTAAAATTGTAAAAAGAAAATGTAAAAGCAAGTGAGGAGGGATCCCACTCTTGGTTGTAACCTCAAGATAAGCTTGTCAAACAGAAACTGCAACAACCCTTGTTTTAAATAGCAGAGTAAGTTTAAAAGAAAAATAAATATATGATATATTATTCATATTCTATCTCTATGCAGCCAGTGCACACAATTGATTATCAATTACACACATATGCCTTCCTCAGTGTAATCAACCATAACAATAACAATAAATAAATAAAAAGAGATAAGGACACCTCAGCATATGCAACAAACTTTATTAAGTAGAAGAAAATGAATGAACAAATGTTCTTAAGTAACTGTTCTTAAGACTCTTAAGTATCCGGTTTGTACTGGGTTAGTTGGCTGCTACGGTGGTGCAGTAACTCAAAACTACAGCCCAAACGAGATCAGATAAAAACTGGGACATATTCTAGTTCCTCCTCAAAAACAACTAACAGATTGTTGGTCAATCACATTTCTATTTATAGAGTACTAACTATTGAGCTTATATAGCCAATACCATATTAAGCAAAAAAGTACACTTGATTACTGTGATGATGATGATTTTAGTAACATCAGTTTTTAATTTAACTGTTTGACGATTTGTTCAGGTGTACCTTTAGGGTTCTGATATATGCAGGCAGTGGCCCTCATTTATAAAACAAACGTACGACAGAAAACAAGTGTGTTTATTTAAATATAGGTAAACCTACATGTAAGCCTAAGATATTGCAAAATAAGCCTGTATATTAGGCTACTATTAGGAGCATAGCATACATATGTCAAGGATGTATATATGAAATAAACTTCAACTAGAGTCCGATTTGCTACGGCAACACTGTTGACCCCATCAGTTATCTCTTTCCATTCTGCATTCTTTCTACAGCCTCATACCAGTTTTTGGGCTAGTACACACATTAGAGCAAATGAACCTGAGATGTCAGGGTTTCAATCTCCACCTCTGAAAAGTGCCACTTCTTAGCCGGATTACGTCTGGCCATGTCGTAAATTGTAGGGGCGAGGCATCAAAACGGAGAATATAGTGGGGCGTGATTTGAATTATAATTGTTTCCATCCACTGCATTTATCAATGTACGACCGTTCTTACGTGAACCTCATATCTGCGCTCGTTTCTACATTAGGTTGATAATTAAAGGCCAGTGTGTTTTTTTTGTGTTAGTGTGTAGCCAGCACATGTAGTAGTCTATCTATAGCTGCTATTGGTACCAGCTTGTCATCCAAAAGAGCTGATGAAAAATGAACTCAACATGCTTTTACCCACACAGATATGATGTGGTGTTGTGTTAGGCTTACAGTAGCAAAGTATCTCATGTGTATCTTTATTACATATGGGGGGAGGACAGTCACTCATCTCAGATCTGTGACTCAATTACAAGAGGACAACAAAGGAGCAGTTGGAGCAGTTTTGTGTGGAATCCACATGGCAATCATATCTGCTGCTTGTAAATTGAATTAGACGACAGGAATGGGAGCAGGTAAAAGGCTGGCACAAGAGGGCTCTTGCGCTGCTCGTCAAGACTAATTGTGTCTCAGAGAGTGTCACAAAGGCTTGAATAGAGAGAGAGCACGCCTGTAATTAGAAGGCCTGTGTGCTTGTTCATCAGCCCAGAACCTTTCTGCACCATCGGCTCATCTGACTGAGCCTGTGACAACAGAAGAAACAGCAGTTCATTGATTGAAGCATCAACCCTATCACAGTCAAATGTACATGTAAGATTTTATGATGATCGGGAAAATGCACAGCACAGAATGTCAAATTGGGTAGCTGGCTGGGTGGCTACAGCAACAATTCTAAACTGACAATCAATATATAAGAAATAAAAGATTTCATATCAGATGAAAGGGAATATATCTCATTTTAACATGAGAAAGAGAACACACTTTACCTCATCCTACCCTGAAGCAAAACAAAACATCACTTTGTGTTTTTATTTTGAGTGAACATGACTTGCTGCGCGTTAATCTATTGACTCACTTTATTTCTTAGAAATTCTATTTATGCTGCTGTTTCTGCTTCATTGGTTGTACACAGTAGGTGAAGAGTCCAAAAGGAACTCTCCACAAGGATACATTCTGTAGAAATTGTTTAAACCCACTGAACCATGGAATGCCCTAACTAGGGCTAAAGTGAACTATTGTCATCTGAAAACCTTTTGGCGCAAGGCCTATGCTCTCTGAGTTGGTGACACTGACATTTTTACCTGTCTCAGAGTACACATTTGTTTACTATCAATAAAGCAATCTTAATTTCAATGACCTAATGCCATGCAATGTCCTTTTCTCTTTGCCTTGATAGAAATAAATCATAAATATATGCAGAAGTGTGTACAACTTTAACCGTGTTGGGCAACACAAATACCCACAACATAAAGGCATACAGCTTCCAAGATTTTGCATAGCCATCTGTATTTACTCATGCATACACTATACAGGAGTTTCACAATGCATAGGGAATATCTAGAAACCACCACGAGCCATGTCATCCAGTGAGTCTCTACTCTCAAAATGTATTCATTTAGGAATGCATCCTTGTACTGACTGGAGAGGGCAGTGCATTACTATGCTAGCAATTCCCCTGGCAACTCAAATGACCAACAAGGTTAGAATCACTGGAGACTGGTGAGGCATGCATGAGAGTGGTCAAACATGAGCTAATTATGTCAAAATGTTAAGAACAACATCAGTGACATTACACTAAAAACAAATGTATTTACTTCAATATAATAAAGTAATGATTGAACAAATTCTGTTAAATAGAATAATAAGATAGAATGAAAATAAATAGGATACAGTAGAGGCTTTTTCAGTAAGCCAGAACAGCTGGCATTGTTTTCCAGATTGTGATTCTTTCTTCTAGAGCTTGAATATCCAATGGTATCAGTGTATTTGTTAAAGGGAAAGGTTGAAGCCACTAAGGCTTAGTGTCACAATATCCATACACAGTGTAAACAGTCTGTCCTTTTTTTGCAGCCAGCCTTCCAAAGCTTCATGGTCCATAGGCCCAAACATCTTTTGCTTCACTGTGTGGCTTTCCGACCTAGTATCAGTATTCCAAGGTGTTAGCAGGTTAGTACAGAGAAAACAAAAATTAAATTATGTATTCCATAATGCAACAACCAACCTCAGCATGAACCTCAGTAGTGTGATCAGGTTGATTAGCTGTGTGATCTTCAAAATGAAGAAAACACTACATGCTTTTATGTAAACACTTTAATTACATGTGGTTGAAACATGTCTTATTTCCTGTCTTGCAAACACTCTGTTGTTTCCAAGTAGAATAATAGAGCTCAGCATGAGTTTAATATCTGATATGATAGATGTCACATGGCTTGAGTGAATCCCAGAGAGAACTTCTCCTTAGTGCTTGCCCTAAAACCTGTTTTATGTAACGTGGAGTGTTCATAGGTAACCTAATAACCTCAAAGAATAAGCATTATGAATGCATTGTAAGTACTTTTTTACAATTATATACAGTACATAGTTACTAAGAGCTCTGAATGTAATCTACTTTCAGTTTATATAATAAAACTGTCTTTTATGATATGATAACAAATTTCCAAAATGTTAGACTATTCAGTTTTCTATGGCATCACATTGAAGCCTAATTTGTAAAAGTTGTTATTGCTGGTCTTTCTGTATTGAAAGATTGCTAGCCCTGACTGACTGTTGCTTTAAACCTCTCCCTGGTTCTGTTAGAAAACAATTGTAGATTAATCTTAAAATATAGAAAGAATCTGTAATCCAGATCACTGACAGACATTCCATTACATAAATTGAAACACCGCAGAACAAAAACATGTCTGACTGTCAAGCTTCTGTACACACTTTAGCACCAACATGTCAATCAAAAAGTCCAGAGATGCCCATTGATATACAATTTACAATGCAACTAAGGTAGAGTCTAGGCTATATGTAACGTTGGATTAACGGCTGGGTCCTACCAATAATGTTGTCCATATGACTGAAAGTCATAAATTTTTTCTTTTGCAGAACCATGAATATTGATGATCTGTTTAGCCTCAACCCTTTCAGTCACTAACACGGACAGTACAGCATAGAGATCTGTAATGTAAAATATATCAGTGAAACTAATAGTGAAATATAACAAGTAAGCCTATCTGCCCTTCTGTCTTTAGATGACTGTAGCGATTTAAACTAATCTGGAAAGGATGTCTTACAGTTTGATAGCAGATTAGTATCCATTAATCTTACTAAACACTGTTTGAATTACATTCCTAAATAATTAAATTACACTTGCATTTTTACTATTAATATAAATATCTCTACTTATTAATTATTTGACAATAATCAGTAGTTGCTTCTTAGTAGGACATAAAATGTTGTTTGCGTTTGCTTGTGAAATCCCCAAATTATCAATCTAGTGGCTTTCGTGCTGAAAACTGTTTGGACATCTAATCTCATTTCAATGCCAGACACTCAGTTTATACCAATATGCCATCACCTTCATCAGGGATAAAAAAAATAAAAAATACCAGGCAATATTCTCCTGGGACTTGTGTTGGTGTACAAGCAGAAGATTTATTAAAAGTTTTGTGAAGATGATGTTTTAGGTTACTGCCATATCGGCAGAGCTTTTAGAATACCATCACATAGCATCGTCTTTGCTCTGCTCCCTATAGTGTGAGATAGACTTGTGTTGTCATATCAGTAGCAATAACTGTATATAGCATGTCCCTTTCATTACTCACTGTTGTGGTTGTATTAGTTTGAGATATCGGGGGAGAGAGTGTTGCAGTTACTTTTACAAATCCAAGGACTCGATAAATACAATAATCCTTGGTATGGTTTAACTGTTAAAAAATGTTGAACCTAACATTTATCTTCCCTCCTAATTTTCATACAGTGCCTTACAATGGTCTCAATGACCAATCACTCAATGGTGTATCATTGATTAAAGTATCTGTAATTTCTCTTCAGTTGTTTATATATTTATAATTTTTTCCATGGCCTGCAAAGACATGAAAGGTTTTTCAATTCTAGCGAAGAATAATATACAATAGTGCAGAGTATAGACAAAAAAATAATAACCTTAAAGTTCAATTAAATAGAACAATGCTGATAGATGGATGTCAAGCCAAGTGAATTGAATTTTCCTCTACCTATAAAATCAGAAGAGACTGGCTTATGTGATGAATGATGACATTTATTTGATTTGGGAGATATTACAGTAGGTACTGTCAAAAGATATAAATGGATATAGTTTCCCGAACATATTTTACTAGAAGACCAATACATCTTTTGTGGATGTGCAGCAAGGATGGCAAAATTGGAAGGACCATTCAGTTGGAATAAAATGGTTGTGAAGTAAAAATATATACTTTTTGTGTCAGTTGGCTATTGCTCAACCAAAAATCGTGTCGGATTCACTGATATTTGAGCTGTAAAATGCAGTTGAAGAATTTCTTTCTTTCTTAAAGGTTTACCCAACTCTATTTGTACATTTGGTGTGGTTTATCAATTGGAATCTTCAAATGTCAAAAGTGAGGATCATATACCAGAAATGAATTTCATGTTTTTTCTTTACCTTGAAGGAACTAAATTATTAGTCACAATTTTTTCTGCTTTCAGACATTGAAGTTCACAGCTCAACACTTGCCATTCATTCTGGAAATTAAATTACAAATACATTGCAAAAAAAAAAAAAATGTGGTTGACAAAAGCCACTTCAATTTTAAAATGAGTTTTTTTTCACTTTGCCTCTGTGACTCTTTATTAATATGCCAGACACATTCAAAATCTACTTTTATTCCTAAGTCCTACTTCTCAGTACACTGAAGGTGGCATGAATAATATTCCACTGATGTATTGTTATTTCAATGTGGACAATTTTCACTTTGTGGCTTTTTCATTTTAAGGGCAAGACTACAAAATTATTTTTAATGACAGTATGCACTAGAGGTAAATTCCAGTTTAAAATATAAATAAAATGGTGAAAATAAAGGACAATATAGATAGAGCAATTGGTCGATAACATGTACAGTATGTCTCTATGTATCGTATGCACAATAAATGTACTATCTTGGTTAATCTTAGTAGCGCTAATAACTATATTGAATGACTGCACACTTTATTTGCAGCATTTTCTATCTTCTAAGAGACCCATGTCGTGAACATGTATTTTTTCCTTGCCATCTATCTTGCTCATCTTTCTGCCATTCACAGCATCACTATCTTTGAGCAATACAAATGCCTAGTGTTAACACCACAGTCAGGGTGATGTGATTTCAACTGGGGCTGTGATTGTATGAATTCTTTACCGCTTCTTTAGGGGTTAAGGATAACCGCCATACCGTGGTGAAACGTTACCTTTCCACCACGGTATGGCGGTTATCCTTAACCCCCTGTTGCATAAGTTAGAGCGAGAATGGATGTTGCGTTGAGTGAGTGACATCAGTAGACTGGGTAAACCCCCGTCCACTCTGCTGCCGATTTGATTATGCCCTGCAGCTCGGTCTGGAAACCTGCATGTTTCATTCTCCTGTTTCAGTTCACAATATTGCGGGAACCAATCACAAACTGGCTTAAATACCTGGCGCGCTATTGCCGGTTTTTAACACGATAACGATAGAGAAGCGACCAAGCAGCTTCTTGTTTACATTCAATATCGGCCACCGAACGCCACCGAAGCGCAGAAACCTGTTGCCGCTGTCGCTTCTACATCATCCCGATCGTTGGTCTAATTGATTGAAGAACTAATTGCATACAGATTTATTTGAACTATGCTCGTTGGTAATGCCTCTTGTGCAGAGAAAATACAAAGCAGACTCAGCAATGCTCAATCTCAAATCTATTGAGCTTGGCTTGGTCTGGTGATAGCCAGACTATTACGTCAGTGCTTGTGTGGTCCCGCAAGGAGAGCATGCGGTGAGTGTAGCAGATGAGTGCAAAGACATAGCAAAGATAATGCAAAGTAAGTTGAAAGTGAACAATAAAACAACAAGCTTCTCAGACACACTGGCTTCTTATGTTGTCAATACCGCCAGTAAAGTGAAAGGCATCACCTGAAAAAGCATTGGCTAAAACCTTTAAACATACGTTGCAGCACATCTGTTTCCATTTCAGCTCAATGTAAGTCTTTACTAAATTTTGCTGTCATTTACAGTCACGCTGCTTTCTCTCCTCTCCTCTGATCTATTTCACAGACAGTTCAGAAAGCTCTATTGTCAATAAGGATAATTAAAAAAAGTTGTCTGACAATGGCGAGTGCAGACGCTTGACAACACAGTGATCTAGCAGGTTAGCAGACAGGTCAACGTAGCAGTTTACTTTGCTCTCTCTTCCAAATAAGCTGCTATATATAGGCTACAAAAACATGCATGCAGGCTAAAATTCAACCACGCTGTTTTTAATCAAGATTAATCTATAAGCAGAAGGAAACTCTGCTAGCTGCTAGGCTAATGTATGCAGTGTGAAGTGCTATAGTAAAACACTGCAGTGGTATTGTGTCCACTTCAGCTAAGAACAGATAACTTTTCTTCCCTACTGTGTATTAGGCTATATTAAACATTACCTGTAGATATTACAAGTACTCAAGCTTACAAATAACTCAAAAATAATCAAACACAGAAAATAAATCCTCCATACATGTGGACTGTCCATCCTCTTGTGCAAAGTTTAAGTGACGATAAGCTTAAGTTTTTCTCTCCATAATCTCTTGAATAGGATAGAAATCAGCCAATGATGATAACTAAACAACGATTATTGTGCTCATTATATTTAATTTCACACAACATTAGTTGTGCATTAGTTGAGCACTCCTGTAACTTTCACCAGTAAAAAAAATAAAATAAATACATAATAAACAGGGTGATGATCACTGCGGTAGTGTCACATCACCACCAGTATGCAGTTTTCGTCACAGCCTCAATTTCATCCACACTTGGGTATTGTTAACAGCTGGCTGTGATCAGAGTTTTAAGAATATGTGACTTCTAAAATTGCAGCAGAACATATGGAAGACTTTATCCTGCTAATAACAATCATTTGTCTCTGTCTTTTTGATGACACATTGTTAATTTCCAATGAATGTATTTATGAGTTTATGCACATTTCAAGGCATTCGGCTATGGAATTTATGGGGCGTAATTGCAATCCATATGCATTCTTCATAAGTTGTAGAACAAGGTCACCAAAAGGTTGTTAATTCAAAACAGAAGTTGTATTTCAGAGTTTGGCACAATCAGATAGTGTTAACCTTATTTTCTTTTTAGACAACAGCATTGGGTTTTAAAAATAAGTGTGCGGGAGTTCATTCTTTTGCTAAAAGGGATGAGCCACCCAGTAGTTGTATAGTTGTCTACAGATATCCTTGAGGTCTACATTCCCACTGACACAAGTTTAAAAAGTATCTGCTGTGGACAGTGATTTATAAAAAAGGCAGTCTTTTTCAGCACTTTAGAACCCACATGGAAGTGTTGCAGAGAATGGCCATTAAATAAGAAAAAAAATCTTTTGATGGGTCCTCCCCAGTCCGTCTTTTGACTCTGATCTCATCAGGATTCCAGTATGCTGGAATGAATTTGAATTGGACTATCAGGGCTGCAAGGCTGCTAGCCTCAAATGATACGCTTTCATATCTCCTCTCTGATGGTTATGAAAAATCGGCCTGTCTGTTCGGCCACAATGCAATTCAGATCCCAAATCCTCTCAAATAAAAGCATGATGCAGCTCACTGGGATTATTGCATGTAAGTGTCAGATTTTACATATTATTGCCATGCTAACGATGCATTTTTACATTACTACAGGAACAGTGTGTGAGTGTGTGTGTGTGTGTCTGTCTGTGTATGCATGTACATGCAGTCACACATGAAGTTCTTTATACAGGGGCTACAGGCTATAACGTGTCACGCTGACACTTTCATACATGTATGAATCAGAAATTACATCCAGTGGCTCACAAATATTTATTACAAGTGTACTCCAAAAACTGAAAGAAAAAAATTCTTGTATCCCAACTGCACTTTTTTAAAGCCAAATGCCACACATTTTGAAAAGCCATTCTATAATGTGTGTGACTTAGACATTTAGACAACTTTTCATACACCATTCATAGATTTGATGTTGGCTTATTTTAACAAAGACCATTATCTGCTTTTCCTCACTTTATGAAGAAGTTTTTTTAGTTTTTACCCAAATCATTCAGATATTTCCCAGCCTTATCTATTCCTATTGAAACCCGTGAGTTTGTTGATTTTGACTTCCAAAACCTGACACTACAAGAAACTGTAAATATGTAGTTAGATTCTTTCAATCATGAAGACTCACCAAAACACACAGTTAACTTGCCATCGTGGAGTTGTGTTAGAGTGATGTTTCTTATTCTATTAAATGATCATTCCCTAGTTACTGCTAAAATGAATTAGCTAAAGCTAATATAATCTTCTGTTAGCAATGTCTGTCAATTCAATGAACGAAGGTTGCTGAAGATAAAAAGCCTGCCACTTGAATGTTATGTACATTGCTCTTTGCAAGAAAAGGCAAGCAGAAATACGATTTCGAGATGTTAGCTTTGTAGCATAGCGAATCCAGTTATTATGCCATCCTGAAACTTGATAAAAAATGGAAATGTCCTATTATGGTGACTCCTGGAAGTGGGAGTGTAATCCTATCATGAATCAGAGAATTTATGAGATTGTTTCATTTTACAAACTACTGCAATCAGAATAATAGATGTAACACTTACAGTAATCCCATGAAAATCTCATATTTGCAAGCACACATTTAAGTGCCTCTGAGGGATCCAAATTCTATGCAATTGACCAGCAAGCATATTACGGAGCTTTCATCTGAAATAAGTAACTGGAGAGCTCAATCACGGCAGTTTAGAATTTGACAGTACTGATTTGTCAATGTGACAGGCAGGGGAGAGCTAAAGAGTCAGAAAGAGAGAAAGAGAGAGGGAGCGTAACAGAAAGAAAATAGCCAATACTGTAGCTGATTGACGGCATAAAAACTTGTTTATCGTCGGCCTGCAGAAAAGACTGCTGTGGCACCCCAGGGCAGCCATTCTCTTATGCTGGTCAGGTAGCATGCTTCATTTCCTAACCTGTCAGCACGGACAAGCTAAACACAGGGCTTTTTGACATTGGCATTTTACATCGCTCATTCTCACTGACAACTCCAATTGAAAGGAGGCTTGACATGGTGTCATTCCCAGTGGGCCCCCCCCCACCAACCTATGTGCGGTGCTTACAGTTTGAGAGAGAGATCAGTGCTGTCTATGGCAGTTTTGTTTCTCTCAGGTATGGAGAGAAAAGTGTCACGTTTTGCATTCATGCTACGAGCAAAAGCTGTCCTCGCTTCCAATCTTTTTTTCATGAAGCAAGAGATCGTCTTTTTAATTCAGATTTTTTTTTGTTTAGCATGAAGGTCATAATAAGATTTTTGAGATTGAGAGTTAATTTACATCAATCATGTGTCTTTCAACACTATACAAGGCACTTAAAGGAAGAGTTTGAAATTTTGGGAAATATCCTTTTTTTGCCACTTTCATGTGTGTATTTATATAAAGCTAAAGCCGGCCAAAAATGGGAAAAGCTTAAATGTGGACTGTGTTGTACAAGGTTAAAGTAGACCTTGAGCCCCTCCAAGACTTTCATTGTGATCTGTGTAAGGGTGGCTCTAAAGACCCAGTAATCCCGCTGACAACACCAGTGTTTCCCCTATCATCGCCCCCCTAAAATGATCTTCCGTCCCCATGAAAGAATAACAAAATTATATAATTATGCTATATATTCCAAAACCAAAAAAACAGAAGCATAGATAGAGATAAAGCTGTTCCCACTAGTGCTGTCAGTTGAACGCGTTATTAACGGCGTTAACGCAAACCCATTTCAACTGCGTCAATTTTGTTAGCGCAATATTAACATTCTTTTTTGCATAGCAAACTTTATAGTTTTTTCACATGCCGTCGCAACAACTAGTATTGTTAGAAAAACTACAACACCAGACCGGATCTAGCTAGATCAGAAACAAAACAACAGGGACACCACACACTAGTTCTTTCATTACTTACATTACATTACATAACCGTAATCTCCGCCCAAATGACCGGCAGCTTGCTACAGTATTCTCGGATGACTGAATCACCAGCTAAGGAGCACGATGTGGGGTACCAGAGGCGGTGTTGAGGAACTCTTTTGTGGCTCAACACATCTACTAAATGCCGCTGATACGATCGAGCTGTGATGGAGGTCTGTAGCTTAAACGACTAGCAATTGCTGCTCTGTAGCACAGAGCTCCTCTTCGACGTTTGTTTTACAGCTAGTTACTACGAAGGAGCTTGCTACAGTTATGCTACATCCAAAAGACCATGTGACATTAAAATGTTTTGAACTTTTAGCGAGGAACGAGAAGTTAATTACCTGTATGTGTGAAAACAGCTTTACCTCACGCATCCGTTTTGTTGTTGTTGAATATATAGCCATAACATTTAGAATAGAAAAAAGGTGTGATTAATTGTAAGTTAACTATGACATTAATTGCGATTAATCGCAATTAAATATTTTAATTGTTTGACAGCACTAGTTTTCACACAAGGGCAATCTCGTTCCTCGCCTTAAAAGTTTTATTCATTTTAACTTAAGACCTTTTTATGGTTGTGCGTCGAATCAACAGCGTACCCCTGCAGACCCCTCTGCGTCTACGCCAGACCCAACGCCGTAGCCTCACGTGCACTTCTCCAAAAATGTAACTACACGTCACAGCAGCGACGCATGCCGCTCGGCTGTGGCTTGGTAGCATCACAATTCCCCCGATTCCAAACCGATCTAAAGTTACAATTTTAACTGTTTAACAACATCTGTATAAGTATACAAGTTTTAAAGCTTCACAAACCTGTAAAACAGGAGAAAATATTAACAGGAGATGAGTGCTTGCGTTCAGTACAGCTTCGCTCAGCAGAATGACGAAGCAACGAGAGTCCGCTAACAAAGAGTGTCCGTGAGAGCAAAGCGCCACACTGCCCCTTACTATAAAGAGCCTTGTACTCTTAGCAGAAAGAAATGATTAACCATTATGGCTTATATCAAACGGTTCGCTCTTATTTAAATATTATCCAAAGATAAAACAGACAAAATTACATAAAATGTGACCATACATTTTGTGTGCGTCACATACACATAGACACAGGAACAGAGAAATGCCCGTAGTGAATATGTTATTATAATTTTTCCAAATCGACTGTCTGCTTGACCTAATTGCATTTTAAAATATTACATTTATACACCAAACCTACAGTAGGCCTAGCTAGTCTACGTGCAGAACATTGTATGTTATTTCAGAAGTGAAAGAATGTTTTTTGTTGTTGATTTGCTTTACCCGGCTCGAGGAGAGACTTCACTCGCTAGTCTGCTACTGATCTATTCATAGCCAGCTGGTTTGTACGATTGAATAACTCACGCGAAAACTCATGAGACATCAACAACTTACGAGTCATCAACAACTCACGAGTCATCAACAACTCACGGGTCATTGAGAACTCACAAATCCCATGGTCTACGAGCTTCCGGCTCTGAGTCTGCGGGTCGGGAAGTTCCTATAACCTGTCTCAGACCGTCTCCCTGCCTACTCAGTCACTTGAGTTGACTTGTGAAGTTGTTGTTGCCTACAAAATTGTAAATTCTAAAGTTTTTGCAGTTAAGATGGCTAGGACTAGTAGTAGCTAATATTGCAAGAGGTTTGTGTGTGGCGCTGTTATTATATATTGAATTATAGTAGGACTCAGCTTGACTTAGAGGTTCTCAGAAAGAGGTTTTTAGCAGGGCTTTAACATCTCCATTCTGTTTCTTCATTCTTCGCAACAAAGCACTTAGGCAATTTGAGAAATAAGGCACCTTTAGAAAACAATTACTCGGGGCCCACTTCTATCAGCCCGGTATGACATTTTAAGAGGATGACATTGAAAGGCTGCTGTTTTGGAGCCAAAACAGGCTACATAGTGAAGTCTAGATTTTAAAGCAGCTCTACAGCAGCTCATCTGTGTGTCTAAAAGAAATGTAAGCAACACTCCACATCAAATAATATTATTATAAATAAGAAATAGATCACATACATCCATTAGCAATCATGTTAAGAGTAGAAGTTGTGCTGAAGTGAAGTGGTTCAAGTCACACAGGTAACCTAAAGAAAGAAGGTGTAAAATAGGAAACCGTATAATTGTACCATTAAAATCAAGAAATTAAGATTTGTAGCACTATTCCATTGTGGAGTTTTGGAACAAACCACATAAGATGAAAGTTATGAAAACTTATGGGAGAACATTTAGACAACTCCTTCTAACGAGTTCTACCCATCAGCACAGGGTAAAATGAAAAATGTCTCTTCAAGAAGTTTACTTCCAAGGGTGTGAGAGCAGGAAACATGATGAGCAAGGAGGCCTTTGCTGTGGGCAGAGGGACAGGGCAGCTGGGATGATTTCAATGAATACCCAAAATGGGATCCATCTGCAGCGTCATGAGAGGCCAGAGTGGCCGGAGGAAGCAAATATCCCTCAGGCCCCTGGTGATTAACTGGAGCATTTCCCGGGAAGAAAGAAAGAGATAAGAGAGAGAGAGAGAGAGAGAGAGAGAGAGAGAGAGAGAGAAAGAAAGAGAGAAATCGTCTGGTAGACTCAGGCTTTAGTTGGACTGCTCTGAAAAAAAACCTGGGGGAAGATTCATCTGTTTAACGTATCTTTAAGCTTCACTGCCTCTCTTTGTTTTATTACAATCTTGGAGTGGTTCTTCATCCACTCAAGAGAGCAACAAGCACACAATGCAAGGTGGGACTTTGAATGGTGGCAACTTCATAGCAGAGGGGCGCAAAACCGGCCATTCATGTTTTTCAGTGATAGGGACACATTTTTGGAATGATTTACCAACTGAAATAAAAACACAAACCAAGCTGAAAACATTTAATAGAAAGGTGAAATACTGGCGGAAAGAAAACCAAACATGTAACCACTGAATCAGTTGTGTTGTCTGTGCTAGAAGCCTGGCTGTTCACGCATGGCTGCCAAGGTACATCCGGGTATGGGAGATGAATCTTTGGCTGCCCAGGCCCCTCACTATTGGGGAGGGTATAGGTATATGGCAAGCTCTTTTAACATTTAAAAGCTAAATTTGACTATCCGAAATTAACATTGTAGATATCAATAACGTCTTTATGACTAGTCGTAATTATATTTTGGATAGTTGGAATTGTCATTCAAGATATCTGTAACGTAATTGTGACTAGTCAAAACGACAGATAAAGATATCTGTAATTGACTTTTGACTAGGCAAAACTGAATTACAGATATCTACAATGACGTCATTGAAAACATCATTCAATTCGTCACACATCTTAAATGGCAATTGCAGATATCTGTAATTTAGTTTTGACTAGGCAAAATGAAAGTTAAAGATATCTCAAACGTCATTATGACTAGTGCAAATTACTGTGCATGACGTTGCTCTATTTTAGATATATATAGATAGAAATACGTATTTTCCCCTCCCCGCCATAATCAACGAATTGATAGATTAAGTAGAATAAGTTAGTAGAAGAAGTTAATTTCCTTATTCTGAGAATGGAAGAAGAAAGAGTCATGGCGTTGGCTGTAATAAAAAAAAAACACCAGAAAATGGCATGCAATTGAACGAGCCCTCACGCTTCTGTCTTGCACGGGCTGCTGCATTAAAAAGACGATTAAAAATGCCTTCGTCCTCTGGCTGCTCCGACGTGGTGCTAATGTGCTAATTACACAATTAACAGGTGCTAGCTATGTGATTTGATGATTTAAACAACGCGCTCTGCTCCCGCCAGTGGGATGCCTCAATTTGCATACAGATATCTGCAACGTCATTTTGCCTAGTCAAAACTCTAATTCATGATATCTGTAAATACATTTTGACTAGGCAGAATTAAAGTTAAAGATATCTCAAATTTCAGATATCTCTAATTAAAATTTATTTCAAGATATCTATATCTTGATAATAGATATCTACTATTAAATTACGAATATCCCTAACTCCAGTTTGAGATATCTACAACGTCATTCTGACTAGTCATAATTCCAGTTACAGATATCTATTACGCCATTTCGCCTAGTCAAAACTTAATTTAAGATATCTGAAAAGGACCATATAGATATCTTGAATTAACTTGAATTAAAGATATCTTGAACTGGAGTTATGACTAGTCAGTATCAAATTGTAGATATCTCAAACTGGAATTACAGATATCTACAATTCAGTTGTGTATATCCGTAATTCACATACTGGATATCTGCAACTGAATTATAGATATCTGTAATGATAAACCACATACAAATGAATGGCAAACGTGATGTAATTTGTCCTAGGAAGAATGTCTTTGTGGATATCTGAAATTACAATTGTGGATAGGAAGAATGTAATTGCGGATATCCGAAATGTTCTTTTTGACTAGGCAAAACGGAATTAAAGATATCTGCAACACATATCCAGTCTAGCTTTTAAATGTTAAAATGGCTTGCCATAATAGGTAAGCAGGTGTGACCGGTTGGGTGCTTGGGGTTTGTGTTGTTACGTGATGTGATGTGTTGGTTTGTGTAATGTTGTCTCAACTCTGTGAAATGTTGATCTAATATATTAGTACACAATGTATTTGCTGCATGACTGTGTAACTCACACTATGTAGTTCTTTTAAAAATTATATTTGAATTATCTTTTTAGAAAGGCCTGACCAGGGACTTTGGTTGCAAATTAGCCTATTGGCTAGAAACCTTTTATGTAAAACGTCTACGCATATTGTTATGGCCTTGACTGTAATACTTATGTATGTAATCATGTGCGCTACATTGTCCCTGAAAAATAAACTGATAAAAAAATGCTATTTCTAAGATGCACTTTTAACAGTCAAACGTGATTCAATACATGTTGACCAAGCTAAATGTATACATTACATTACCACACAAAGCTGTAAACGGACTTGACCTGTCTGTACTGTAGGTACAGAAAGCACGGACTGCCTTATTGATGGGAAGACAATTCAAACTTCAATTCAAAAATCCATGTGTTCATTAACACATTTGCAAATTCAAACAGTGATCAGTTATATAATCATCATTAATTTACCAAATACATTTTCTCTGGATACATAAATGAATTCATAACAGCAAACCAACCAAATACAAAATGATTGTCCTGCTATATAGAAGGGTGTTTGCAAGATATTGGTTGCAACACTGAATGGGTCTGATGTGGATCAGCAAATAGGGACCCTTTAAAAACACTATCCCAAAAGCCTTCAGGGCCTCCTGGACAAAACAAGCATTATCTAATTTACCAATGAAAATATGTACAGTGAAGATGCCAGTAGGGCCTATTATTGGAGATAACACATATTGCATAGAGGTAATGCCTGCATATATGGAATGGCACAGTATGTTGGCTAATTCCCATATAATGTATTAAGGGAGATTATTTTCCCATGGCACTAAAGGCAGTGCATCAAATGCATCAGCAGTTGACAGGGAAAGAGTTGAGTTTGTGTCATTGCCCAATCTGTGCAGGATAGTTTTGTCTAATTAAAAAAGATTAATCTAATATCCCAAGGAACCGCATCGTTGACAAAGGATTGAGGAGCTGCTGATGTGATGAGGTCTGCTCTCTTGCTCTCTCTACCTCCAGCTCCCTTCCTATATTGGAAAGGAAATGGATCATTAGGCATGGTGTGGAAAACTAGTGCTAGGTTATCAAATTGGATTTCATTACATTTTCTTAAGACTTAATTAGATTGGAGTCTAAGAGACTAATGCCATTTTGAATAACAGAGTGACAATGACAGGAAATGAGTTAGTGTTAAAGATAGGAGAATATATATAAACTATTCCTTACGAGCCCCACATATTCTGGGTTTTTTGTAGGCTACTAAAATAAGGCTTGATGAACATTGTTATAGAGAAGCTGATAACTGTCACAAAGACTTGTTTTGTGCTATTATGAATGTGAAATCAAAATCAAATCGAAACTGTCAAAGCATTCAATCGCAGAGGTGTCCATGACACCTAATGGTCAACTCCGGAAGGTAGTAAATGTGTGATTTGACTTTCATTACTTAATTGCAATTGTGATCTGTTTCAATCTCAGCATGGTGGAAAATCAATTTTTAATGAACAGTGTGGTGCCTTGCTTTGACAACATATACTGCATGTTGAAAATGGTTTATTCACAGTGGCAGTGGGAAGCAAGTGGGGAGGGGGAAGCAGTGCATTTCAGAGGCTGAAATTGTTTCATGGACAATGAAGCAGCTTTTTATGACCTAGGAGACTCAGATGAATTGACTGATGCCGGTTGGCTTGAAGTCAGCTTGGAGGGCAGGGCTCCATGTGGAATAAACTGCCCTCCTGGGAACCAACATGCTGTAAGAGACGGTATACAATCGACTGTTAGAAGAGGCTGTAGATATAACCCAGGAACAGCAGATTAGAAGCCACCTTGGGATAAATGTTCACATGAATTTTCTCTTGAGGATGAACTACGGTTGAGGTAGTGAGGTTAAAATGCTTTCTTAGATAGAAAGAGTGACAGAGTGTATATTAAACCATGTATATTAAACCAGATAAGCACAGGTCTTGCTTTGCAATATTTTGAGGGAAACTATACCAATGTTTTTATGATCATACAGTTATATACACATACTGTATGTAACGGATAGCATAAACCATGGCCAGAGATTCTAGCAAGCACACATACAGAAGGCTGTCCTGAAATAAGACATTAATCTGTCAAGGACATTTTACAAAGTGAAAAATGTATGTACTGTAATTAAATCAGTCCAGTAGAGACTCGGGCATTGTATTGATAGCTTTTTGGCTTTTCAGAGTGTAACACAGATGCAACAAATTGTACTCTGAGGTCAGCTTATCGCGTAGATTTTTGGTTCTGCTTGGAATAACAGAATGTGTCAAAACATGATACTGCGATATCAGAGAGCAATGCTTGTTCGGTCAGACGGAAATACAAATTCAAACAGCAATCCCTCACACTGATTTGTTATGAACCATGTAGGGTTTATCCTGTTACTGCAGGGTTTGTATTGGGGTATGTGTTTCTTTTCCACTCCCTTGAACATCCAATCTCTCTCATTCTGTAAAATAAAAAAGAGAGACAGGGTGAAAGGTACTGAAAGGGAATTTTTGGTTTTACAGTGGCCAGAAGTCAGCAGTCCAGTCTTTTACTTGAGAGAACAGTTACAAGGTTATGTCTTCCCCCCTTCATTTACAGAAGGAAATGTAAGGAAAACTACGTATAACTGCTATAAAACTCAAAAGGGACCAATCAACACATGAATATTGCAGTGTAAACAAATAAAAAAAAAAAATACAGGCTTGCAGGCCCATTGTCTTGGATTACATTTGATTGTGTAGGTGTACCTAATAAAATGATAACTTTAGTACTGAGTACAGAGATAAAGTATATTGCAGGTTAAAGCCTATACAGCATATGCATTGAAAAACCTACCCACTTACTGCATGTAGCTGATAGCTACAAATGACCATCTGGAGTACCAATAATTGTTTTGGTGAGCTGGTCGACTTGAATGTAATTTACGACAAGTTCTGTGACATAAAAACAAAATTAAAAGGTCCCATACTGATTGAATTGGACTGCTGACACACAGGTGTGAGGCAGTCTCAGTTCTCATTAAAAGCAAAAAGACACTAAGCTGATCTAATAAACTGACATACAGTGGTGCTCAAAAGTTTACATACACATGCTTAAGTTGACTAAAAAGAGGAATAAAAAAATCATGTTTTGGAATTTATTTACCAAATTAAAAATGAGGTAAAATCCAACCTTTAAGGACACAATTTTCTTTGTGAATGAATAGTATTGTAAATAAATAAATGTTCTTATTTAAAATACAGGGTCATAAGTATACATACCTATGCAAATTCATAGAGCAGGCAGATTTTATTATTAAAGGCCAGTTATTTCCTGGATTCAGATATTATGCATCTGATAAAGTTCCTTGGCCTTTAGAATTAAATAGCCCCACATCATCATACTCTTCACCATGCAGAGATAGGCATGGGATACTTTCTATAAAATCATCTCTCAATGCAAATCAAACCAGGTATTAGTCTAACTGAAATAAAACATGCCTATCTCTAAGCATGGTGAAGAGTATGTGATGATGTGGGGCTATTTTAATTCTAAAGGCCAAGGAACTTTATCAGGATGCATAATATCCTGAATCCAGGAAATAACTGGCCTTTATGTAAAAATCTATGAAATTTAACAAGTATATACTTATGACCCTGTGTTTTAAATAAGAACATTATTTATTTACAATACGATATTCATTCACAAAAAAATGGTAATCACAAATTGATTTATTTTATTAAATATATATTACACCTGTATTACCTAAAACAGCTGACCATGCACAAACAAGGAGGTAAATATGTCCGACCTTTGTTAAATCACCCTTCAAAGTCTGTTTGTGCAACCTAAACACGTCATTAAGTCAACAAGGTTGTCCTTATTCTGAGGATCCTCCAAATGAGAAATGCTAGAAAATGCAGCAAAAAATGAAGAAGATTTACTCATTTTTTGGCGTTTCATTTTCTACTTTCTATATTTGATGGACGTTTTCCTAATGGAAGTGTTTTAAGCCGTTGTAGCGTGTTTGCCCTGGTTGGCCATCATACTTAGACCTTTTCACAGCAGCCATTTTGACTGGTCATAATAGGGCACAGGTCTTTGTTTTCTCTTGTGTCAAGAGCTCTGCAGAGTTTCATTAGGTGTCCCATTAAGCCGTGTCAATCAATGAGCATGAACAATACCAGGAGCCTGGAAACAGAATTCATCCATCGCTAAGGTTAACCATTGCATTTTTATCTTTGCTTGTCCTGCTATGATCACTTCAAATATCTGTAAAAAAATGTCTTTGATACGGTGCCAATCTACAATTTGCAGCTTGCCACTTTAAACTAATCCACAAATGTGAAGCCTGTGTTAGAAACACAGTTGTACCACATCATCACTAGGTGACATCTTTCTTACTCCTTAATAGGATGGCTTATACACTTACGTAAGCTCATTAGATTTCTGCAAACACCGCTGCTAAATAATTGCTAATAATTTTAATGGATCCGCTGTGGAATAGTTGTGCAAGAGAAAATTCAAATTGGACAGTTAGTCTAGCAAGCTGTCTCAGTCTACCCTGCAGAGATCTGAGGAGCAGTTAACCATAGTCCTCAGAAATTCAATGGAGTCTAAAATTCCAACACAAAGAAAGCAGAAGGAGACGGACATCTGGCTAAAATAGACACATCCGTGCGGCACCTGAGCAATCCCTGGAGTGATACGTCAATGATATAAACTACCAGTGAGAGATGTTATCCTGGGTTTAAGTCCTTATAGAGGACATTTGTTTGGTGTTTCTTATCTTGATTCCACAATTAGTCATTATTATGTTTGACATCAACACTCTCTTAAACCATTCAAGCAACATAGTTATTCTCAGTTGTGATAGAGACCTTTGTTACTTTATTATTTAACTCTTTGTCTCTGTACCATGTGTGTTGTGCTCTGACATGAGAAAGTGAGCAATGAACCAACCTTGAATACAAAAAAAGTGTTTTATTTCCCATCATTTAAAGGACTACGGTGAAATTGCTGTGATTTATTTTCACTTTTCAAGTTGAGTGTGAAAATTGACACCCACATACACATGGCAATTGTGTGGTGAGTGCAATGATAAGCATGCAGGAGGGCTCTCTTCTTTGATAAACTAAGGACTTTATTTATTGCACCCCAGAGAAGAGAGAAGTATTAATTTCACACTCTGCCTCACAACTCCCCCATAGGAGCAGATTATATATTTGTTATATTAAGGAGGCATCTCTGAGTCAGAACAAAGTACAATTACACCTTCGCCTGGTAATATATGAATGTGTGTCAACACAAAAGGTCACTCCCTCAGTCAATAAATACAGAACTCTGTTTTCAGGACATGTGATGATTCAACCTCAACCCCAAAGTTTATCCGAGTTTTACTCTAGGAAGACATAATTCAACACAACACACATGCACATTAAAGCCTGATGTGTCATTTGTTGTTCACAGGGAACAACAAGCATGTCCACTTTGCTTTGCATCCCTTCAACTTCAAACCATGCTGAGCTTGTTTATTTTCTGAGACTGTGATTGCAGTCATCAGTCATCCAGTACCGTGACGTTTTTCAAGCACCGTGGACTCTATTTTAATTATCAATACAGTGAGGTGTGTGTGTGTGGGGGGTCTTTTTTATCTTTGGTTTTTCTCCTTCGATGCAGTTGATGCCCTGTGCTGTGACAACCCATTACCCTCACAGCAGGATTTTGTTACATGTTGTTGTGGGACTTCGGGTCAACAATAAGGGGAAAAAGGGTGTAAGAATATAAATCACACTGTATCTCTGTCATCATGTCTTCTATTTTGTTCTCCAGTTCTTTTTTTAGCATTACCTTGACTGTTCATTACACTGTTTCACTATGACCAACCAGCTACACCTCCAAACATACTGTATGTCATGCCATTCTAATGATTACCAAACAATATGTAGAGTAAAAACTTATACTGTACAGCCTTGCATTTTCCAGGTGCAGTATGAATCACCTAATCAACTATGAAACACCCAAATACTGACAAGTGGTAACATGCAAAATTATATTGTTGCTTTCTTGCCAATACAGGATAAAAAAGTTTTTAAGCTATTTTCAATTCACTTAGGTAAAATCAGTAGGCAATTTGTTAATTTTTAACAGGAGATGGACTCAGTTCATATTGTTCAACCACGACTAGCAAATCGGCCTATGCACAACTCCTTTGGTTCTGTATGTATTTAAATGGATGACAATGTGAGACAATGCAGGCATAGCGGCCAAACCTGATATTGCAGATCATGTAATACTTGATATAGCTTGAGACATACAGAGAATGCAGTGGATGGACAGTGCTGCTCACCTCTGCAGCCTGTGTTGTCACATGACAACTTTTTGTGTCCCTAACTGTACCCAAGAAAACCAAACAAAAGCCCCCAGTTTGGCTGTGACATGAAAACGTGGTTTGCTAATGAGGACTTCAAGCATTGGAAGTATATATTCCTCAGTTGACTGTAAAACACAGATGAAGATGGGACTTCATGGCTGTGACAGTTATGTCAGTACAGGAAATGCAGTCACTGTGACAGTGGCTACATTCCATGTTGTCACTGAGAAATTAATGTAGGATTTGTAAAAGCGATGAAGTAAACAACCTAGATGGATTGTTCTGCCAGAGAGAATTCAGTATGAATATGAATGCATTGACATAAATTCTCTGTTTAAATTACATGTAAATCATGTATACTGATTACACACAGTATGTACAAATTATTTAGTGAAATGTGTAACTTTGAAAGGTTAGACAGGATTAAGACATTAAAACCCAGTTTATTTATGATACAGCATTTTGAAATGGCTTGTGAAGGAAGTGTGTTATTTATTTATTGCTTCACAGCAGATTTTGGTCTTCAATTAGACGACTCTCAGCTCAGCTAAACTCCAGGAAACATGGCTACCCGTACATGAACAGAAATTATGAAAACTACAGCTTCAATTTACAATACCAGTTCATTTATAGTGAGTGCATATGTTGGACTGTGAAATGTCAAAGAGTCAAAAATGACCAAAGATTTACATGCACTACACTGAGTGATTCCCATGGCGCTCAGAACTTTAAAGTGTCCAACTTTGGGTGACTTTAGCCATATACACCCTGTCAGTGTGACGAGAAGAACCGAGAGGTTTGAGTGGAGGAGGAAAGAGTCTGGCAGGTACTCAGATCCCAGTTTATTACAGAGTTGCGACCAGCTGTCAGTGGTCATTGTCATCATATGACAATGTATGATAAATTACACTGTTTGGACTTAACAATTCATTGATGCTTAGCTGACAAAAAACACAGACCCTTCGATTCCAACCTGTTGCCCATTGCTGCATGTCATTCTCCCCCGCACACACCCTATCCCGTTTCATGTATGCAGCTGTCCTTTCAAATGGAGGCCTAAAATGCCCTTTGTCTTTAAAAAAATAAAAAACAGTTGTGGATTGAAATGCTTAAAATGCATTGCATGGTCAAACATAATGTCAGACTTGAGCCACCAGGCTGTTTTTATGTTCTATTACAATAATTAGCCTATGTTTAACAAGGACCTTTGTTTAATCTATTTCGTTAAGCCTCCTCACGTTATTGCTGTGTAGGGCAGGTGAGTATTTGCCACAGCATACCAACCCAGATCCCTGGCCTGCCACTCCATCTGGCCAGAAGATGTGGTCCATGTTAAGAAACAGTAGGAGTCTGGATGAGTAGTTCCACCGAGCCGATGTGCTTAGCTGTGATGTCCAGAGTGCTGATGAAACTGGGGAGTTGCCATGGTTGGAACAGGTGGAGTTGAAGGAGCTTAACTGTATGAATTACTGGAGATGAGATGTGGAGCTCTGCCTGATAGGATAGATTACTATCAAACAGACTGGGGCCAGGAGGTAGCTTGACAGAGAAAAGAAAAATATTGCAGTGAAGAGATGCCGCTGTATCAATTAACCAAACAACCAACATAGCCATCCATGTAGTCACCTCGAGCAATTAAAATTAAATGGAAATGAAGATTAACTGATACTGTTAAGTAATAGTTCATGCATCATCTTAAATTGAGTAGATTGAATCCCAATTGCAGTTATCCACTTTGCTAGCTGGTACTCGGGAACATCAGCTGGTAATCCCCTGACCATCTCTTCATCACTCTGACTCTACTACATTAGTTTGATGTCAGTCATTCATCTGTAACGACCGCGAAAATAACAGCAAGCGTACGGATAATTCAGAGGTTGTGACCAAAGGGGTGGAAGTCATTGTGAGTTGAAGTCTGTGTGAGTTGTCTGTTTACCAGCCATATACTGATATCATCAACCTTTTCATGGTTTAACAAAGCATTACTACA